>CM034532.1:55291072-55661072 GCA_020002185.1 Paraescarpia echinospica
AGGCAGACTTATTCCATTACAAGGTTATAAATACGACTATGTGCAAATCGTTTGCACAAGTGCCGGACGGATATGAACAATGTGCGTGACATACGTGTGACGGCTGTATCGTTTATTGCTGGAGCAAGTTTGGGTCTACCGATTGCTCGATGACATCGCCGCACAACTGCGGTATCCATAGAATGCTGTACGACCATTGCACGCACATTATTACAGAACTTCCGTCTGAAAAGCTTCCTGCCACAAATGTCTGCCACAGAGAAAGTGCAATATCGCGGTTTTAGTTAATTTCCACGGCGGGCAGTCAGAGTAATGTCCCGATGGACCTAACCCTAATGCGTTCGGTGGTCAAAAAGTAACACGTTTGAAAAACGAACCGACAATTCAGTTAGTGTTCAAATAACTATATTTCCCAGATAAAGCCACGTCTATACCAATGGAGATATATAAATAGTCAATCTTAGTGAGCGCTCCCACAATCCTGTGAACTGGAATGTTACCCATCCTCCAATCAATTACACTGAAATCTCACCAACATTTTGTACACAAACCTATTGTGGGTATAATTCTAAATACTGAAAATAGACCCAACCCAAATGCCTAACACTTGAATCCTACCTACCACCAAAATGCAGTGCATATTAAACTGAACCCACCGCAAATATGCTAATATCAATTCATTTGGGGACACCCTGTAAAGTGCGACACGTGTATGATCACTATCTCTTGAATCGAACCCTTTGACGTGCCTTCCCGTGTTTCGTAAATGGATCAATCAACACATATGTTTCTATCAGCAACAACACCAACATTGTTTCGCATAATTTATTATCACGTTATGAATAATGTCATCAGTGGGCGATGGGTGAAGAGATCATATTTAGGTCCACCGACATCCCACAAAATGGAAGGTATTTTAAAGCAAAACAGTGTATTTTGGGGCATACACACCTAGAACAATTAAACAAACTAACCATTTGAAACTATAATAAACAACATCTGGTTTATTCAAAATGTGTTCTCAAAGTGGTATATTCTGATGAAGTGTTTTAGTTTCCGTCGGCTTACATGTTGGGACACACCGCCGATGTTTGACCAATAAGCGCCTAGTTTTTATGTTTTTATGGCATGGTATTCGTGATTGTATTTACAAAAGATAGGTTTTACTATGTCATTTGGATGCCATATCTTTTGCCTTGATCCATGAGATTCTTATTTGTTCTCACTAAGAATATACAATGTCTCTTATAAATACGATACTTGACGGATATAGACAATGTGCATGATATACATAGGAAGGTTGTAGACCAAATTTATAACCATATAATGGAATGTTCAACAATTTAATATCACTGGGATCGAGCACACTATTTTAAACGTACGCCACTGTTTAGCCGTCCATTGAAAATAGAACAGAGTTTGGTTGAAGAACTCGCAGTTGGAGTTGGAGAACGCCTCATGATCCTACGCTAACGACTAAGCTATAACCATTATCAACGTGTTTTTCCGACACGTGTTGCTGAGGAAACATTGTTCCATTTCGAGGTGGACCTAGTGTTAACCGCCATAACGAAGCTGATTCTGCTGCATGGGATACGATATGGAGACACGAGAATGATATGGAGACTCAAGACCTCCCTGAACACAAATGAGCAAGCTGTCTGCACGAAACAATATTACATTACTTCTAAAGGTCGAAGGAACATCATTCAACACCGCAAAGCTGAGAACCAAAACAGGATACGTTACATCAAAAACAAATGGTTACAAGAGATCCGAGGCTTTGCTCAATACTGACCAACATGACATGCGAAACTTCTACCAGGCGACGAAGACTATCTGTGGACTGAGTTCAAATAGCAACACTCCTCTACGGTTTCACGACGAGGGCTCTCTTGATACGTGACATTGTCATCATCCAGCAACGAAGGGAGGAACGCTCTGGGCGCTCCTGAAGCGCGAATATGTGGTGAAAGACGACGCCACCACCCCATACCCAAAAGTTTTTGTTCCACCAACGCGAAAAGAGACGAGGCTTGCCTCGATGCAAATAATGAAAAACAAAAAAGCGTACATGTGACCAAGATGGCATTCCCGTAGAAATCCTGAAGTTTGGTGGTGTGGAGCATGCAGTCGCAAGCACACTTCTGAACTCATCGTCAAGATCTATCACAACAAAGACAATCCTTCGGATTTCAGAAATGGTAACATCATCATTTACAAGTGCTGGTCGCGCGGTAGTGCGCCAGACTGTCCATCGAGGGGACGGTGGTCCAATTCCATCTGCCGCCGTTTCGAAACGTAGGCAATTTCGTTCACCCCACTTTATCTGTGTCTTTCGGAAGAGACACTAAAAGCCGTTGGTCCCTTCTATGTAGTGCATATGCGAGGGGAAGTAAAAGATATACTCGCCCGCGTATTCCCGAATCGTCTGCTCCCGCTGACCAAATAATATCTCACCGAAATCCATGGTGGCTTTAAACCATCTCTTGGAACCACCAATATGATCTTTGTGACATTCTCGCAAGCCAGGAATGGTGACTAGGTCCACTACCCCTGGCAGATCTCCGACGCATTATATGGAAGTTAGCTGAATCCAACTCGTAATTGACCTCGCTGTACTATCCGTGAGAACAGTGCAGACACCCTAGCTTCCAACACGTGCCCCACTTCCAAGACGAAGCTTCCGATTTCCAGGAATCCCATTATAATTACCCATTTGACCATTCTCTCATGAAGAGTCTATTTACTCAGGTAACCAATCAAATTCGACCCAACGCTAACGCAACGTAGCCCTTAAAAGCTTCTTATCCAGACTTAGCCTCGATTATCCAGGCGCCGCGAGATGGGAGCACCGTAGGGCTCCCGTACTACCGCCTGGAAGATAACACTGGTTTTCACAGTACGACACTGATCCCGGTTTACCCTAAATCTGTCAGAGGGTCAGAGTAGATGGATCAGTCTTGGTAATACAGTCATAAAACGTTTCCCTGTTTATTATTTATATCCTATAGACAGCACAGCAGAGCCAGAGAGTTGTGTTCTTAGTTCACACAATTAACAGCAATATAAATTACTTTTGCGATCCAAGGTAGAAACCAACGAGAAGGTAACAATAATCTTCTACCATATGTGCTGTGAATATGCAATATGGTGTATGTCGAGATTGTATATAGGGCCATATTCTGTCACACGTTTGGGGCAGATGATCTTAACATATGAAATATAGGTCTACTATGTAGACAATAGTTAGACATGAAATAACTGAAGGAATTTGCTCACTTATACAGAGCTATTTTATGAGAACATGTCAATTTTTACAGATTACCAACAAACATTTGGCTTAGCGTGATATTAGTGGTAATCTAAAGGAATTAATAACTTAGCCAAAAATAATAATTATTAACAAAATAAACTTTTGAAATGTCTAGTGGTGTAATACAGTATTTAGGAATGTTTCTAAGCTATGTGACTATATTAATAATACTCTATAAACTTTGCAAAAAGTTGAAAGAATATGGCTTGTTGGTATGTTAAGTGTGCAACAGTTGTGTCTGGAAGGGAATCATATTATCATTAGTGACATAACAAAGTAACACCATCACTGTCTATTCCCTTCACTCCCAATCATCATCACCACCTAATTGTATTTGGAAAGAAATCAAAACATTAGTGACATAACAAAGCAACACCATCACCACCATAGTCCCTTCACCCTAACCACAATCACCATCTAATTGTATCTGGAAAGAAATCAAAACATTAGTGACATAACAAAGCAACACCATCACCACCATAGTCCCTTCACCCTAACCACAATCACCATCTAATTGTATCTGGAAAGAAATCAAAACATTAGTGACATAACAAAGCAACACCATCACCACCATAGTCCCTTCACCCTAACCACAATCACCACCTAATTGTATCTGGAAAGAAATCAAAACATTAGTGACATAACAAAGCAACACCACCACCACCATAGTCCCTTCACCCTAACCACAATCACCATCTAATTGTATCTGGAAAGAAATCAAAACGTTAGTGATATAACAAAGCAACACCATCACCACCATAGTCCCTTCACCCTAACCACAATCACCATCTAATTGTATCTGGAAAGAAATCAAAACATTAGTGATATAACAAAGCAACATCATCACCACCATAGTCCCTTCACCCTAACCACAATCACCATCTAATTGTATCTGGAAAGAAATCAAAACATTAGTGACATAACAAAGCAACACCATCACCACCATAGTCCCTTCACCCTAACCACAATCACCATCTAATCGTATCTGGAAAGAAATCAAAACATTAGTGACATAACAAAGCAACACCATCACCACCATAGTCCCTTCACCCTAACCACAATCACCACCTAATTGTATCTGGAAAGAAATCAAAACATTAGTGACATAACAAAGCAACACCACCACCACCATAGTCCCTTCACCCTAACCACAATCACCATCTAATTGTATCTGGAAAGAAATCAAAACGTTAGTGATATAACAAAGCAACACCATCACCACCATAGTCCCTTCACCCTAACCACAATCACCATCTAATTGTATCTGGAAAGAAATCAAAACATTAGTGATATAACAAAGCAACACCATCACCACCATAGTCCCTTCACCCTAACCACAATCACCACCTAATTGTATCTGGAAAGAAATCAAAACATTAGTGACATAACAAAGCAACACCATCACCACCATAGTCCCTTCACTTCACCCTAATCACCACCTAATTGTATCTGGAAAGAAATCAAAACATTACTGACATAGCAAAGCAACACCATCACTGCCTAGTCCAGACCTGGGCGGAAGTACTCGGTATTCGTGTACTCATATACTCGAGTACATTTTTGAAGTACTCGTACTCATAAAACTTGTGACTCATGGACTCGTACTCATACTCTTTGTACTCATATTTTATGAGTACATTACGAGTACATCGGAGTACTTTCTCAATATGTACTGGGGAAAATTTATTTATTTGGTTACAAAACTTTCCTGAAATATTTTAATATTCAACTATTTAAAAAATACTTTTGTTATTTTTGATAGAATACCACCTTACCATCCCTACACGTAGTACATCCTCGTTCTCTGATAACCATGATTATGATACCCAAACTTGAGAAAAAGCAGCATCTTTTCCCAGTCAGAAACACCCTGTTAAGCAAACAACAGTTGTAGGCTGTCAGTTCAGGCCATAAACCTGTTTGTTTAATTAAGCCACCAGGATTTCCATAAAGAGCCAATTAGCAGTTAACACATCAGTTAGACAGGAAGTGCCTTTGATGTAATCTGGAGACAGTTAGGCTTGTCACTGACAGTGCTAACTGCTAAGAACAAGAACCGCCAGTCTTCCTCTGTAGAAGTAAGGTGGCTCAAGTCAGACTGCCTCCTACACTGGTATAATCCCATGCCAGCAGCCTTGCTAAAAAGTCCAAAGGTGATTTTAAACCTGTTATGTGGACATGTGCTTTTTTCTAGATGTTCGATTTGAACACCCGAATGCACAACAACATGGCATTTTCTCTGGTTATCAGTACAGGACGACCAGAAACACAGCCAAATGGACTGGTCATTAATGGTCTCACTCAAGATGGCCACATCTAACTTTCGCTCCCCTCAACCAGCCCAGTGATATGAGATGGGGTAAGATCACCTTTAAATTTTACATAGGCGGCCATTATAACGTTTCCTTCATTTCCTGCTAAATTTGACGAACAATTTTCTTGAAAATTTCACAGCATATTTAACCTCCACTGACACAAGTGCTGTGGAAAACTCGTAAAATTCTCATACCTCAGTTTTCAGAAAAATCCACCCAAACCTGACACCCCTCAATTTCGCCCCAATCTGGTGACGGATTTTGAAATATTGGTGCGTTCTGCAAAATAGCCACTGTGCGAATACGCGAGCGACTAGCGTATGTTTATTGCTACCTCGTGAAAGATCTAATGTAGTAGTACATTTAGTATTCACTGGACTGACATGTGCCATGCCAAAGAGCTCGAAAAAAATTCACACATGACACCAAAATGGTATTTTCAAGGGCACTCTTTCGGTGGGTAATGGCGGACGAATCCTTAATGTGGTCTTACCCCAGATGGGCGTTCGCCATTCAGTTATAAATAGAGGTCAGTGGTTACCCGAGACTAATGCATACTGTGAGACAAATCGTGGCGCCACACCACGGAGCCTGGGTAGTCGATACGAGTTAATGCGTTACGCTCGGTCAATTTTCAATCATGTGCGCCGTATCGAACCAGATTTTGCATTTATACAGGGCGGCCCACATGGATAACTCGGCTAACCGACATCAACTATGGCATGCGAGGTCATGGACATATA
This sequence comes from Paraescarpia echinospica, assembly GCA_020002185.1. Classification (NCBI taxonomy): domain Eukaryota; kingdom Metazoa; phylum Annelida; class Polychaeta; order Sabellida; family Siboglinidae; genus Paraescarpia; species Paraescarpia echinospica. The sequence continues at coordinate 55,297,447 of CM034532.1, forward strand.
CCTGTCAAGTACTACGGTTTAGCCTTTAGCCTTAGACTTTAGTCGTAATCACTAAGGTTTTATCGATAACATGAAAACTACGGGCGTAGTAGGAATTAAAGCCATACGGTTTTACGTTTGTTTTGAGATTTTTAAACGAACTTATCGCGTTCGTTATATTTTTGTCGATACATTCACCAACCGACACACTCATCAAACTCTCTTATGGTTCGCGCTCTTTTCCGGGCCTGGTAGAATTCCTGTACAATTTGTGCAGTGCCTCGGAACGAGCACTCACGAACACATTTTCTTGTTATGCGCAGGCGAGTACAACACACTTCATAAATAAATATCTTATGCACCTGTATTTACAATCTTGTTTTGTTATTACATGCATCAATGGCCATTTACGTGTACAGATTATGGTTTCTACTGATTATTTACGTTTTTTGTCTACCATGACTATACTGCTTTGATTCACAGGACTTGACAGATATGGTTATGGAGAGTATTACACAAGATACTACAATGAAAAGTACACATTTGGGATTAGTGGCTATAATGTAAACCATTAGGTCTATAAAATAATAAGAAAGCATACATGTACATCAGGCCCGTAGCCAGGTGGGTTCACGGGGTTCACATGAACCCCCCCTATTTGTGAACCCCCCCTTTCTCCAAAATGTGAACCCCTCCTCAAAATTGCATCTTAAAAATGTGAACCACTAATTGTATTCCATGTTTCTCAAAAGCTTTCACTCCTCTCATAAAAGCTGATGGATATTGTTCAAGCATTACAACTATATAATACAAGGAATGCCTGATTTGAACAGATGTTAAAGGGAGAACCCTTATCTATTAAGTGATCATCACTGAATGTATGGGAGCCTGGCTGAGTGAAAAGGGCAGTCACTATAGGAATGTGAGTCAAACGATCATTGCATCCAATTAGCTATGCAGAAGGGCTTCACACTATCCCAGGGTCTCCTGTTATGTAAACGCATGGGGTAACAAATACACAAGAAGCTAGTTTTATACCAAACGTAAAATTATGAGTCCTAATTGTAGTCATTCAGAGGTGACAGATGCAGACAAAATACTGGCGAATGAACAATTTTGAACTCATAAATTAAGCCACATAAAACAATTCATGATTTCTCATCAGAACTTTGTTAAAACGTAAACAAGAGGTGCGGTTTTTCATTTTTAGTATGCTGATTAAGGTAACTGCCGACTGTCAAAGAGGCTATTCTCAACAATCAACAACTTAAGATGTGTAGCGAACGTATTTCTTACAAGCTGCAAACCCGGTAGACAAACTCATCTGGCTTAACACAAATCATAATTTTCAACTATTGCGCTGGAACGCGAATAATTGTATTTAACCAATACACAATAAAGTTTAGCTTCATCTATTTTAAAATGTGCGTGCTGATGAGAAATTGTGTAATTGTGTGGCTGTATATGGTTGCTGTAATACTGTGGTTGCTAGTTGTATGTTTGTAGATCTCGGAAAGGGGAGCCTTATCCCTGATGAGGAGGCAAGAATGTGTGGAGGGCCTTTATTATCAATTATTATGTCAATTTTGTGTTCCTTATAGTTGTAAAATACAGTTAGTTTTTCCTGGAGTCAGTGTTGTGCAGATGATATGGTACTTGACTGTTTGACACCTAGAATTTAATTCAAATTCCACAAGAGGACAATAATTGTTCTAATCTTCTATTTACAGTTCATGTTTTATAAAGGTTTGTTAATGTACTAACTTAATTATGTTCATTTTAAATTGTGGAACTTTTGGACATCAGATCAGATAAATATAATGTATTAATTGAGTGATAACCAGATTGCAAATGTCACATTTTAACGGTTTATTCTGAAAAATAACTTGGGCACACTCACACTCCTCGGTGCCTCGTTTATTACTGTATATTAATATGAACACATTCAAAACAATTGCACACACGGCGAAGGGTTTCGAGTAAATAATTCAGTTATATTAACAATAAATATTATAGTATCACTGCGTGTTGGTTTTTATGAATACAATTGGGAGTAAATTAGGCTTAATCGGGCCACATATGAGTCCCACTTTGTCTGAAAACGCACCCCCAAAACGACATCGTTATGGGCCTGCTGGGGATGCTAATGTGGTGTTTGTATATAAGCTGAAAGAATATAAGACGAAATGAAACCGTCTTAAAAAATAAGATGAGCCCCGACGTAAACAGGTGGGGCCTTCTGCATTTTGAAAAAATATAACCCCACATGAACTTTTGGCGCCCTCTGGAGTCTGAATCGGTAAAATGTGAACCCCCATTACAAAAAGCTGGCTACGGGCCTGTACATTAAAAAACAAAAACAAAGAACGAACAGGTGTCTAGCCCTATAATAATTCGTCCCGAATGAAGGCGAGGGCTAGCACCGAACCCATGTTATAGATATGACGGACCGGGAAATACGACACGTATAATACGACGAACATATAATATTACCCAAATGTGATTATTATCTACACATGTTCCTAGGCATATGATGAAAAGGCTGCAAAAACTGCAGATATTTAACGTTTGTTAATTAATAAATTAATATTTAATTATAATTGATGTATATAGTGCATAATGATATGATACAGTCATCACAACACGTGCAGACTGCCCATGATTTTGAATGCTATTATAGTAGTCCTATATTGAAGATATTATGAAACTTTATCCATTAGTCGTTACAAGTAATTGTGATATTATATAGCACATTCAAACCTTAAGTCCTTGTTAAGCATAAACGGTATTAAGAAAGGTAGGTTCACGGTCACCCTTTCAACATATGTCGGGTAATGTAGTTGGGGTAAATGTTTGTCTCGATTATCTCACAGTTTTCCTTTTATGATTTATTTTGACTTCAAAATATACAACAATACAACAGAGTGGGCCTTCGCAGTTGCTAAGCAAACAGTCTAGAGCACCAGACCCCTGTTATATAGATTCGTGCTTATATGAGTATTTATGCCAAGTTACGCCGTTGGCGGAGGTTGAACCCTGCTGACAAAGACATTGGTTATCAGTTATCATTATATATCGAGTCGACGTGGACACTGGTGAGAAGCAACAAGACGAAACTGTTTCCCCAAAGCGATCGACCTCGACGACGCTATGCAGTCAGAGCAAAAGAACAGATAAAGAAATCTGAACAAATTCTGGAAATATGTCGTTATCATCTTTAGCCAATGACTAAAGTTCGAAAGTGCAAACAAGTCCTACAACTACAAAATGGCCGGTGGCAACATCAACAATTTGTGCAATGTGACCGTCAAGAAGGGAAATCGAAACTGCAAACTGTCATGAATAAGATGTGATGATCAATTACGCGCTCTGTCGATTGAACATTACTGTGTGATTATAGCGAAGACTGTTATTATTATATTACAGTGACAAAACGTACCTACATGGTATATGTATCTAACTAATCTCCATACACCAAGAAACAGCTGAATCCCTATTTTAGTTTAATGTCGGATGGTTTGCATATGTAACCTAACCTCTAGTTCGTCCTCAATATAGGCCGCAACACAACCCTGGGACCACTGCACTCCGGAGTGTGGCAATAAACCGATTTGTTTCACTACTAATACACATTCTGGCTACACGGCGATCCCACATCGCTCTGCCAACTGCCCATACTATCCACGCCGTTGGTCTCAGCTTTATGTAGCAACAATCTAGGCTGCTACATCTCGGCCCGTGGCATAGCTAGCAGACCACCAATTCCCTGTTGTCCACGCCGAGCTGCACTTAACCCTTTATTGGATGAATTATTTTAACTATTAAAACATTAAATAATTTCTCCACCTATGTTATTATGTTGTGTTCAACAAACCATATGTACAAAAAAAATTATGAAATAAATATTTTATATACACTAACTAGGTATGTTGCCTGAGGGCAACATTGTCCAACGAAGCATATTTCTTCTGAAAGTGCCCAATCGTACATTCATGTTTATATGGCATGATCCATGTGGTACTTATACTAGAAAATAAATAACCAATGCTCATACCATTTTCACTATATCAGTTATGTTTTATTAGTACTAGATACATGTATGTATACGGGTTCAACGCGGGGTAAACCCTCTTGACGCAGTCTCATCGTTCTGTGAGTGACACTCTATCTGTCTCCCTGTCTCCCTGTCTCTCTGCCTCCCTATCATACTGTTATGTCGGTCTGTCTCTCTATCTGTCTGTCTATCTGTATGTCTATCGGTTAGTCTGTCTGTCTGTCTGTCTGTCTGTCTGTCTGTCGGTCGGTCGGTCGGTCGGTCGGTCGGTCGGTCGGTCGGTCGGTGTCTGTCAATGTGTGTCTGTCTGGCAATCTGTTGTGGATATCTGTGGGTATGTATCTGTCTTTCTGTATGTCTGTCCTTCTGTCTACTGATGGAAAAGGTGGAAACAGTTGTTGGTTGGTGTGAAACACAGGTAAGTGCTGCACTTCGTGCACATCACTTTCGGTGTGCCTTTGCACCCTGGCATCTTGCAGCGGCCCTTCTTCTCGGAGAAGACAGGCCAGTGTCCAGTGTTGTCTGTTCGCACAGCTTTCTCTGGAAGAGGGGCAACTGCTCCACGAGCCTTCTTCGCCTTGATGGCCCCCTCGACGTCTAGAGATGGTCGACCCCTCTTCGTTCCCTCACATTTCCCTTGGCGGGTCAAACAGTGTGCGATGCTCATTTTGAACTGCAGCAAGGGCAACTGCTTCTTGCGAGACAAGCCGCTGGCATCTGCATCTCGCCTGTACGTCAGCCAGGACTGCACAACAAGCATATCGAAGTAGTGGAAGACCAAGCGATGGTACCACTTCTTGGACCGGACAGGTATCCGGTACAGAGCCAGCAATGCATCGAGCAGGTCCACTCCTCCCATATGCTGGTTGTAGCAGCGCACAGCAGTTGGACAGCTGACTTGAATCTTTCGTCGCAACTTCCTGTCAAACCTCTCGATCTGGGTTGTTGGTTCGACAGCTGCGTAGGTACTCAGGAGTACGACACCGCGATTGTCGAACCACTTTGTTGCACGCAGCTCAACACCATTGATCGTGGTCGTCTGCAGACAAGTTGTGCCTCGACCCTGGCGCCTCATCGTCTTGTCTGCGGGAAAGGTGCAGCCTGGCAGTCGGTTCGATCGCACCGTTCCCAGACAGGCGATTCCTTGTTTGTTCAGTGTTGTCTGGAGCCCCACGCTTGTGAACCAGTTGTCACAATATATTTTGTGCCACACAGCACGTGGTATCACGGCCAGCAGACGCAACACAATGTTGCCTGACGCCTTGATGTCAGGTTGTCCAGGGCAGGGCTCGATCTTTCCAGTGTAGATCTCCAAGTTGTGGATGAGGCCATCCACACCGGACAACACAAATATTTTATAGCCCCACTTCTTTGGCTTCTTTGGGTTGTAGGTCCGGAGAATAGACTTTCCCTTGAAAGGCACAACCTGCTCGTCAATGGAGAGTTTTTCAGCAGGCACGATGCCTCGGACCTTCTCACTCACCGCATCAATGAAAGGCCGAATCTTGTAGAGACGGTCTTGGCAGTTATCAGGCCGCCTTGCGTTGTCATTGATGTGGAGCATCCGCTTGATTGTTTTGAAGCGAATGATGGGCATCACGTCCGCAACTTTCCCGTACCGCATCTCCACACTCCAGTACATATCTGCACGTGGCATGCGGACAATGCTCATGTAGAACAATATGCCAATGAACTGTTCGAGTTCTGGCACCGTGATGGCAAGAGGTTTAGTTGGGTTTGTTTGAATTGCGTAAAGGTTGGACTGAGTTACGAAGTTTGTTTTCATTGCGCCATCCAGGTGTTCGTTGAAATACGTGATGGGTTCATTCACTGGATTACCAGCAAAAATTTCGCCACGAAACACTGGTTCAACTGATGGCACATCAGATGGCTCCCGTGTGCGCCACACCGGTTTCCGTGTTCTGCCGTCAGCACTAGAGGTTGAGGGCACAGGGTCTTCCTCATCACTTGCCTCCTCACTTCCATCTGGCAACATTAGTATCATCATTATAATAAATGCAACTACTAATACATTGCAAATCAGTTTCACATTAAAACATACATTCATTACTATTTATTAGGCTATATAAAAATACTAAATATTTTAAAAATCAATGAATCACAATACAAGACAAACTAAACCAAGCAGATTACACGCACACAAACGCACGCACACACGTACACAGACACACACGTTATATCAATGCATGCGCATCTTATTATTTATATATTATCATAAGTACCTTCGGCTTCACTGCCACTACTCAAAGGATCCGGGACAAGGGCTTCAGAAGAGATGACAGCATCGGGTTCATCCTCTTCTGATGACAGATCGCTATCATCAGACCCATCCGGGATCGGCTGTGCAACAGTCTTTGTATGGTAGAACCGTATAGGATCCAGGACCATGATAGCTCTGCAGAAGCGATACATAACAATTATTATGCATTATATAGCACATGATATGAGAATAACCATAAATCAAACACTAAATATAAATTAGATCATCTGAACAAACACAGCCTGTGAAGAGCTGACTAAACTACCATATTATCGCTCACTCACATTATCTGCATAGATGGACAATGTTGCCCTCAGGCAACATCACTATTATCTTCATTTTTTATACACAAGGATGATGTATTAATTTATAGTAAACAGTTATGTATTCTTTGATGATAATACTTATTATATGTATTTTATGTGATACATACCTTCAGGTGTTCTTGTCGAAAGTTGACTTTGAATGCGGATGAAAAGCTGACCTTCAAAAAGCAACGACCTCCTCTGGGAAGCTGGATGGACCAGATGCTGCATCTCTAGAATGAGGAACCGAGCGTATTTTTTGATCGCTAGGCGGCGCTACGCCCACTCCGGTTATACTAATTACCCATCGTCCTTAGCGCTTCGTTGACAAGTAAGCGAATTGTGTGGTTGTCAACTTTAGCTGCTAATAAAATGCCGGGAACCGGTTGCTGCGTCCCGCAGTGTAATGGAAAAGGGGGACATCAGTTCCCGAAGGATGGTACTTTAAGAAAAAAGTGGATAATTGCCATACGGAGGGACAAATGGCAGCCGACAAACACGAGCTTGGTTTGTCGTTGCCATTTTGTGGAATCCGACTACAAGAAAGTGACTAGTCATGGTAATGTGAAAGCTTTTTTCTTATATATTATGCGTTTGCTTATGTTACAAATACTGCATGGAAATGTTGGTCAGAATACTTAGCACAAAAGAATTCTTATACTAATTTATAACGGAAGCATTCGCTCATGTAAACACGCTGTAGTGTAGTAACGTCACATCACAAACACGAAGCCTTGCGTCGCAGATGACAGCTGCGACTGTTTTGTGTATTTACAGTATGACGTTCTTGCGTGTGGCTGTTATTTGTTCTTTTCGACACATCTTTAAGAACCGATGATAAATAAAATATGATAACGGATTTTAATAAGTGTTACTATCTGTATTATTAAGCCTATTGTGATGTGCATGAACATTTTATGACTATAATATTACAATGTACCTCATGTGAGCAGGCAATGGTTGTTTTTTAATTCATGTATTACTACTTTTGCTTTCAGGAACAACTCCAGTTCACCGATACCTGAAGCGAGAAGCCATTCCCACCGTCTTTATGTGGACTGCAGCACCATCTCCTGTTGCTGTTCAGAGGAATGCTAGAGTACAGAGACGCGTACAGCTCCGAGAGCAACAGCCAGACCTGTCATTCGAGGGCCTCTTCGAAGAGGTTGTTGAAACCCAGGATGAAGAAGTAACACCTGAACCAACAACGCCAGCCTCTTCCCATGCAGCGTGCCAGACACAGACTCCTGAATGGTCTCCAATATGCATCGAACGTTTCCAGGATAGAGATGATGCCATCCACTATTACACTGGACTGGAGAGCTACAGTAAATTCAAATATGTATTGGCTACTCTTGGTCCAGCAGCCTATGAACTGGAGTACAAGTGGAGAACTCCTAAAAGCCTGAGTGTGGAGAATCAATTATTCTTGAGTCTGATCAAACTCAGGAGACATATGCCCAACAAGGAACTGTCACTGTTATTCAACATCTCCGAATATTCAGTGGCAAACATCTTCATTACCTGGGTCAACTTCATGTACTACCAATGGCAGGAAGTGGACATCTGGCCAGATCAAGAAATGACACGCTTCTATATTCCAAGGGAATTCAAGAAACTCTACCCCAAAACAAGAATAATCCTAGATGGGATGGAGTATCCAGTAAAAAAGCCAAAGGACCCATCAGCACAACAAGCTACCTACTCCACCTACAAAAACAGAAACACGCTGAAAATTATAGTTGGAGCTTCCCCAGGTGGACTGGTCACATACATTCCGGACTCGTATGGTGGTGCCGCAAGTGACAGGGCCCTAGTGGAGAGGAGCGACCTGATGACGGTTTGTGACCCCAAGGATGAAATAATGGTCGACAAAGGCTTCAACGTCCAAGATCTCTTTGCTCCTTATGACATTGGAATAAACATGCCAACTTTTCTCAAGAAGAGAAATCAGTTTCAGAGCAAAGTGCTGCTGAAGGACAGAAAGGTAGCAAGTAAGAGGGTGCACATTGAGAGGATTATTGGACTAGCAAAAACATACAAAATCCTCAGCAGCCCCATGAATGCTACAGAAACAAAACTGGGCAGTGAGATATGTATATATATATATTTAGTTACTTTGACGTGAAACATGTTTTCATATCTGGAGATTGCCTCTGGTTCTAGTTGATTCCCATGACTTGTTTGTTTGCTGACAAAATCTTTTCCATCAATCATATCCTTTGCAAGGTTTTCTTTTGCCTCCTGAGACACACATTTCATGATGCGTCCAAACCTTGACGATTGCATTCTGTTTCTCCTCTCTTCCTTCCATTCTGCACTTTTGCACTGGCCTTCTGTTCTTTTCTCAATTTCATCTGCCTTCTCCACGGATATAGTGGTGATGTTTGCCTTGTCAAGGAATATGCTTGACAGTGGCTTGGCTAAGTAATGATGGTCATGTTCAACTGCATACATGTTGGCTGGCCTCAGTGTCTGTAACAGTGGCATTTGATCACCAGTATTGGCAGCAAAGTTCAGTGTCAGATTTTTTACATAATCTGGATAGGAGGCAAGCTTGCGATACTTTTGTGGGCGCGGATCAAAATTGAGATCCTGTGTCTCCTTTGTTAGTTTCAGTCTGCTAGCCTTGACCGGTGATCCAGTGTGAGGTCGACGTGGCCGGTGAAAAGATTGCAAGACATCAGTGCAACTTAGTTCTAGTTTTGGCTGTTTACATCCAGTAAAATCAATGATGGCAAGCAGGACTGCCTGGATATGCTTACAGTGTGCATTAGGTCCCATACCAGCTGCACATTCACATTCTGTCTCAAGCACTTCACCATTGACATCAACGCTAGCATAGCAATGATAGCAAGTAGTGCGACGCATCTCCGCCCGACACTGTCCCATGTAGAATGTGATGTCATCATCATGTGCCCATCGAAGGAAGCGTAGAAATCTGTAACAAAATGAAAGGCTTCATATACTTGATACACCAGTATGTATATAAAGCTACGTACTAACAACAACAATTACCACTTCATAAAAAAAAACAATGCTTGTAGTAACGACAACACACACAGTGTTAATTTCTTCAAGATAGTCAAGTGTTAGTTAATGCAAACTATTTTTGTAACTGACTAACATACCTTGAATCATACAATCTGTGACCAGAAGAGAGGGAAGCATCAGACAGTTCTAGGAAAGCTGTAGCAGCTCTACATGAGAGATGATTAACAGCAGATACCGCACTGCTAGTGACATCCTTGAAGCAAGTGTGGGCTGGCACGATCATCTTAAAATCATGTTGGTCTGCAGTGAAGTTGGCACCACCAGTAAAGTTATAATTCCTGTCGTAGGCCTCAAGTCTGTATGGGAAATAAAACAATTAATACTGAACTACGCCTTAGAAAAATATCAGGGACTGACGACAATTACAGAGAGAGAAACATGCAGAACCATATTAAACTTGACTGACGCAGGTGGCGTATGTCAGAAGAGGCGAACCAGGCATCGGTTGTTTTTATTTGTATTTTCACAGATGACTACAGCATATCACAACTCTATTCATCAAATAATCTAAATGAATGATGCTAATACATGTGGTCCGATGAGTAAACTAGCACAATTATAACAGTTAAAAATAACATTTATGGGAGAAACGTATATAGCTTAGAATCAACGTATTATCGCTCGGTCGTAACTTACCTTTCGATTAACTCGGCTTTTCGACCAGAAACTCTAGCATTTCTCTTCTTCAGCTCCTCTTTCAACTCTTTCATGTTCCAGGTCCCATATCCATCAGATCGAGACATGGTGGAATTTAGGAACTGTATTATATAATATTATACTTTATGTCACTATAATCTGGCTGATAATCCGGCTTAACCGAAGCGTGCGCAGCGCCCCTAGCGACCGCTTGCTGCTCGGTGCCTCATTATCTATAATTTGATGCCTATATATCCGCCAGATGGCAGCACATATTTTGGGCTCACTGCTTTGTATTAAATAGGGGATATAGACCTTCTATACAGCACAAAACTGGTATGTTGCCTCAGGGCAACAAAGTCCAATAAAGGGTTAACTGTCACGATTGGCGTCCCATTAGGGCTTTGATGGTGGACGGTGAGAGAGGTGTTTTTTAAATGAGCTAGCAAAGCTTGTGATAGTGATGTCTTAGTATTTCACCATGTTATCGTTCGTGGGGGTATGACCGTGCAGTTGGTATAAAGCTTTCACTGTCTGTCGTCTGCACGACAGAAGAGACCCGTGGGTGGAAAGAAATGGACCACTGTTGTTCCCAACTTGAATGACATCCAGATCCCTCTGTAGGATTAATATATCTATGCTTGTGTATATTGGACGGTGAAATATTGTGACGTCAGCGGGTGGCGGATATTTGGTGTTAGATCAAGGGTAAATCGTTAATATATAACAGAAAAAGGGTAGTCCCAGCCTTGGTGATTCATGAGTCGACATACTTGAAAGTGGAAGGAGAGGAGGAGGAGGGGTTTTCCGTTGTCTTTATTGTTGTTTCAGGATTGTTGCAGGATGAGATCGGATTGTATGGGGCCGGCGTACATCAATGGTGGAACACTTCCTCGGAGATCTGGTCGCTGGAGCTGAAAATTGAACATAACTGTTTACTGAGTAGGTAGCAGCATCCTTCGGGATGCGCGGGATCACTGACTCTCACCTGACGCTCACCTCTCACTGCTGGCTCCAAAAGCTGCTTTTGGGCGGCGGCCATACTCTGTGAAACCGCTTTTTCTGGCGGGCTAAACGAAGTGGGGGGCATATGCGTTCTAAACCATCGATAAGGCAGACCAAGCTCTTCAGCTCTGGCAGGCAGTTGGGCTACGGGAGGGGCCCAAGAAAAACGCCAACGGCTGAAGTCGGAAATGCAGGACCGCCAGGTGCCAAACCACTGCATCACGCACTTTCACTATATGATGGATAACACTGCTGCTTCACGATGTTGTACTAGTGAAGTCCCGCCGTGGAGGAAGAGTGCCGAGCCTCCCAGCCTCGAAGGGGCCCGCCATCAGCTACCGGAGGTCACCTCTTCTCGTCCTGTACGGCCAGCAGACTAGGACTGGGGGTAAATGTTACTGGTTCGGAAAAGACAGCGCCAAGACATGTCAACATTCTGCATATGAATGTAGAAGGAGTATACAACAAGAAGGTTCTCCTCGCAGAACCACTCCACCAGGAACAAATCGAAATTGCAGACCAGCCTACCATTCCAGATTGTCCGGAATCATTCCGAAAAAACACCTTAAATTACGGTATTACGGCAAGGTATGAAACTATTACGGATCCTTTCTTTATCCCAATGATCGTCAATCACTTCCGTGCTCCTCAAATTTTGCTTCCACTATATCAAAGTACTATATTCAACAGGTGGCAGCATGTATACACAGCTTGTTGTGACATGGTTTTTCATTCGCTGCTTCTGGTCGTAATCTGACCAATAGGAAACAGCGTTACAATAAATTCACATTTCCGCGCTCAAACAAAAAGAAGTCACACGGCACGAAATGATGGCGGAGATCGAAATGGCACAACATCACCAGCAAAGAAGAAATGTGTGCTGCAAGTTTATAACAGCATACTGACGGCACTCAGTGACTCTGGGTCTAACCAGATATGTCTTGTATGGACAGTGGACACAACTAGTCACGGCACCTGTGTAGAATCTGGACCCACCTCGATTTCGCCATTATTACTTGAGTTTTGCCTAACTTTGATACCTCATGCTCGGTGCGTTAGTTCTGTTATTTAACTTTATCCCAGGCATATTTACTTTTAAGAATATTGCGTCTTAGAGAACTTTTGAGGCGTAAATAGCTCCCCATTTGCCTCTATATCGCCCACTTTACGGGCGCGATACGGTAACGTACGACCGCAGCGGTGCAGACTAATGCAAACCGGGTCGCTATTTGGGCTTCAAAAATGCGATAAGACACAATATTTTCGTAATATAAATATGCCTGGGATGATGGTGAATGAAGGAACTACACAAATGCCCTAGTCGCAACAGTGTGCTGTGTAAAGTTCGACATGCATTCAACTTGCACCTGTTGATTCTGAACTTAGAATTTGGAGATTACCATGCATTGTGGTTAGTATTAAACAACACAAAATTATTGAGGTTCTTTCAGTTGCTTAAAGTTTGACTTGAAAAGACAGTAAAACAGTTCTAGTCATTGACATTGTAAATTAGCTATGCCAATAGTGTATAGACGCATTTACATCAGAGTTACGATTCTTCACGTTTGATTTCCACCAATGCTGGTTATGAACATCTACCTTACCTTGTTAACTGGACGCTTCAAAACACCTCACAGTTTATTAGAGTCAATTATGTTTTGGGTACAACTATCATCATAGTCACAGTATTAAAGTATTACTGACAGTGGTATTCCTTTCCTGACAATATCTGACACGGTTCTGAACTATTACTGACAGCAGGCCTATATTCCTGAAAATCAGTGTAAATGGGAAGACGAATTACTGACAGGAAGTTTTCGGGGGTAGGCAGGTCTGAAATTGCCTGTCTACAGGAAACACATCTGAAGGAGACCCAGCGCTTCAGCGTGAGAGGATACCAGGTGTTCGGACTCGACAGAAAAGACAGAACAAAAGGCGGAGTGGCTATTCATATAAAGAATTCCATCCCAGCTCAAATATTCCTTGCCAACATTAATAATGAAGCAGCAATCCATGGCGTCAGCCTCACGGTAGACGCTCAACAGCTGGAGATCTTCAACATTATACTGCCTGCCAGACAGATAGTTGTGCATTGACCCGATGGAACTCCCAGATAGCCAGTGCCTCGTCATTGGCGACTTCATGGGTCAATCAGAGACCTGGGGATATTTATAATCTGACAGGAGAAGAGAAAAAGTTGAAGAATGGCAAGCTGAAAACAACCTTCAGCTTGTGAATGACCCTGTAGACCCACCAACGTTCATTTAAAAGGGATGGTTGACAACAACGATACCTGACCTGGCCTATGCCACTGGCGACATCTAAAAAAGATCACCAAAACGGTACAAAATCAGCTTGGAGGAGCGACCACAGACCAGTGAAAACCTCTCTGGGCATTAACGACAAATTGCACGAAGCCAAAACATTTCCACGATGGAACTACAAGACGGCTAACTGCTAAAAATTTGCCATGCTGACTGACCAGTACACAGGAGAAATTCACAACAGACAACAGAACCTGAACCTGAAAGTGAAGGCTCTTAACCAGACGATACCCAAAGCTGCCAAAGAATCTATCCTTCGACGTGCCACACAGAACTACATACCTTACTGGACTGAGGAGCTTGAAGCGTTCGAAGATCGCGTAATTGAAGCCAGAAAACAAATTGAAGAATACCCCACAGTCGAGAACAACATTACACTCAAGGAAGTTATAATAAAGCACAGGAGAACCTTCATCTAAGAAGCACGGAGAAGTTGGAAAGAAAAAACAGCATCTCAACCTGGACAAAGATGGCAGCAAATTGTAGAAACTGACACACACCATGAATGACGAAAACAGAAAAACCTCACCAACCATACTCCGACACAACCACGAGCTACTTATCGGCAAGCAGGCTTCATCACCTAGTACGCGAGACCAGCAACCGTGAAATAACATCAGAACGAAGAAGAGAGATAAGGGAATCCCAGAACGTCCTTTAAGACAACCAGATGGAAACCACAATGGACACTCCTTTCACCAACAAAGATTTTGAGGTAGCAGTGTCAAAACTAAGTCCCCAGGTCCAAACGAGATCACAAATGAGATGTTGTTTCATCTCTGTCCAAAATCCAAGAAGAAGCTCCTTCAGCTGTGCAATGACAGTTGGAGAACAGGAGTCGTACCACAAGTATGGAGAGAATTCATCATGATCCCTGTATACAAGAAGGGAAAGACAAGTCCAAAACAGAGAGCTACCGACCTATCAGTCTTACCAGCTGCGTTGGAAAGCTGATGGAACGTCTCATCAACACCATATCAATGTGGCATCTAGAAGAACGACAACACATCAGTCCTGAGCAAGCTGCCTTTAGAAAGGATCGTTCCACCGAGGATCAAGTCACCTATATCTCCCAAGCAATAGAAGATGCCTTCCAAAAAAGAAACACACTCTTGCTCTCTGGATAGACCTTGAAACAGCTTTTGATAAAGCATGGAAATGAGGATTGAAGTTGGAACAACTAAGACAGTGTGGAGTTGTTGGAAGCAATATTTGCACAACAGAACAGCCATAACACAAATCAAACAGCAACGCAGCAAGAAACGACTCATGAGACAAGGTAACATCATCTAGAACCGCCTACGCTGATGACCTTGTCCTCTGGAGCAGTGAAGAATACATCTCACAGCAAATTACAGACTCCAACTAGCACGCAAGGAGATAGAGACATGGACCAAAACATGGCTTGTAAAAATCAGTGAAAAGAAAACAACGTACACTGTCGTCACACTGTCGAACAAAGAATAGAGGATTACACGACAAATCAACTCACAAAAACTCAGGCCAGGGATACACCAACCTACCTTGGAATCACGCTTGACCGTACGCTAATTGGAAAGGTCAGTTGAGCAAATGCCAAACAAGATCAAAGATACAGCTGTCTTTCATGAGAAAACTTTCTGTCACAAATTTGGCCGAATCTAGAATAAAGCCATGATAATTATGACAGGAACCATGTGAACCACACCTATCACGTAACTGGAAACTGTCACTAGACTACAAACTATTGAAGACAGAAGAAAAGCCAAGGTGCTGACACAAGCAGCCAAGTTCAAAAGACTGAACTATCATCTCATACACCCGGGAACGAACAAGCCAACAACAGAGAGACTCAAAAGATCCAGCTTCATTCACTAGAGCAGGATGTTTGAGAGGGAAGACCCAGAACTGTTGGATCACATGCCAGAACCCATACCGTCAACTGCATCTGGTTAATTACGGAAGAGGAGACATTTCCCTGTCATCAAAGACCACATCCCAGGAATCCAGAAGAAGGGAACACAGTCTGATGAGGAAAGAAAAAACACATATCCCTGGAGTTCATACACTGTACGCCCCCTCGTGAGCAGTGGACGCGCGTTTACACAGATGGGTCCGCCATCGAAGCAACCCGATATGGAGGTGAGGTAGTGTATATCAATTACAGAGAAGAAGAAGCACGACACACAGTCGCAACGGGCAAATGCTCCACCATCTTCAAAGCGGAAGCGGAAGCCCTGAAGACATACGGTGTTACTATTATTGACATAGGATGAGGTGATCATTTCAGAAAGTTGGAGAGCGAAGGTCTTCACTGAGGTACAGTCTCCTTACTGTATACAGGGATGGACTATCTCGGAAACATCTTCTGTGCGTGGAGCTGCAGTTCCATGAAAAAAGCAGGTCTATTTCATTTTCAGATCTGGCGTGGTAACAATGAAAGCATGGTGTAAGAGAGTTCATTCCATATTTGAGGGTCTTCGCGGGCGCAATCTCAGACAGGTAAGTTAACATCACCCCAAAGCATGTTTGGATGTAGATACAAGGCGCGCGGACTTTGAGAAACATGTCATTCTTTGCTCATCTATTATATGGGGTTTGGTGACACATGCGGAAACGCCACAAGGCTGCGTCTGTCCTTTATTTTGATTTTGATCCACGGGATCTCACACTCTGTGCTGTTTAGCACAGATTCTTCAGAACAAATGACCTCTTCGGTCACACCAATACACACTACACCTCACTCTCTACATCTGTCTTTTTCAGAAGAACAGGCATCTCATGGGAAACATACCTGAATGGCTGATTGAGGGTTACAGCCATGTTTCAATCCGTATTATGATATATAGTTTAGCGCTCCGAGTTAGGTTATACAGTTTTTGTAGTTTTCACAACCACTGATCTGAAGTGAACGTCAGGAAGCGGAGGGGGCGGTGGGTCGTGACGATTAACTTATATGCAAAGACCTGAACAAGTTATCGAGGTTAAAAGTAGCATAGTTATCAGGTTCAGATCGAAGAGGATAGTTTATTGCCTCGGGTCATGACCGGGCAGATCGAAGGATACTGAACTGCTGTTATCACTGACACATACCTACACTGTGCCAAATTATATCACTCCACCCTAGAAGGCCACTCGATCCAGTTCCCAGGCTTCGACATTCCGCATAAAAACGTTGACTACAATATTCACCAGCAGTGCCACTTTGGTTCCATGTAACATGCCGGTCACTCACACCATAAGGATTCTGTGTGCGTTCTGTTCTGATGGGACCGAACTGGAGCTTTCTATGAGTACCATGTTCAAGCTTAGAGTAGAAAACAATGTTGCTGCGAGTAATAATAGGAGTATCTGACTCGTTGTTATTATATTTCAGGAATACTCTTTCTATCCAGAGTGGCATCCAATTGATGTCAAAGTTCATATGCCAGCTTGCGGTATCACTGCATATCAGAACAGTTGATTTCAAGTGCACAATAAAGGAAAGGATAAAGGAAAACAGTGGATTTGTTGAAAGTGTTCATTCCTGCCTTAGGGGATTGGAGCCCATCGGCCCCGGATCACCGTTCCAGCTATGTTGGTCATCTCTCCAGACCTCTGATAAGTCCTCAGTAGTCAGTATTTCCATTTAGCCTGATGCCGAGATCGAACGGTGACCTCTACAAAAGTGCACGACTTCTTCGTAGGCTTGGAGAACAACCTATGAAGCGGCTTCTTGAAGCAAAGAGGCCTGGAACAGCACCTGGTCAAAATGTAATATGGTTGGCTATACTGATATCTCCCTGGTGTGTGTAGGGTTAATTGGGTGATGGCTATTTGCTACCCCTCCGCGTCTAAATGCATGTAAACAGCTAATGTCAACCTTGTTAAAAAGGATCTTCAACCTAACCCTAAGCCTAAACCCAACCCCACATCAGAGCAACCATAAAAGGACATGAAGCTTCCTCCGGTTAATTGAGCCGATACTCCAGTTTATTTTGCGCGCGCAAGCACGTTAGAGCCATACTTGACCATAATGTACATTGTTGGTTTAAGGACTGTTGATGTGAATGTGGATTCTTGCAGTGGCGTAGGACAATAATGAAAACATAATGCAGTGCTCGGTTTCACTGCTCTATATTTGCTATGAATCATAACGGGAACTTAGCCTAGGGTCTAGTAGGTCTAGGAGGCTACGACCAGCCGTTACATATTGTGGTAAATAAAATTTTAATATCGGATAAACTCACCATGTCAAGAGTTGCATTGCATGTCAGTCCATGGCCTTAACTCTTATCCTATGTTTCCGCTGCATCGTGCAGTTGTAGTCCGGGTTAATCCAGAAAGATGTCCCGCAATCAAGTCCCTTTGCTCTGACAGAAGTGACCGGAAATTGCACGACGTGACTGTGACGAGTCACTCGTTGGTGCGTGCGCAACGCATGCAACGCTGCGCGTCATCACTTCTCGTCAAACCTCTCGCCATTGGTGTTACGAAACTAACATAAACTCCAACATTCCCGAGTTGTTTTGTTCCCCTTGCATAATTATCATAATAAGTCTAATATGCGCAGAACCGTTGGATATAATATGTTTTCAGTTCAGGTGGCCAGCAGGCCTGTAAGACTGCGGGTGAGATCGATCCTACGTTGCAAGCGTCGCACACCATAAGTCAAGAGTTCCACTTAACCAGAGCATTTAATAAAAGTGCTCAGATATGTCATATATTGAAATGCGTTCGTAATGACAACAGGCTCCATGATGATACTTATATAGTGTATATTTAATGAGTACTAGAACTGCACGTATGTCGGCTTAGTTCATGACGCTTACCAGAGTGCGTGACCTTGTCATTATCTTGGTACATGTATTACTACGCGTATTACTATCACGCTAATAAATGTAATCCTATAACATCCACTCCCTTTTAAGAGCATTAAGTATCTATTTAACTGACGAACTAGTAAGTCTATTCAAGTTATATAATGAAAAGCATGCACTTAGAAATAAATCTTCAAGTTTCAGTTAATAATTGCTTTACCTTGAAGTAGCTAGGCCTACCAACAATAGTAATACTAATGCATACTGAACATCATTAGTTTGTCTTAAAAATGTAATAACTACGTAGATTATAACTTCTCGTGTTGTCTGAAATAGTCCTCATGACCTTATGTTGTAATGTTAGCTACATGAATACATATATATAATATATATCTTATATACGAATAATATTTTGCATACTGTATAATTGCATGACTCTCGTTAGTGTCCGTAATAGTTTCACGTTACATAACGTGTGATCTAATAACATAATTACTATAGTCTACACAGTACAGTCCACATGCTATTTATATAGTGTTCCTGACATGACTGTTTAACTTTCGATCAGTCTCATCGGCTTCTTCACAGCACGACCACTTCGTGTGTGATATCTGGGCCATCTGGTTCTGCTCTAATGTCACTTTGTAGACGCTCGTGGTGACGGGTCACATCAGGTCGCGGGGCTGATAACACAGGCTGTTCGCTGACTACGTCTCGGCGAGCGTCGCTCGATGCTGTGTCCCCCTCGTCAAACCGCACTCTTCTATCCGCAGGCTCCAACTCGCGTAGGTGGCGTCTGTTGCGTCTCAGAGTGTGGCCATTCGGCGTCTCGATGACATACGATCTGGGCTACGGGCATTGTTCTGTAGTTTACGTCCATTAAGCAACTATGCAGGAGATGGAATAACATTGTCCACCGGGGTTGTTCGTAGACATAGCGATGCAAGATCCTGGTCCATGTCAGCACGTCTTGCTCTCTTCATCGTCCTCTTGACCGTCTGAATTGTGCGTTCAATGAATCCATTGCTCTGTGGGTATCTCGGACTTGACGTGACATGATCAAATTCCCATTCAGCTGCGAATCTGTGATATTCCTGGCTGTCAAATTGACGTCCATTGTCACTGATCACTAATGACGGGATGCCTTGTTCACCGAACAGCTGCTTCGTAAGACCCACCACTGCTGCACTAGTGCAGGGGCCACGGACTCTTCGGACAAACGGATACTTGGAGTAATAATCCGCGATTATCAGATACTCAGCTACATCCATGTGGAATAAATCCGTGCCGACTGTTTTCCAAGGTTTGTACGGTATGTCATGCGACATGAGTGGTTCGGGTGGTTGGCTTCTCTGGTGCTCTTGGCATACAGCACATTTACTCACCAGTTGTTCGATTTCTTTGTTGATGCCTGGCCAGTAGACACATGAGTAGTTATAGTGTTGTCCACAGTACGGGTCATGACCCGAGATCAAAGGGTTTTTCGTTTTTTATAAGTAGAATTTTTGCGTTTTTTATTAGTCAGGGGCACATTCTGCGTCGAATGGAATGTTACTTATAAAAAAACTTGATTGACAGGTTCACTGTGAACGTGTGCTGACATCTAGTGAGTACTAATTAATTAGTCACTAATTAGCAACTAATTAGTGAATAGTTTATTCACTGGAGGGCAGCACTATTGATTATTGATTGATTATCGATTATGATCGATTATCGGTTATTGATCGATCGATTATTGATTGATTATCGGTTATTGATTATCGATTATTGATTGATCATCGATTAAAGCAGTGGCGTTAATTAATTAGTCACGTGTGCGTAAGGTTATACAATGGTTAAGCATGTGTGCTGACCTCTAGTGACTGAAATGAAATAAAGTACACAGTGGCGCTTCTAGTGAAGAAAGCAGACACTTATGTGTAAGGTTATATAGTGGTTTCGTGTGAGGTGATGTAGTCAGTAGCGTCCGTTTCTACATATGGAGCCTATATAGGAGCAAACATAAAATTAATCGATAATTGTAGTGCTGACATCTAGTGACTATAATATAATCAATAATCGATTACTATATAGCGTATCGTTATGTGCGTGGTTATGACGTATGCGTGGTTAAATGTGTGGTTATGAGGTATGCGTGGTTATATGTGTGGTTATGAGGTAGTGACGTTTGCAATGAAATAAATACACTGTATTGCGAATATTTGTATTTATTGTAGGTTCCTGTGCAAGCTATATGAAGTTTACAACTTCAGCTTAATAATAATGCCACCAAAAGAATGTACTTATGTGTAAGGTTATATAGTGGTTACGTGTGAGGTGATGTAGTCAGTAGCGTCCGAAATAAAGTACACAGTGGCGCTAACGTCGCGTAAACAATCGCGCAGGGCTCTCATACCAGATGTGGTAGTGTAGTGCTTAGTGCTCTCGTACAAGAGGTGGTCGTGTAGTGTTTTGAGCAGTGAACTCTCATACCAGAGGTGGGAGTGTAGTGGTTAGAGCAGTGGGCTCTGTTACCAGAGGTGGTAGTGTAGAGCTTAGGGCAGTAAATTATCGAACAAGAGATGGTAGTGTAGTGGTTAGAACAGTGGCCTCTTATACTAGAGGTGATAGTGTAGTGGTTAGAGCTCTCATACAGAGGTGGTAGTTTAGCGGTTAGGGCAGAAGACTCTCATACAGATGTGTTCGTGTAGTGTTTGAGCAGTGCACTCTGATACCAGATGTGGTAATGTAGTGGTTAGAGAAGCGGACTCTCATTTGAAGAGGTGATAGTGTAGTGGCTAGGGCAGTGGACTCTCTAGTGGTTAGGGCAGAAAACTCTCGTATCAGAGGTGGTAGTGTAGTGGTTAGAGCAGTGCACTCTCAAATAGAGGTAGTAGTGTAGTGGTTAGTGCAGCGGACTCTCATTTGAAGAGGTGGTAGTGTACTGGCTATGGCAGTGGACTATCATACAGTGGTGGTCGTGTAGTGTTTGAGCAGTGGACGCAAGGTATACTGCCCATTAACCTGCAATGTGTACTGCCCACTAACCTGCAAGGTATAATGCTAATACTGAGGTGATCGTGTAGTGTTTGAGCAGTGAACTCTCATACCAGAGGCGGGAATGTAGTGGTTAGAGCAGTGGGCTCTCTTACCAGAGGTGGTAGTGTAGTGATTAGAGCAGTGAATTCTCATACCAGAGGTGGTAGTGTAGAGCTTAGGGCAGTGGACTCTCGTACAAGAGGTGGTAGTGTAGTGTTTAGAGGAGTGGCCTCTTATACCAGAGGTGATAGTGTAGTGGTTAGTGCTCTCATACTGAGGTGGTAGTTTAGCGGTTAGGGCAGAAGACTCTCGTACCAGAGGTGGTAGTGTAGTGGCTAGGGCAGTGGACAAGTAGGTGGTAGTGTAGTGCTTAGGGCAGTGGACTCTCGTACAAGAGGTGGTAGTGTAGTGGTTAGAGCAGTGGCCTCTTATACCAGAGGTGATAGTGTAGTGGTTAGTGCTCTTATACAGAGGTGGTAGTTTAGCGGTTAGGGCAGAAGACTCTCGTACCAGAGGTGGTAGTGTAGTGGCTAGGGCAGTGGACTCTCATACAGTGGTGGTCGTGTAGTGTTTGAGCAGTGGACGCAAGGTATACTGCCCATTAACCTGCAATGTGTACTGCCCACTAACCTGCAAGGTATACTGCTAACTAACCCGCAAGGTATGCAAGGTGACCTTGGGAGAACGGTGCTGGATGGGAGGTTGTTAGGCGTGGTTCAGGGGCCCCCACCCCCACAGCGGACTCTGATACCAGAGGCGGGAGTGTAGTGGTTAGAGCAGTGGGCTCTCTTACCAGAGGTGGTAGTGTAGTTGTTAGGGCTCTCATACCAGATGTGGTAGTGTAGTACATAGGGCAGTGGACTTTCGTACAAGAGGTGGTGGTGTAATGGTTAGAGCTGTGGCGTCTTATACCAGAGGTGGTAGTGTAGTGGTTAGGGCTCTCATACTGAGGTGGTCGTGTAGTGTTTGAGCAGTGAACTGTCATACCAGAGACGGGAGTGTAGTGGTTAGAGCAGTGGACTATCTTACCAGAGGTGGCAGTGTAGTGGTTAGAGCAGTGAATTCTCATATCAGAGGTGGTAGTGTAGTGCTTAGGGCAGTGGACTCTCGTACAAGAGGTGGTAGTGTAGTGGTTAGAGCAGTGAATTATCATATCAGAGGTGGTAGTGTAGTGCTTAGGGCAGTGGACTCTCGTACAAGAGGTGGTAGTTTAGCGGTTAGGGCAGAAGACTCTCGTACCAGAGGTGGTAGTGTAGGTTAGAAAAGTGCACTCTCAAATAGAGGTGGTAGTGTAGTGGTTAGAGCAGCGGACTCTCATTTGAAGAGGTGGTAGTGTAGTGGCTAGGACAGTGGACTCTCATACAGTGGTGGTCGTGTAGTGGTTAGAGCAGTGAATTTTCATACCAGAGGTGGTAGTGTAGTGCTTAGGGCAGTGAATTTTCGTACAAGAGGTGGTAGTGTAGTGGTTAGAGCAGTGGCCTCTTATACCAGAGGTGATAGTGTAGTGGTTAGTGCTCTCATACAGAGGTGGTAGTTTAGCGATTAGGGCAGACGACTCTCGTACCAGAGGTGGTTGTGTAATGGTTAGAGCAGTGAATTTTCATACCAGAAGTGGTAGTGTAGTGATTAGGGCAGTGAATTCTCGTACAAGAGGTGGTAATGTAGTGTTAGAGCAGTGGCTTCTTATACCAGAGGTGATAGTGTAGTGGTTAGTGCTCTCATACAGAGGTGGTAGTTTAGCGGTTAGGGCAGAAGACTCTCATACAGTGGTGGTAGTGTAGTGGTTAGAGCAGTGCACTCTCAAATAGAGGTGGTAGTGTAGTGGTTAGAGCAGCGGACATGCAAGGTGACCGTGGGAGAACGGTGCTGGATGGGAGGTTGTTATGCGTGGTTTAGGCCCAAAAACGCAGGAAGGTATGTGATACTTATGTCTTAACCACTATTATGTGCTATGCCAAACGTCGCGTGCTCGAAGACGGCGTCACTACGGCGCCGATACTCGTATAAACAACCTACCTAACATAAGGACTACCCCTACCTACCTACCTACCTAAGGGGGCCACTTTTATTTTATTTTTTTCTGTGTGTAAAATAAAAAAAGGTTCAGTAGCCCCCACGACGGGGGATTTTACACACACACAAAATAAATAAATACAAGTGGCCCCCTTAGGTAGGTAGGTAGGTAGGGGTAGTCCTTATGTTAGGTAGGTTGTTTATACGAGTATCGGCGCGTTAGTGACGCCGTCGTCGAGCACGCGACGTTTGGCGTAGAAGTAGCTCAACGCCGCGCGCTCCTGAATGTACGTCAGCACATAGCACATAATAGTGGTTAAGACATAAGTATCACATACCTTCCTGCATTTTTGGGCCTAAACCACGCCTAACAACCTCCCATCCAGCACCGTTATCCCACGGTCACCTTGCATGTCCGCTGCTCTAACCACTACACTACCACCTATACTTGAGAGTGCACTGCTCTAACCACTACACTACCACCACTGTATGAGAGTCTTCTGCCCTAACCGCTAAACTACCACCTCTGTATGAGAGCACTAACCACTACACTAACACCTCTGGTATAAGAAGCCACTGCTCTAACCACTACACTACCACCTCTTGTACGAGAATTCACTGCACTAAGCACTACCCTACCACCTATGGTATGAAAATTCACTGCTCTAACCACTACACGACCACCTCTGGTACGAGTCTTCTGCCCTAATCGCTAAACTACCACCTCTGTATGAGAGCACTAATCACTACACTATCACCTCTGGTATAAGAAGCCACTGCTCTAACCACTACACTACCACCTATTGTACGACAATTCACTGCCCTAAGCACTACACTACCACCTCTGGTATGAAAATTCACTGCTCTAACCACTACACGACCACCTCTGGTACGAGAGTCTTCTGCCCTAATCGCTAAACTACCACCTCTGTATGAGAGCACTAACCACTACACTATCACCTCTGTTATAAGAGGCCACTGCTCTAACCACTACAATACCACCTCTTGTACAAAAATTCACTGCCATAAGCACTACACTACCACGTCTGGTATGAAAATTCACTGCTCTAACCACTACACGACCACCACTGTATGAGAGTCCACTGTCCTAGCCACTACACTACCACCTCTTCAAATGAGAGTCCGCTGCTCTAACCACTACACTACCACCTCTATTTGAGAGTGCACTTCTCTAACCACTACACTACCACCTCTGGTACGAGAGTCTTCTGCCCTAACCGCTAAACTACCACCTCTTGTACGAGAATCCACTGCCCTAAGCACTACACTACCACCTCTGATATGAGAATTCACTGCTCTAACCACTACACTACCACCTCTTGTAAGAGTGCAGCTCTAACCACTACAACGAGAGTTCTGCTCTACCACTGAAGCACTAACCACTACACTATCACCTCTGTTATAAGAGGCCACTGCTCTAACCACTACAATACCACCTCTTGTACAAAAATTCACTGCCATAAGCACTACACTACCACGTCTGGTATGAAAATTCACTGCTCTAACCACTACACGACCACCACTGTATGAGAGTCCACTGTCCTAGCCACTACACTACCACCTCTTCAAATGAGAGTCCGCTGCTCTAACCACTACACTACCACCTCTATTTGAGAGTGCACTTCTCTAACCACTACACTACCACCTCTGGTACGAGAGTCTTCTGCCCTAACCGCTAAACTACCACCTCTTGTACGAGAATCCACTGCCCTAAGCACTACACTACCACCTCTGATATGAGAATTCACTGCTCTAACCACTACACTACCACCTCTTGTAAGAGTGTCCACTGCTCTAACCACTACACTCCCGTCTCTGGTATGAGAGTTCACTGCTCAAACACTACACGACCACCTCAGTATGAGAGCACTAACCACTACATTACCACCTCTGGTATAAGACGCCACAGCTCTAACCACTACACCACCACCTCTTATACGAAAGTCCACTGCCCTAAGCACTACACTCCCACATCTGGTATGAGAGCCCTAACAACTACACTACCACCTCTGGTAAGAGAGCCCACTGCTCTAACCACTACACTCCCGCCTCTGGTATCAGAGTCCGCTGTGGGGGTGGGGGCCCCTGAACCACGCCTAACAACCTCCCATCCAGCACCGTTCTCCCACGGTCACCTTGCATACCTTGCGGGTTAGTTAGCAGTATACCTTGCAGGTTAGTGGGCAGTACAAATTGCAGGTTAATGGGCAGTATACCTTGCGTCCACTGCTCAAACACTACACGACCACCACTGTATGAGAGTACACTGCCCTAGCCACTACACTACCACCTCTGGTACGAGAGTCTTCTGCCCTAACCGCTAAACTACCACCTCTGTATGAGAGCACTAACCACTACACTAACACCTCTGGAATAAGAAGCCACTGCTCTAACCACTACACTACCACCTCTTGTACGAGAATTCACTGCACTAAGCACTACACTACCACCTATGGTATGAAAATTCACTGCTCTAACCACTACACGACCACCTCTGGTACGAGTCTTCTGCCCTAATCGCTAAACTACCACCTCTGTATGAGAGCACTAATCACTACACTATCACCTCTGGTATAAGAAGCCACTGCTCTAACCACTACACTACCACCTATTGTACGACAATTCACTGCCCTAAGCACTACACTACCACCTCTGGTATGAAAATTCACTGCTCTAACCACTACACGACCACCTCTGGTACGAGAGTCTTCTGCCCTAATCGCTAAACTACCACCTCTGTATGAGAGCACTAACCACTACACTATCACCTCTGTTATAAGAGGCCACTGCTCTAACCACTACAATACCACCTCTTGTACGAAAATTCACTGCCATAAGCACTACACTACCACGTCTGGTATGAAAATTCACTGCTCTAACCACTACACGACCACCACTGTATGAGAGTCCACTGTCCTAGCCACTACACTACCACCTCTTCAAATGAGAGTCCGCTGCTCTAACCACTACACTACCACCTCTATTTGAGAGTGCACTTCTCTAACCACTACACTACCACCTCTGGTACGAGAGTCTTCTGCCCTAACCGCTAAACTACCACCTCTTGTACGAGAATCCATTGCCCTAAGCACTACACTACCACCTCTGATATGAGAATTCACTGCTCTAACCACTACACTACCACCTCTTGTAAGAGTGTCCACTGCTCTAACCACTACACTCCCGTCTCTGGTATGAGAGTTCACTGCTCAAACACTACACGACCACCTCAGTATGAGAGCACTAACCACTACATTACCACCTCTGGTATAAGACGCCACAGCTCTAACCACTACACCACCACCTCTTATACGAAAGTCCACTGCCCTAAGCACTACACTCCCACATCTGGTATGAGAGCCCTAACAACTACACTACCACCTCTGGTAAGAGAGCCCACTGCTCTAACCACTACGCTCCCGCCTCTGGTATCAGAGTCCGCTGTGGGGGTGGGGGCCCCTGAACCACGCCTAACAACCTCCCATCCAGCACCGTTCTCCCACGGTCACCTTGCATACCTTGCGGGTTAGTTAGCAGTATACCTTGCAGGTTAGTGGGCAGTACACATTGCAGGTTAATGGGCAGTATACCTTGCGTCCACTGCTCAAACACTACACGACCACCACTGTATGAGAGTACACTGCCCTAGCCACTACACTACCACCTCTGGTACGAGAGTCTTCTGCCCTAACCGCTAAACTACCACCTCTGTATGAGAGCACTAACCACTACACTATCACCTCTGGTATAAGAGGCCACTGCTCTAACCACTACACTACCACCTCTTGTACGAGAGTCCACTGCCCTAAGTACTACACTACCACCTCTGGTATGAGAATTCACTGCTCTAATCACTACACTACCACCTCTGGTAAGAGAGCCCACTGCTCTAACCACTACACTCCCGCCTCTGGTATGAGAGTTCACTGCTCAAACACTCCACGACCACCTCAGTATTAGCAGTATACCTTGCAGGTTAGTGGGCAGTACACATTGCAGGTTAATGGGCAGTATACCTTGCATCCACTGCTCAAACACTACACGACCACCACTGTATGATAGTCCACTGCCCTAGCCAGTACACTACCACCTCTTCAAATGAGAGTCCGCTGCTCTAACCACTACACTACCACCTCTATTTGAGAGTGCACTGCTCTAACCACTACACTACCACCTCTGATATGAGAGTCTTCTGCCCTAACCACTAGAGAGTCCACTGCCCTAGCCACTACACTATCACCTCTTCAAATGAGAGTCCGCTTCTCTAACCACTACATTACCACATCTGGTACCAGAGTGCACTGCTCAAACACTACACGACCACATCTGTATGAGAGTCTTCTGCCCTAACCGCTAAACTACCACCTCTGTATGAGAGCTCTAACCACTACACTATCACCTCTAGTATAAGAGGCCACTGTTCTAACCACTACACTACCACCTCTTGTTCGAGAATTTACTGCCCTAAGCTCTACACTACCACCTCTGGTAACAGAGCCCACTGCTCTAACCACTACACTCCCACCTCTGGTATGAGAGTTCACTGCTCAAAACACTACACGACCACCTCTTGTACGAGAGCACTAAGCACTACACTACCACATCTGGTATGAGAGCCCTGCGCGATTGTTTACGCGACGTTAGCGCCACTGTGTACTTTATTTCGGACGCTACTGACTACATCCCCTCACACGTAACCACTATATAACCTTACAGATAAGTACATTCTTTTAGTGGCATTGTTATTAAGCTGAAGGTGTAAACTTCATATAGCTTGCACAGGAACCTACAATAAATACAAATATTCGCAATACAGTGTATTTATTTCATTGCAAACGTCACTACCTCATAACCACACTTGATTGATTATCGATTATTGTCGACTACAGTCAGGTGGCAGCGGTTTGTTTGTGTGCACTGGGATGGCGCATAGGCCGTCAGGTGGCAGCGCTGTCGATGTCGACTACCGTTAGCAGCGGTTTGTTTGATTGTTTGCACTGGGATGGCGCAGAGAAGCCGCCATTAAACTGGGGCTCACTGGGATTTTCGTACGGTCATGCTACCGCCGCTCGCTTTCTGGATGGCAGCGGATTACGTTTCACTCTACAGTGGTTTGTTTTTCTCTCATGCGCAGTTTTTCGTATGTTTGTTTGTTTGCACTGGAATGGCGCAGAGGCTGTCTTACCGTTTTTCCGCCCGTCGTCAGGTGGCAGCGCTGTTGATGTCGACTACCGTTATTGGCACCGTCAGTTTGTTTGTTTGCACTGGGATGGCGCAGAGGCCGAAAGAGGCGGGTTTTGTTTTTGTTCGTACGTTTTATTAAGCATCATCGCAAGCATACTACATACATGTAAGGCTTTATGCCACAGGCAAAATAATCGGCACTTTATGCCACAGCTTCATCGTCACTAGTGATGCACATGAACGACACGGCTTCGGGCCCGTCCCAGCACAGTGGCGAAGGAACGACCAACAATAAAATATATATTATCTCACCGTTTCCTTTCTTATGTTCAATCCTTGCACAGCTTATTCCAAATACAAGTAACAGCTGTTACCACCGCTACACAATAATCCAGCAGCGTTATTAAATGCGCCGCGCAGAACTGTTTCCACACACTAATAATCCAGCGTCATAAAAATGTTCCGCTCAGAACCAGCCAACTTTATCGTTAAACCGCACTGCGCCCGCTTAACGCTCAAACAAATTAATCGCAGTTGCACAAAGCGCCAACAACATCCTTGTATACGACCAGCTTATTCTGACAGCGAATACCACCGCCAGCCAGCCTAACTAGGCCGCCCGATAACCTCGCTGATCTCTCGCGCCGCCAGCCACCACAGCAGCAGCCGAGTAATGTAATCTAAGTGCACGCGTACCCTATTTCACTACATATGACGCTTTCCTACTTCACACATAGCGCCGTATACCTAATTGGTACTAATTAGTTGGTAATTACTATTTTTACTTATTGCTAGTGCTGCCCTCCAGTGAATGCACTACTCACTTGTTGCTCATTAATACCTAATTAATTACCTAATTAGTCACTAGATGTCGGCACACTCTTCCGTGGACCTGTCAATCAACCGTTTTTTATCAGTAGGCTGGTTTTGGACGCTACTGACTACATCACCTCACACGTAACCACTATATAACCTTACACATAAGTACATTCTTTTGGTGGCATTATTATTAAGCTGAAGTTATAAACTTCATATAGCTTGTACAGGAACCTACAATAAATACAAATATTCGCAATACAGTGTATTTATTTCATTGCAAACGTCACTACCTCATAACCACACATATAACCACGCATACCTCATAACCACACATTTAACCACGCATACGTCATAACCATACGCTATATATAGTCATCGATTATTGATTATATTATAGTCACTAGATGTCACCACTACAAGTATCGATTAATTTTATGTTTGCTCCTATATAGGCTCCATATCTAGAAACGGACGCTACTGACTACATCACCTCACACGAAACTACTATATAACCTTACACATAAGTGTCTGCTTTCTTCACTAGAAGCGCCACTGTGTACTTTATTTCATTTCAGTCACTAGAGGTCAGCACACATGCTTAACCATTATATAACCTTACGCACACGTGACTAATTAATTAACGCCACTGCTTTAATCGATGATTAACCGATAATCAATCAATAATCGATAATCAATCGATAATCAATCAATAATCAATAAATAATCACTAATCAATAGTGCTGCCCTCCAGTGAATAAACTATTCACTAATTAGTTGCTAATTAGTGACTAATTAATTAGTACTCACTAGATGTCAGCACACGTTCGTGAACACTTCTGGGTGGTCTAGTGGACCTGTCAATCAAGTTTTTTTTATAAGTAACATTCCATTCGACGCAGAATGTGCCCCTGACTAATAAAAAACGCAAACATTCTACTTATAAAAAACGAAAAACCCTTTGATCTCGGGTCATGACCCGTACTGTGGACAACACTATAACTACTCACATGTCTTAGCCCTTAGCTGACATTTGCTGACGCCCTGGTGTCCCGCGTGTACCTTCTTTAACACCTCCTTCCTCATGACTTCAGGTATGACGATCTTGTCACCTTTTAGTATCATACCATTGTCTACTGAAAGTTCGTCTTTACATGACCAGTACTGGCGGATTGCTTTCTTCACCAGTTTGGGACTGGCAGGCCAACCGTTCACAATGACGTCCTTCAAGGAGTGCAGTTCCTCGTCTTGGATTGTCATGGCTTGCATCTGTGTGAGTCTGGCCGTAGAGAAGCGAACAGTGTGTATCGTTGTGTCTATGTCGATCTGTGGACCTAGCTTTGGGTTCAGCCTAGACAACGCGTCAGCAAGCATCATCTCACACCCCGGTCGATACACTATTTCGAAGTCATACGGTTGCAGACGTAGCATCATGCGTTGGAGCCTTGGTGGGGTGTTTGCCAAGCTCTTGTGTTGGATGTATTCCAATGGTTTGTGGTCTGATTCGACCGTGAACGTTGATCCGTACACGATCCGAAGACGACAGCTAACAGTTCACGCTCAATGTTAGCGTAACGCGTTTTGGTGTCCGTGAGCGCCTTGCTTGCGAATGCGTCAGGTTTTCCGTTCTGCATGAGAGCTGCCCCAAGTCGGCTTGTATCACAACTGGTTGTTGGGGATTGAAGTATGTCAACGTGCATTCAGTATAAATCATTGACTTCAAACGGTCGAACTCAGCTTGATGCGATGCCGTCCACTGCCAGTCGCTGTGCTTGCGTGTCAGCGCTCTTAGCCTCGGCACGAATGGCGACATGTATTGCACCAATCCCTGAAATTGTCGCAACTATTCGACGTTTGCAGGTGCTGGAAGATTGTTGATTTCTTCCACTTTCACTGGATCTGGATGTACACCATCAGCATCATAGTATGAACCGAAGAACTTGATGCGCGACACTTTGACCTCACACTTGTCTAGATTGAAGATCAGGCCATACTTGCGGGCCACTTGCAGCAGGTTATGCAGGTTTCTGTCGTGCTCTGTGATATGTCCGCTTGATCGCTCTGTTGAGATCCTTAGGGTCCAGACATTCTGAGTTTTCCGGTACTTTTCCTGCTGAAAGCTAACGATGACACGTAATCGGTCGGTTCTGTCACTTTCGTTATCACTTCCATAGCTTCCATTCTATCCAACTCTTCTCGAATCTCGTCTTTCAGTTGGATGGGGTATTTCCGCGGCGGCTGTACTACCGGCTGTGCATCCTCCTTTAGCGTTATGTGAAACGTGCCAGGAAACTTTCCAATTCCTTTGAATAGGTCTGGATACATCGCTTGCAGTTCTTCTTTACTGTTGATCGATATGACGTTCTCTCTTGTCTCGCTCTTGCTGCGGATCTGACGTGCGTGATTGCTACCGCTTGTGTTACTGCCAACCAATTTCGTCGCGTTGATTGCACAGTTTATCGTGACGATGTGTAGCGCATGTGAGTTGGGCAATCTAAGTATTGCCGGTCCTTCCGATTCGGCCACAAATAATTCAGCTTCGATCCAGCTGCTGTCTTTGTATTTGCACGGAAGAGTCACGCTACCATACTGTGGTATTCTTGTACCGTTGTATGCTGTCAGTATTGTTTGTCTTGTTACAGTGGTCCCTGGTTTCGGGTACCCCTCACTGTCCAGTGCTTCTGGAAACATTCTTCTAAATATCCGAATTGGTAGTATGTTTCCCTGTGCGCCTGTATCTATCTTCGTCTTCAGCGTGTGAATGCCAGATCGATTTCCCAGTTTAATGTCCAACTTAACGAACACTTCGTTGTGGCCCATACTCTCAAACTGGCAAGGCAAATCTGCGTTGTGCTCCACTGTGTGGACGTCACTAACCCGGCTACCTGGCCTGGACCTGCTATTCTGCCTATAGGACTCGTTACCTCGTAATCGGCCTGCTCCGCTGCGAGATCTGGATCTGGGCCGATGTCCGTACTGACGTTTTTTTCGTCCAGTTTTCTGCGGAAACCTTTTGTTCGACACATGCTCTTCCAATGTCCCGACTTCCCACAGGCCAAACACTTTGTCTTGTATGCGGGACATCGATCCTGTGGCTTGGCGAGGTGGTACGTTCCACAGGCCAAACACTTTGTCTTGTATGCAGGACATCGATCCTGTGGCTTGGCGAGGTGGTACGTTCCACAGGCCAAACACTTTGTCTTGTATGCAAGACATCGATCCTTTGGCTTGGCGGGGTGGTACGTTCCACAGGCCAAACACTATGTCTTGTATGCGGGACATCGATCCTGTGGCTTGGCGAGGTGGTACGTTCCACAGGCCAAACACTTTGTCTTGTATGCGGGACATCGATCCTGTGGCTTGGCGGGGTGGTACGTTCCACAGGCCAAACACTTTGTCTTGTATGCGGGACATCGATCCTGTGGCTTGGCGGGGTGGTACGTTCCACAGGCCAAACACTTTGTCTTGTATGCGGGACATCGATCCTGTGGCTTGGCGAGGTGGTACGTTCCACAGGCCAAACACTTTGTCTTGTATGCGGGACATCGATCCTGTGGCTTGGCGAGGTGGTACGTTCCACAGGCCAAACACTTTGTCTTGTATGCGGGACATCGATCCTGTGGCTTGGCGAGGTGGTACGTTCCACAGGCCAAACACTTTGTCTTGTATGCGGGACATCGATCCTGTGGCTTGGCGGGGTGGTACGTTCCACAGGCCAAGCACTTTGTCGTGTATGCAGGGGATGCAACGATCCTGTGGCTTGGCGAGGTGGTACGTTCCACAGGCCAAACACTTTGTCTTGTATGCGGGACATCGATCCTGTGGCTTGGCGGGGTGGTACGTTCCACAGGCCAAACACTTTGTCTTGTATGCGGGACATCGATCCTGTGGCTTGGCGAGGTGGTACGTTCCACATCTCCCACATTGGTCATGTTTATGCATTGAGTCAACGTTGTAATGCTGCCCGATTCTGTTAAATTGCGCCATGTGTGTAGCACTCGCTTCGTGCGTACGACATATACCGAGAGCGTCCAGTATTGTCAACTTTTCATCCTTCCCCAGCAATTTCTTTTGCACGTCGGGATATTTCACGCCAGACGTCAGCACTTCAATTATCCGTTCTTCCAATGCCACGGTGTCTTTGAAACGACATTTCATTGCTTTACACTTACATCGCGTATAAGAGTCATCGACGGACTCTTGCTGTTGGTATCGCTGGAATTCAAGTCAGTGAATCCTGAAATTTTCAGGTGATTCGATTTGTGTAGAAAACTTATCCCATATGTTTTGGGGATCATTTAGCTGTTCTTCCGTCAGTTCCCATGTGTTGAACATACGAAGACCTTCGCGTCCCGACCATAGATTGATGTAACTGTGTTGCATTGCTGGTGTCGTCCCCTTTACCTTAAACCACGTCTCTGCGATTTGTTTAAACTCTTTGTATGCTTGTGGTCTGTCCGGGTGGCTCCAGTCCATGGATGGATTGGGCAAAGCTTCTGCCATCTTTATATCTCGCGGAACAGCGCACAAGTGTCTAGGTTTATTTATACTTCTACATTCGTCACTCTGTAAAACGGGGCTTAGTTGTTATAGTCAGCTGATTTCGACTACGTCTGTGACCCTGGCAATGTTTACATTCCGGGTCGTCTGCTGGTTGAACTAAGCGACGCCGTATGCATACGTACTGTCATCAATCTTGTCCGGCTGCTCCCGTGGGGTTTCCGGTGACGCGGGGCGATCGACCTCGTCAGGCCACACGTACTTCACCCGTTTGGATGGTCATCTGCGTCACTGCGTGTCGGGGTAAGACGCCCATCTAACCAAAAGAAGGGTATATAACAAAGCCATGCACGTATATGGAACCAGTCAATGTGCTACATTAAGGACTTGGTCGTTGCGAACAACATTATGCCATAATGACCTTGCTTGAAGAAGTTATTTTAGTCATCACAAAAACCAAATTATCGCCGTTTTACTCACTGTTAAGTGTAAAATGACCCCCGAAAATAACGATTAGTAAACAAATTACCTTCACGAAAACAAAATAGTACATTGTAGAAACAAGTGGGGAGCGGTGGTCGCGCGGTATTGCCGATCGAGGGGACAGTGGTTCGATTCCACCTGTCGCCATTTCGAAACTTGGTAATTTCGTTCACCTCACGTTACCTGTATCTTTCGGAAGAGACAATAAAAACCGTAGGCCTGTGGTGTGGTGCGAGCACAGGTCTGTGGGACGCGTCTACGCTTCTTGCTCTGGCTTTCAGTTGCGAACGCCAGCTAGCCCCTTCACAGGGGCGAAAAGGGACATGAGTGCGCAAGCCTCCCCTGCTGATACATAGCCTCTCCATAGACAAGACTCTAGCATGATCTTCTTGTGGTAACTGGACACCTTACGGCCCCAGGCTAACATGCTAGGGATCTAGGAGAGGGACCACTCTGATTTAAAAGCCTGGGTAGACCCAACTCATTAGCCTTGACAGGCAGTGAGTCTAGGAGAAGGAAAATTCTGACTTCAAACCATGGGCAGATCAAGTCAACTAGTCACGGAAGACATTGACCTACGGGAAGGAAAACCTGGAAGACAAACCTACCACATGGGTCAGCATGGGCAGCGCCATATGGCTCGAATAATTGACCTCAAGTATATGCTATGTCACTTAGTAATTACGAGATTGGCTACCGCGTGCGGGGGAACCAACGCGCTGGGACCCAGGCACCAGCGAGAAATCAGCGAAGACCTGGAGGGTCGAACAGCCGGCATTGACTCTCATGCGAAGTCCGGTTTGCCACCCTCAATGTGGGAACAATGACGGGGAAACGAGTGGAGGTGGTGGAGCTAATGAAAAGGCGGCAACTGTCAGTGATGGGGGTACAAGAAACCAAGTGGAAAAGGGACCGGGCAGTGGATCTGGGAGATGGGTTTAAGATGCTACATGCAGGGGAAGATTGAAGGACGAATGGAGTGGGAGTGATTATGAAGGAGGAATACAGCAAGGAAGTCATCAGGGTGGAACGATGGGGAGGCAGGGTAATTGCAGTGTGGATGTTAGTTGGTGGAGAGATGATGTGCATACTATCGGGCTACAACTCAAGAAGACAAGGATGCATTCCGAAACAACATGGAAGAAATTATTGGGCATGTGGAGCCGGAGACAATGTTGGTTGTGGCAGGCGATCTAAATGCACATGTAGGAAAGAGACAAAACAGTGAGGAGACCTTAGGAAAGTACGAATGTGGAACGAGAAACAGAGAGCGACAAGATCTGGTAGAGATGCTAGGCAGAAATCAGCTCGTGGTGGTAAACTCCTTCTTTCAGAAGATGGAATCACACAAATTAAGATCACATACAGAAGTGGAAACAACAGAACAGAGATAGATCTGCTGATTGTTAGAAGCACCCAGTTGAACAAGGTTAGGGACTGCAAACTTCTGGCAGGAGAGCACATAACGAGCCAACATAAACCATTGGATTATGAAATGTGGATAGGAAGAGGCAAACAGAGAAGGGGGAAACAAAGACAGGTAATCAAATGGTGGAAATCTGAAGGAGAGGTGATGGCCCAATACAAAACCGAAGTAGAGAGGAAATTCAGGCTACTCCAAGAACAAAAGGAGGATGTGGAATCAGAGTGGAAGGATTTGTTGCTGAGGAGATATGTGTCCGAACATCAGGAAAGCCCACACAAAGCCGAAATAAGAAAGAACAGGAAGTTGAACAAGCAATACGATAAAGAGTGGAGAAAAGACAAGGCTGAAGCAGAAGTACCGGGAGAAGAAGAAGGCAGCAAATAAGGCAGTTGCTAAAGCATGAGATAAAAAACAGCAGGAATGATGTGATAGGATTGAAGACGATGGAGGGGAAAAACTGATCTTCAAACTTGCCAGGGATAGAGAGAGAGACAGCAAAGATACTACAAGAACATCAGCAATAAAGAGAAGCGATGGGACACTGGTCACTGGAAGAAAACAAGTGCTGGATGTTTGGGAGGAGTACTTCAAGAAACTACTAAATCTGGAGGAAGAATATAAGATAGAGATACCTCATACTGTAAGGAGAGAGCTGTAGTTGAGGACAATAACAGAAGAAGAGGTGGAGAAAGCAGTAAAGAAGATGAAAACAGGAAAGGCTGTAGGAGTGGATGAACTCTCAGTGGAAATGGTGAAAGCAAACAGACTAGCTGGAATCAAGTGGCCGACGAGGCTGTTTAATGTGTGCTTCACAGCAGGAGATATACCAGCAGAGTGGCGAAGAGGAGTGATTGTGCCGATATGGAAGGGGAAAGGGGACATCCATGACCAAAGGAGATACAGAGGCATCACATTACTTAGCCAAGCCCTGCAATTGTTGGAAATGATACTGGATGCTAGGGTGTGGCTTACAGTGGAGAGCAAAATCGGAGAGAATCAGCTGGTATTTAGGAAAGGGAGATGAACAGATGATGGATTGTTTGCCATCAAACAAATTATCGAGAAGAAGAGATAATTTAAAAAGGATGTGGCAGTCGGTTTTGTAGATCTGAAAAAGGCATTTGACACCGTGCCGAGAGAACTCGCATTTGCAGTCATGAGGTGGATGGAGGTTGGAGAAGCAGAAGTCAGAATGGTAGAGGAAATGTACAAGTAAACAACAGCGGTAGTGAGAGTCGAAGGAGAAACATCGGATCAATTTGGAGTTGAAGTAGGACTCAGACAGGGAAGTGCCTTGAGTTCCCTGCTTTTCATTATGGTGATGAACCTGATCAGTGGAAAGATATCGGAGCAGGAAGAACTTAAGAAGATACTGTATGCAGACGACCTAGCAGTGGTGGCTGATAACAAAGAGGAACTACAGAAAGCATTGCAAGAATGGAGTGACACCCTCAGAAAACACGGCCTCCGAATGAATCTGGAGAAGACTGAAGTAATGTGGATAGGTGAACAGGAGGTAGATATGCATGTAGTTGTTGACGGAAAGGTGGGCGGGACAGACTGGCGAAAAGAGCATGGAAAGTAGAAGAGGGTGGCAGACGAAGGAGAGGAAGACCAAGGCTGACATGGAACGACATCATAAAACGAGACCTGGGGAGGGCTGGCGTGAACAGCCATGAATGGATGGCGCGAATGTAGCCGATGCCCGGCGTCGAGCCATACTAATCCACTGCCCAGGAACAGAGGGGCAGCGTGTGTTTGCTTTATTGGCAATTGCGAATCTACCGATGGTCTGACCGCCTACACCAGTATGACTTTGACATTCTGTACATTGCTGGTTCCACGAACCAGGTAGCAGATATGCTCAGCAGGCTGGTCAAAGACGAACAGTGTGAATCGACGACAGACGACTGTGTCATGGAAATTGAGTTGGACAACTTCGTTACTGCAGCCGAGTTGAAAACGCGCTTCTTCCGTAGATGCCAGTTTGACGCAGTTCCGTCACTTCGTACAGAACGGTTGGCCCTGACACGGAAGCCTACTTCCGACTCAAAGACGAGCTATCCGTGTTCAACGATATGTGTGTGTGTGTGTGTGTGTGTGTGTGTGTGTGTGTGTGTGTGTGTGTGTGTGTGTGTGTGTGTGTGTGTGTGTGTGTGTGTGTGTGTGTGTGTGTGTGTGTGTGTGTGTGTGTGTGTGTGTGTGTGTGTGTGTGTGTGTGTGTGTGACGTGGCACACGTGCTGTAATCCCTACCACATTTCAGGACAAAGTGCTGAAAATGGCCCACGAAGGTCATTCCGGGATCGTGCGAATTAAGCAACGCTGTCTCGCGAATCGGTATGGTGGCCATCGATTGACACATCGAAGATCTCCGGAAGTTCTCCAAAGCGACAACGGACCACAATTCGTGTCATACGAGTTTGAAACATTTCTGCAGAAACTTGGTATCGAGCATCGTCGCAGTGCGCTGTACAGCCCACACTGCAACGGATGTCTGGAGAGACTAAATCGCGTCATCAAAGAGAGTCTCGCAGCTCAACTTGTGGAGGGGAAAACGTTCGCAGATGCAGTACGAACTGTCCTGCAAACGTACCGATCGACACCACATGCGTTGACACAGCGTACTCCAGCAGAGTTGATGCCAGGTCGTAAACCACGGTTTCTTTTGGAATACCTGAAACCACCTCAGGCATCTCCACCGAACATTTCGGTGTTAGCTGAATCGATCGCAAGGAAGCAGGAACGAATGAAAGCGTACACCGACAAACGACGTCGTTCGAGAAATACGATGATGAAATTTGGAGACTGGATCAAGACGAAACGACCTATCCGGAAACACAAGCTGGCATCGTCATTGTCGATCCCGAAGCATATCGCCGCTAAAGCTGGTCCCAATACGTTCGTGCTTGAAGACGGGTCGCGCTGGAACTCACGGTGTTGTGTTCGATCGCGACAACCAGGGAATCAACAGCTATCGTCGGACGCCCACCTTGATGACCTTGACATCGGGGGTCTGCCTGCTCAACAACCCGGTTAACCGCAGTACCAACGGCCCAGGTGAACCAGACGTCCACCGCGGTACCTTCAAGGGCTACCTGACGAACTAGTGAACGTTTTATTGTGACATTAGTCAGCTGTTGACGCAGAACGTTGTGGCAGATAGGCCACGAACAAGTCCAGGATCTTTGTACATGAAACACCGATCAAGGCAGCAACAATATGACAGGTTTTCGTATGAATACGTTGTAATGTGTGGAGGAATTGTTAAACTTGACACAATCGTCAGGATGATCCAACTCCACCCATTCCTATTCAAGGAATCCTTTCCAAGCGAGCTACATCAAAGCTTCACATGCACGCTAGTGGAAACGTACGGTGCGATTGTATTGTTGCCTAGAAAACGCTTGTTGACAGAGCCCTCTGCAATAATGTCGGATTCTTCCGCCAGATCACAAAGTCCCGCATCTCCGAACATTTTCCAATGCTGGACATGAAGTTGCATTAGGTGTGGAAATTGCCCATCATGAGAACAATTCTCCGGTACTGGTCGAGATGTTCCATGCTACTTGACTGGCCTTTGCGAACAGAGCAAAACTGAGCAACATTGTCAAACTGACGGAGGACATTACATCCAAGGCGTTGCGTAACATTTCTTGGACAGTGGACAGTGTTGCATTGTGCAAGTAGCTCACAACATTTTCCACGTCAACATGTTCTTATGAGATTATGTTGAATGCCGTCCAAGAGCTGATTTTCTGATCGGACTGTTACAGCAAATGAGTGAACACACACACATGGCTACTCCGTCCAGCTGTTGGTGCTGAATCTGCATGAGGTCCAGATAATTTAGCTGGTTAGATTTTAGGTGGGCCTTCTCGTTTCAAAAAACGCTGTATAATGGGAGCAACTTCTCGGATAGCTAGTTCTGTCGCTTCTTCCCTGTTTTAGCAACATTAAAAGTCAGCAGTGATAACGTCCTGGGTTATTTACCATGCTATATTATAACATGTTAATGCGAGCAGAACCGTCCTCACTTGCACCGAAGAAGACCCGAAGAAATGTATGTAGAGATGGCAGAACAGTAACATAATTAGTTTGTTAGTTCAAAATACCATTACCCCTGCCTCAAGATAATTCAAGGCATTCTCTCTGTATTTTACATACAAGATTTTTTAAATATATTGTAGTTACCAAGAAGTTACGCTTAGTTAGCTGGTGTAACAACTGGACGGAAGCACATGCTAATACAAAAAAAATGCCCGTCACCTGACCGGATGCCTTAGTAGTTTACAGTGGTGATAGTAACATTTACCAAATGTTATAAACCACAATGCAGTGTTACATATAAACCATAACGCGCTCGTAGGTATGTGTATATTCGCTGTGAGTTTAAAATAACGAAAGTCGGAGAGAATGATAAAGTTCACGTCCATCGGTATAGCACTATAGGCCCTACTCGTGATAGTGTAGAATTGTGAAATAATGTTCGTATTGCTATGCTAAGGTAGACATAAGCATATTGTGCAAGCGTCTACTTCATGATGCCAAGTCCATCATACAAGGACCATTTTCCAGAAGTATTTGCCGCCAAAGTGGTTCGTACGATTGTTAAGTATTACGTGCACATTACTCATTAGGTTTTGCATTCCGTACAACTGATTTATCCCATAAAAGGTGAGAATCTTGACATATATTCTGAAAAATATGTAGGTCATATTCTATGGGTCGTAAATTAATCTCAGACAGTTTGGCGCTCTAGGTTCAAGCCGTCTAAGAAGAAAAAATTAACTTACCCACATACGCAAGTTGGATTATAAGTAGATTACTGCGGCATCACCATTAAAGATATTATTGGACCATGTTCTAGGGCCACACGTTTGGAAACAGAGATCATGTGCATAGCCGAACGTAACTGCCGATCACATAACGTGATTTACATATTTTATTGAGTTTATATATTCGAAGGCAGACGTTTATACATAACATTTATAGGCTAATGGTTGGCATGGTTTCTAAA
Source organism: Paraescarpia echinospica (assembly GCA_020002185.1). Lineage (NCBI taxonomy): Eukaryota > Metazoa > Annelida > Polychaeta > Sabellida > Siboglinidae > Paraescarpia > Paraescarpia echinospica. The sequence continues at coordinate 55,338,342 of CM034532.1, forward strand.
GTAGTTATTAGGTTAATAAATCATACGCATAACTTATTATTATGTGTCTGACTTTACAAGTGCGTAATACATAATTATTATACGTGTATTCACACAAAATGTCATGCAAATCTGCCACGCCGTTTTGCCATAAGAGGGAAATAAAGTCTGTATGGTAATGTTCCCGTTTTTAGACACCAGATGAGGTATGTTTATGTTTTGATGTGCCTACAACATATAGAAGCAATACAGAAGATATCTAAAATGACAGAAATTTAGAAAATGCATATAATTTCATAAGAAAGTAAAAAATGAATCATCTATATCATTAAAACAAAACTGAAGTAACAAATATTGTGGAAAAAAATGCATTTGTTTGCATTTTCCTTGACAATTCCCCCTATAGTTTTGCCAATACTGATAATAGAAAGATTATATGAGTATTGCCGTACTCGCCATTTTATTACGAACAACTTTCGTTCATACAACTGTAAGATCCAATCAGTAGATTTGACTGCAGGGCACGAGTCTTGAATAGCTCGACTTCCACTTGAAAATGGCAGCCATTTTTAAAGATGGTGAACAAAACGGCAATAAGTTATGCTTCTGAAATATCCATCACCCATTTTCGGACACCTCTGATATTGGTATAACTGAAAATCATAGTGGGAATTAGTCCCTCAATTTGAGAATCAACTTCAAAATTTCGAGGCTTGGCTCATGGACCAAAGGCTAGGAAATATGCCTCCAAGTGGCATTAAACCTGGGCGGACAAGTTTGCTGGAATTTGAAAAAGCTCTAAACTAAAGGCGACACGTTTGCTTTATGTACGATCTGTCAGGACGACTTCTCCGTCAGTCGTGGGGGCAGAATTGATGTGGAGAAACATATATATTTCACGTGTGAAATATGAATGTGTCATGGCCAGCAATGGCACAAAGTTGCTGGTTTCATCAAGCGACTAATGCATGGTCATTAACTCAGCAGTAGTGTATTTTCAGTTCTGAAGATCGTGGACACCTTCCAGTCAACGTCCGATGAGGAGTCGGATGAGCTGCTGGAGGAGTGGCAGGACTTCCAGTTGGCCCAGGACCTGCCTTCCTTCACCGACGACCATATCGACCTGTGGTGGGCGTCCATCTTGAAGATGACGGGGCCTGACGGACAGCCGCGCTTCAAGTGTCTAGGTCGCCTAGTCCAGGCGCTCCTCACCCTCCCCTACCACTAGGCTGCGGTGCATGGAAAAGGTGTTCAGCATGATGGGAAAGATCGACACCAAGTTTCGGCCGTCGTTAGGGCATGAGTCCGTGAGCATCTTGCTGGTATGCAAAATCAATGTTTCCTCTGCATAGTACCAGGTACAGATGTTGCCAGGTTTGCTGGATTCGGTTGGAAAGGCGACTCACAGTTACAACACCATGTTGCAGAAACAATAAAGTGACGATTGCACGGCGATTACAGTCTTTTGTTTGTTTCATTTTTCATGTTTTGCACTATACATCTACATTTGTTAATGATGTAGGTTTTGTTGGTATGTGTGTTTTTCAATTTAAGTGGTTTTCGATATGCTTTCCCTTTTAAAAAATTACCAGTATAATTTCCCTATTATGTTTTGATAATATAGGGAGATCACCCTATTTTGGGTTCATTCAACTTGGAAGGTCTGCGATAGGTTCCAACGGCGTCCGTCGCAGCCGGAATTAAACCAAATAAAATAACAGATTGACTATCTGGTATCACTGATGACCAGCAGGACTTTACCAGAAATCACCAAACCAGATGTAGAGCATTTTAAAGATATAATTATTTTAGTTAAGACCTTGGTCAATCTGATGTTATACAAACAGATACGGACATTTCATTATTTATACTGATTTGTAGAATATAGTCAACTTGAAGTAACAATTAATATGAAAATATTTGTGCTGGACTACGTAAAACTCGGTCCGCCATATTGAATTTCAGTCACAAATAGCAGCGTTATGGTCGGTTCTGGCGTGGGGCGTCAAGAAAAATGAATGTATGATTTACTCCACAACTTATGAATAAGGAATATTGATCTGAGCAGAAGTTGTGGTGCATCAAACTGTATTCCTGTAAATGGAATAGGTATGTCCAGTTCTTGGAACGGAAGCGCTGCTCGATCCCGTCCTCATCACGTCATTCTCTTTAGCAGAGTTTTAACAGATCAAATATGCATATATCTACTTCAAAATATGTACACATCAGAATATACCATGCAAAATGTACTTAGAATTATTTCATTTTTCTGATTATAAACAACAACGGATGTCAAATTTGGCGCTAAGTAACACATTTTTGACTCATCAATTGAAGAGCGACTAGGTTTTAGGCCGGCTCTATTTCAGGTTCTATGATACATACACAGGCACCCATAAATGTGTATTTTGTTATTTGTGAGTATTTCATGCTAAATATTGCAGTATATGTCAGCAGAAATATATGTAGTAATTTCATGCCGAATATATATGGTTTGAAAAAGTTACTTACATTTTAAGATGTCGCTGTATAGTCGGATTTAGTTAAATGGAACAAACGTGTATATTGGTAACTTCTTCCGTTTATCTAACATTACACTTTCATGTTTGTACTGAAACCTCAGCTAATATATTTAAACTCGTTGATTGACAAATATTTGAAAAATCTGACTACAGTAAGGAAATATAGTACAATGACTATCGAGCGACAGATTCCGTGTCGCTCGATAACCAAATATCGCTGTATAGTTGGTCAATTGTCGCTATATACTATCTACATGTGTACGTGTGTGCGTGTGTGCGTGTGAGCGTGTGTGCGTGTGTGCGTGTTGTTAGTGTGGGGGGCGGGGGTGCGTGCGTATATTTTACGTAGCCTATGAGCATAATATCCACATATATCGTTCTGTGCTCCAAGTTCATGCGTCGCGAAATTCCGTTACAATGCGGTTCTGTGTCATTTGTCAACTTGTCGTTGGTCACTGGAAGTCAGTACAGTTTTCCATATCGCCTCATAAGCATGTTGATCCACAAACTTGGAGAACGCCGATGATGGCGGCGGTGCGTGATCACATTTGTAAATTATTTCGTTTTTATGTATTAGGACCAGTGTTCGAAATTATTGCCGACCCGGAGGCTCAAGACCGTCAAACATTTCTTTGAAAAAGTGCCGGCCTGCAAGACCGGCAGAATTTTTAATAGAAAATAATAGAGCACTTGTCTAGTATCCGGGCCAACCTTGATTTCGTCATTATAACTATAACATAATTTGTCTAAATTTGATTCCTCAGTGGTTTAGTTCTATTATTCTAGATCATCCTAGGCATATTTATATTGTGAAAATATTGCATCTTAGCACAGTTTTGAGACCCAAAGAGCGACCCGGTTTGCAATAGTCTGCGCCGATGCGGTCGCGTGCTACCTCAGCGTATGTTGTTGTAAACTGAGTTACTCTTTGGCCTTCAAAAATGCGTTAAGACGCGATATTTTTGTAACGCTAACATACATGGGATGATGCTGAATAATGGCAATAACACACGAGCTATCAAAATTAGGCAAACATGTTGATATAACGACGAAGACGTGGTGGGCCCGGATACTAGACAAGTGCCAATAATGATGACATTTGTATACTTCCGTACGGGAAATTTAACGTAAGCGTAATTTGCAACATTTGTGTTTTTTATGTCAACAATAAACTGTTGCCTATATTGTTATTTTATATACGCTGGTTCATGAATCTGAATATCGTAAACATGTAGGAGCATGAGGACAGACTTGGCCTGAACTAGCGTATTAATAATTGTCATGCGTTACAGCTGCAAACGTATATAGACCTACTCGTGTAATTATGTTAATATTTGGACCACCAACTTTTGTGTGGGACCACCACCTTTTGAAAGTTGAAGGTCCGACTGACCACCAACTTTTCAGCTAAGGTTTAGGACAGTTTTATTTAAATTGGTTAACATTGTTCAATCATGGAGAGTACACATTCTCACAGTTAGACGTTGTAATAACTATAAAAAAAAATATTTAGGAATTTATCTTGGATACTAGCTGATAACATTATGTTATTTCGTTGGAGCAATCCTTTACTTAACTGACCTAAATCATTAGTAAAATATTATCCTTAATTTATTTGTAATGGTTAACCTGTTATCATTGTTCACATAAGCACTCACAAAGCGCAACAATAAAAACTCAAATGTGTGTAAGAAGACGGAGCGCCAAGATTGTGTGTATCCTTATCAATATTGCTCTGCTAGTTCGCCTTTTCCTTGCCCGCCTTTTAGGTGGTGCCCTAGGTGATGTAGGCATGGCCAGAGAAGTCAACAAACAGGTTTGCAAACAGCCTGGAAATGTATTCGAAGATTACACATTTCCACTGCACCTGGATTAGACGAAACGCTGCGAACTGATATTACACAGCAACATCAGATTCAACTACTATGTCCGATATGGAAGATGTAGAAGAGTTGACCTTTTTGCCAGGTAAAATATGCCACTGAATTTGGTATACAATCGGAGGAATTACACAAAAAATAGCTTGTTCAGTATTTCTTTTTTCTCTCAGTCCCTGTGTACCCCAACCTCATTTCTGCAATTATAAACAAATAAAGCGGCCAATACATAGTTATATATTGAATGTGTAAATCATTATAAACATTCGCGTGTAAGAAATCACGCGTTTCGTTACATTTTATGTCGCGCGAATGTGCGCATTTGACTTGTTATCGCCCACCCGTTCTTGCCATGGCGAATAAGAGTTAGGGTCAGTACAGTAGGAGGATAACTAATTTTAGCCATTTAGCGAAGAATGCATTAAGTAAAAGATTACTATGCCGGCCATTTTTAAGCCTGTTAAGTAACAGATTGCCGGCAGTATATGTTTGAGTGTGCCAAATTTGTGCGAGAGCGCGATAAATGGATAGTGGACCCGGACTGGGCAGTGAGTCATTGACATTATATATTTGGTGTAAAAACCAATATCGATCATTCGCCTGCACCATGAAAACCTGTCAAACTGGGGTACTGTTCTCTTGCAGCCGTCAAGTAATTTTGCATCAGTGGCTTTTACTTAGAACAAAATTGAGTGTTGCTTGAGTACATTGGGGTGGTTGCAGGGTTGATTTCCCATGGCAGAAATAGGGGAGAAAGGCATTTCAATCTGAATAAAAGTACATTCACATTAGTACAAGTACAATTTTGTATAATAACATATTTCTGTTTCTGCCTTGCAGTGCTTACATTTCCCTTGTGATTCCATGGTTTTAATATAGTGGATACAAGTATTGTGTTAGATGTGTGCTTACTTTCTTGTAATGTAGTCAAGTCACTGATCTACAATGCAGTCTCCAGACATAATCCTTATAGGGACAAAATCCCACCACTTGCATTCATTTGTGTAGATTTTGTTGTGCCCATGTGACATGTGTACAGGACTTGTCACCTGACAGCACATGGGCTGCAGCATTCCTTTCTTCAGTATTTCTCTTATCTCTGCTCTCTCAGTCCCTGTGTACCCCAGTTTTATTACCTGTCTAGAAGTTGGTTGGCAATTAAAACTAATTGTCAACTGGTGAACTGGTCATCTTGTGGTCAGTGGAGAGCCTGGGGACCATTTCACTACGATATTTAGCTCTTAAGGAAAATCAATCCTATAACAGAATCTGACGGAAAAATCAAGGAGTATTTTTAAAATGCGTTTCACTAACATAATCGTTAAATTATTCTTAAGACAAAGAGTGATATTTCCATCATGATAATCAATAATCTACACAGTTGGCACCATTTGGCAAAATAAATTGAACAGTTGTCAAAAAGTGTTTGAAAATACGGCCCAACAACCACTTATCAACAACATAATTATGACCTTTTGTTCACTCTGCGAAACCTTACAGAAGCCGCCGACATACCACAGAGGACAATATTTCTGCATCACACACGGTGCAATGTTTTGACGGGAGCGCCGTTGTTGAAAATTTTCAGTTTACAACATCGTAGAGAACGCCAACAACTTAAACCAAAATTGTGTCGTCAAGTATAGTAATATGAAAGGCAGTAGCATGTAGGTTAAGTTAGACACAGCTTAAACTTTGCTCAAGATTGATTAACAAATGTCACAACAACCTTGACCTTCGCGAAGCCGCAAACCGCTATGCACATGTCAACGGGTCACGATGCTAATGTCGTGTAAACAAATCATGCTTTAGCAAACATTTAATCGCTAACATTTGGAAGACTTATTTGGCTGTGAACAACTGGTTCTCTGTGTGAAAGTGGACCCAAATTAAAACGCAGTTACTAAAATCTAGCTGTTTATGTTAGTTAAAGGTACTCAACCAATTCGATTGTCTTGCTCCTCGCATTTCTTAGTAATTTCACAAAAACAGAGGAATCAAGTACTCCCCAATGATATCCTAGTTCGTTTATGCATACGTATTAGTTCGTTTTTATAAAATTAATACAAAAATTGCGAACTCTTTCGTTTTTAGTAAAAAACCGGATCCGGTTTTTTGCTTCAAATTTAGCTGAGTATGGACATTGAACTCGGCGTGGAATCGCGTTCTTGTCTTCTCGTGATTGCGAATTATGGGCGATATTGACCTTTGACCCCCACCCTTTGGCGCGGTTGATGTTATGGAATTCCGAGTTTAGGCAACGAGTGGACGTCCACGAACATACATGCCACCGACACGGCAAAATGGGCTAAATTAGACAGACAAAAACAGTACCCACGCATAAAGGTGTATTTCTATTAGAGAACGACTAGGGAAGAAACAAAGCAAACAGAAGGAGTTGGCGACAGTGCCAGTGGACTGTGGCCGTGGGCCGTTGCCCGTGCCATGGTGTCAGTCACAATATCAACAGACGAGATGCAGCGTTCGCAAAGGTTCTTCCAGACAGGTTAGTAATTTCGATTTATTCAGCTATAATCACGTATATTTAGATGTATGAGTATATATATTAATGTTGCTTGTACTAAATTTATTTGATTGTTTTCCTTTTAGTCATTGGCAATGGCGGTATGGGTGGCCTGGCTGGGCCCTGTTTACTATATAGACTAATATCAGCTAACAGTACGACACTATGCCTATGGCATATACTTATGTCAATGATAGTTTATTATTATTATTAGTAGTACTAGCATTTCTATATCGCCATATCTCTGGGACCAGCCCGTTCATAGGCGCGTACACACATTATAAGACGTACATGGAAACAAATGTAAAAATATATGTATAAAGATGCCGGTAAATGTAATAATTATTAAGATTTGCAAGATTGTATATATATAATGTGACCAACATACATGACATATTTGCACAAATATTAATATAATTAAGAAAGAGAATATACATTATGATATATAAAATTGTATTAAAAGATAAATAATAATAAATTAATTAGAATACATTATATAATAGAAATAAATTAATTGATTAAATACATATTCATAAAAAAGTGTCCTACAGCACAGTTCCTCAGTCGATGTATGCCTATAGTGACTATATGATGTCTGTCGTATATGGTAGTAGGCTAGTAGCCTAAGTAGGCTTGGGGAAAATAGTAATAGTGTAAATGCATTATAAATGATCCGTAACGATTATAATTATTGAACCAATATGTACATAATTTACTAACAACAGTAATGTAATAGTAATTTAACATATTTATTACTTTTATATTAAAAAATACTATTATGTGACATTTAAACATTTAATTTGAATATTGTCCTTTCTGTGAGTTTTTGTTATGTTCAGAAAACCAATACCATGGACATTAATGCCCATAACATGTATATATTATATAGATAACTCTTGACCGTGGTCATTCATTGCATTGCAACTTTTGCAAGTACATTAAAATGATTATTGTTAGAAACAATCAGTGCTGACTATTAATACATGTACTATATTTTCAGAACTTGAGGTGTGTCGACACCGCATGCAGATGTATGCTTCAAAGCTCTTCACCTTCAAGTAAACGAGTGTTATCAAATGTGGTTACTCTGTCACCAAACCTGTTATCAAAATTATAAATACAAGCAATAAACAAGTATGTCATAGGCGGATCCAGGCGGGCCTGGGGACAGGTGCCCCCCAAACCATAAGAATTTGGCGTGTCTGCAAATCTTTTATAATGGGCCCACGCGACTGTGTCCTCCCAGACCGTTTGAAATGTGCCCCAGTTTAGGCGATAATAATAAGCTGAAGTTATGGCGTCTTCCAATATCACCACTCCAGTGGAGCGGGTGATGTTATGGCAGCATGGTAGCGACAAAATTTAGACTACACCATTTGGTTTGGCCGCCAGTGGAGGTTTTTGTGCCTCCCATACTCGATTTCTGGATCCACCCCTGTATGTGATAGTTTTGTTTGTCTGCATGAGGATTTTGCAGTAATGTGGTGTCCTCGTTAAATTGCATATTGTTGTTAGAAATGCATGTGAATTAAAGACAATGTAAAGTAAAAACATTTTATTGAAACTATTTGATGAGATTGACTACAAAATAATGAAAAGTACAATACAACTACAGGTACAATCACTGCACTTGATGTGTATAATGTAATACTTTTTAATATCAAATGCACATCAAATGCAAAACAACAATAGAAACAAAAATTAGGAAGAGGTTGAAAAAATGTCAGGTATATATAAAAAACAAACAGATACTTTTATCAAGATTCTTTGTTACAAAAAACAACACTAGTACACGCGATGTCAAATGCTAGTTGTAGTTTATACATGCCTTGTATGTTTACAACTCACAAAATTAGTGACTAAACAATTATGTGTATTAAAAAAAAAAATTAATATCGCATGCCCATAAAATGTAAACCAACGAGAACAAATTACTTAGGAAGATGTTTAGTTGAACAAATGAACTATTACGAATCATAATTGTTTTTTTAATAAAGAATCATAATTTATGGTTCTTCGTTTGTTTAAAAAAACATGAATGATTAGAAAATTTGAAAATTTTGTAGTTTATGCAATGCTTGGTATGTATGTTTACAACTCGCAAATAATAGTGACTAGACTAGTCAGGGTCATCGCCATGTGACTGAGAATTACATGTACAATCACTACATGCTACATTGCTCAGGTTTACTCAGTTGTATGAAGAGTACCGGCTACAGACCGCAATATTTTTTTATGAATAGTCGTCGCATATTAATTTCAGTGTGGCTGAATGCTTCCCACATAAGTCGAGATGGTGTTTGAATTAACAGGTCTGCCATGGATTAAAGTTTAAGGCGCTTTGAGCAATCCCGAGGACAGGATACTACACCATATCAGTACAGGTGTATAATCATCATGCGAAGTGAAAATGTAAAGTAAATTATTTGTGAAAATATAAACCAGTGATAAAAAAGAATAATTTAGAAATATGAAACGTGGCATGAAAAGTATAATGACAGTCCTCATGATACATAGAGAACTTAAACAAGTAAAATGCTGCTGTCAGTGTATCAACAGATTGTTGTTGCAAAATGTGAAAAGGCTTTCAATACCATTACTTCATCACAAACTTGTGTTGTACATAACAAGTACCTGGTGTACGTTGCAAGAACTCAGCTGGCTGCCACTGACTATCAGCAACACAAAGACAATGAAACCCTACCACTGTAACAATGCTGGATAATTGATGTATTTTGTCATAGACACTGCTAAAAGTTAAAGTTGAATTGAATACAAATACTGTGTATTATTGACTTTTGATAAATGTGTCATCACATATAAAATATAATACTTGTCAGAGCCATGCTAATTGTCACTTTGTCTCCGGTATAGGTAGATGCGGATGTACAGCAAAATGTCAGGAGGCTGGTGTGCAGTACCATCGAAGACAGCGAACACATACAGTGATGTCATCGATATCCAAACCGATGTAGTTCATCGAAGAATGCTCGACACTGAACCTGTCTCACGAGCTAGTCAGGCGTCACCATATTCGTATGTCGAGCAACCTGCATTCTACGTTGGTTTTTAGTCAGTTAAGCTAACTGACTGACCTGGAAGCCAGTGTACACCCCATCGGCACTGGGGAATCTGCCACGGATGCAACACACGACACAATTGGGATCAGTCAGTGGACATTCACATGACAAACCATTAATATCCAGCATGCTGCATGGCTGTAGAATCTTGTCCGAGATCCTGGACAAATACAGCTGCCCAGTATGCCATATTAACTTGGAGAACTAGTGATACTAAGCACACTAGTCCAATCTCCTGTAAAGAAAAGCATATATTCGTTAAACAAAAACAGGTATTATTGTAGTAAGGTAGTAAATAATTATGGAATGTTCATTCTCATAATCAGTAAATGTAAAATAATGTTTCATGTGTGACCTGCAGCATTTCACAAGAAAAACGGCAGCAAGAAATGTGCTACTACAGCTGCATCTATACATGTTGATATCTTAGGAATAGTCAGTGCTTACTGGGGTTGTTCCGGAGGAGGGAGGGGGTGGGTTGATACAACATGCAGACATTAGTAGAATGTGCTCTTTTTCAAAACGGTGAACAATTTTAACTATTTTTTCTTTATAAGGTGTTCATTGTTATTACATGAATTACAAAATTTTCAATTTCATTACAGTGATGCCTGATCTTAGTCAATATTATAGACTGATTTGAATTCTGCTAATCAGTAAAGAGAATTTATATTTTTTGTTTTGTTTTCAGTATACAAATTCATGTCAGTGTCTGCCATGTGTAATTACTACACATATTCATGTTTGACATTTTAATATTCTGCCTGAAGTTGAATGGTCAAGGTGAATGTTGGAAATTACAAAATGAGGTGTTATTGTGATGCTAACAGTACTCACCAAGTATTCAAAGGTTCATAACATGTATGTTTACCTTCTTCAAAAATGAACAATTTATTTTATAAACTTATTTCTGAGTCATCGCCATATGCTAAATACTTTTAAAGTTGTATTAATATGTCTGTGAGTATAATATAAGTGCAGAAGTCAACTTAGTTTTCCACGTCCAAGATGTTATTATTAAAATGTGTATGAAAACAAATATATATGTAAATGTGCACATTAAAATTTTTTGATAACTTATATGTGGTTGATTGTTATAAATTTGAAATTACCTGGATTGATCAAATGTGGGCCTCCTGCAGACTATGTATCCTCCCTGTGTCTGCCTGACCCAGGTGACCGCCTTAGCTCCTCTTCTGCCTCCTCTCATTCCCATTCTTGGGTTGCAGTGTGGCCTCTAGCGACATCATAATTCAAGTTACATATGACGCATTCGTTTATTGCTGTGGTGAGAATATATACACATACTGGTAAATACACAAGAATAGCTGGCATATGTCAGTTGAAAGGTATCACAGGATACCAATTACATAAACTATAGCCAGGCACCAAGGACCACAACGGAAACAAGTGCGAGCATTATCTTGTTTAATCCTTATATATGGTGTACTTTAACTGTATTTATATTTTATGTATTTACACGTTTACATTTTATATTTAATAAAATCACCATCATGGTCGTCAATATAAAAAATCTCAATTATTTTGCATAAACTACAATGCAAATCAACAACATTCTTCAGTAATAGTATCAAAATATGCGTCACAAAACACTTTTAATAATTATGATCACCAATATAATACTCCTGTGTTTGACGTTCTGTTGCACCTGAATCTCTGGCTGATAATATGGTCATGGACATGGTGACTGGCTTAGACACTAAGACAGTCTTAGTTAGAGTTAGACTGCCTCGAGTTGAGTGTTGACGTTCGCAAGTTGCAATTCTCGTTGAATTAATACGGGGCTACGCGTTCTTGTTGCTAAATGCGATATTGTAGTATACGTACCTTCGTACAACCACTTTGGAATCTTCATCTTGATACACCAACGCACGTGTATGTTGTTATTGTTTTCGAATGCGTGGGATGCCGATCTTGCGTAAAGCACGTGACCGAAATGGCGCAGGAGGTCGACAGCGTAATTGGCTTTCGCCAGCTATACCCGGTGTAACGACACATCTTGTTTTTTGACGATTAAAAAACAAATACGCATTTTTTTAAACCGACTGCGCACACTAGTTAAACTATTCACACATTACACATCTGGACCTAAAAGAACCGGATTGGCGATAGGCAAATGAATTGGTTGAGGACCTTTAAAGAGTGGTGTAACGTCGTCTTAGAAATTGGCATTTTTAGGACCGTTCTCGTGGACAGTATACAGGATGAATTGTTTGTAAAACGCAGTTTTTAGGCCGAAGGTCCAGGGGACTATTGCCATCACTCTGCGTCTGCCGTTAGCTGCCGTATCTCAGAAACCGTTCAGCAACTTTTTCTCTAATTTTGTACAGACATATCTTAGGGCACTGCCACTATGCACGAGAAATCCAAGGACCCCAAAACAGGTGAAAATGTAACATTTTGCCTATTTTTTTTAAAACTGTTCAGCAACTTTTTCTCTAATTTTGCATATACATTTCATGTGGTAGTGTCACTGTACACATGAAATCTGTATTTGATTGAATCATTCTAAGGGCACCTAATGACTCCCCAAAAGGACCCCAAAATTGGTAATTTTTCACATTTTGCCTATTTTTTTCAAAAAACTCTTAAGTAACTTTTTCTCAAATTTTGCATAGAATATACACAAGAAATCTGTATTTGATTCAATCAATCTAAGGGCTCCAAATGTTCCCTAAAATGCTAAATTTGTTAACTAAATGGTCTACTGTAGCAGTAGCTCTAGAAGGCTTCCAGTCCTTTTGTTCAACTAATCCCTTTTCCCACAACATCTGTCACACCTCACTGTGGCTGGCTGATTAATGTGTGACTAATATGTAATTGGTCACTGGCAGAGGCTTGGGTCAACAAACCAGCACCTTGTACCAGAAATAGAACATTATTCCCCTTCCCAAAACATATGTCACATGCGGAGTCTGTGTCTTGTATGGATATATATTGTATGCAGTTGTTTTATATAAGCAGAAAATTAATTGAAATTAGTTATTCTTAGGCCACAGAAAAGTAATTCCCGGTTTCTCATCGATGCATGTATTTAAAAATATGTGCCACCACATTTTATTTTCTGTTATAATTATTCCTCTAAATGCAAGACGTGGTGCAATAAGTGAACAGTAAACATGTCAACATTTTACTTCCATCATAACCCTTAATGATCTGTAACTATAATTCACCAAAAAACATTTGATTAATAATTACTTACAGGGTTGTTTGATTTATGCCGGGCAGAAACTGTTTCTGCCCGGCAGAAACGGCAACAATAGGAAATACATGCCATTGATAGGCAAACGTGTTCTTTTTATAGAAAATGTAAGTTTCTTTCTGTACCTGTCTACGTATGATAACCATTTGTCGGCCATGCTCATAATAAACATCACATGAATGATAAAAGGAAGATCAGCCACTTAACTTGTGGATTATTATTATTATAAAACTGCTCTGCTACTGCTTGGTGGACAGTAAGCTGCAACTGTCTTTGAGTTTGTTTACATTTTGACAAACTACTATTATATAGCACTAATTTTTGAATGAATCACATTTTGAGAATGCATGTCATTGTTTGCGGTGTAACTTTTGTATGCTTCATTTTCTGCTGCTACAAGTTGCGTTCATCTGAAAGATTATTCAATTACCTATCCAATGATAATACATATGTTGTGGTGTTGGAAATATATAGCTTTGGTATATTGTACACGAAGGTTGTGATAGGAAACTATTGGACATTGCGACAGTCCAGAAAGACAGTATGAGATGTGTCACTCAATATATGAAGTGTGACTTTCAGATACTTCATTTTGTAGTGCTATGGATTATGATGGGCCTCTCCATTAGCTCCCTATATAATATTGTGAAATATATCATTATGTCATTAAAATATTTCAGAACAGGCTAAGGCTAAGCTGCAACTGTCTTTGAGTTTGTTTACATTTTGACAAACTACTATTATATAGCACTAATTTTTGAATTGGCACGACTAATGCTAATATATCGCACAAAATGACTTCTACGGGAAACAACGTTGGTGTAAATTATCATCCCATTATTCTTACTGACAAAGACCTGAAAGTTAGGTGAGTAACACCTTCGAAGTTCTGACAGCAGGACACCGCCTTCGGTGAAGTCGAGACAAAAGTTTGACAAAGGCTTCAAGTTCAAACGGTCTATCACCGTCCAGCTGACCCATTTTTAATTTTCTTTAGACTACCTTTTGCTCTCAAATAATCTGTCCTCTTAATTTTATACATAATCTGGCATAACTTTATACATTTTTGTAGCAGCACATTTGTATTTCAAGTGTATCATATATTTATCACTTGTTGTGTATTACACCCAGCTGTGGAGCTAAGATTCTCTGCCTGCTATTGTTTGATGGAAACTGTAACTAATCTGTAATTGATCACTGGCAGTAGCTTGTGTCAACAGACAGCATTAAGCCACTAGACCCCTGTTAAACTGGACAGTTGCCTGTAGGTTTTAAACTGTGTCAAACAGTGAGTCTACCTTTTGCTCTCAGATAATCTGTCCTCTTAGTTTTACACATAATAATAATAATAATAATCTTTATTGATACATAATGTTAAGTATAGCACAGATGTAGCAGTAATATGAAACATGTATACATTACGTATCAAATGGAACGAAGCAACACATTGCTTGTGTTCCTTATTCATGTCATATATGCAATGAAATCTATGATTCGTGTAAAAAAATAAATAAATAAATAAATAAATAAAACATCTTCATAATAAACTAACAATTTATTTAATAATGCATTATACGAGTACCGTAAGTCTGAACATCAGGTACATCTTAACATGACATCATTATGCGAGTACCGTAACACTGAATACCAGGTACATCTTAACATGACAACATTACACGAGTACCGTAACACTGAACACCAGGTACATCTTAACACGACAACATTATACGAGTACCTAACACTGAACACCGGGTACATCTTAACATGACAAAATTACATTAAAGCAGCATTTAGCATATGTTTGCTAGAATTAGACGCTTGGTCCTTTGTTTGAACATATGAATAGATGTACAATATTGTAAATAGTTATTTGTAATAAATGTATTCCAGATTTTAGGACCAACATAAGCCAAAGACAGTTGTCTACAATTAGTCTTGCAGTATGGTATTTTATATGTTACTTCCTGTCTTGTATTATATTTATGTGTGGATATTTGCAGGACAAATACATCATGATATATATCTGGCAACATACCCCTATTATGCTTGTACATTAGAATACAGCATAAATATTTATTTACGTCATAAATATTCATTATTTGATAAGATGTAAATAAAGGCTGCGTATGATCAATAAATCCTACATGACTTATTACACGCAAAACTCGTTTTTGGAGTAAATGAATTTTAGCAAGGTATATATTCGGGGCCCTTCCCCAGACGACATTACAATAAGTAATATATGGGTATATAAACATGTAATACAGGTTTAACAATGATTTGTTATCTAATTTGTTTGATACCTTTTTTATAATACCAATATTCTTAGAAATTTTATTTGATATATATTTAATGTGTGTGCTCCAATTCAATGTATTATTTATAAGCAAACCCAAAAACTTTATCTCATGTACAGTGTTAATTTGTATGCCGTCTATGCAAATGTTATTACACCTCTCTCTTATACTGATCGTATTACTAAAGGTCACTGTGTGAGTTTTCTGTATATTCAAAGAAAGTTTATTAATGTTAAGCCATAAAGATAGTTTTTTTATTTCAGAGTTCAAAACATTTTCCATTTCATCTATATTGTTGCCTTGTATAAAGATGCTCGTGTCATCAGCAAACATAATGGTAAACGTTGTGTCAGATAAAGTAGATAAATCATTTATATAGATAAGAAAGAGTAAAGGTCCCAGAATTGAACCCTGCGGAACACCACATGTTATGTTTTTAAGGGAAGATTTTGTTCCATAGAATTTTACTCGTTGTTGTCTGTTACTTAAAAAGTTACGAATCCATTGGAGTATATTTCCTCTGATTCCATAATGTGTTAATTTTCTCAATAATATATTATGATTAACGGTATCAAAGGCTTTGGCTAAATCCAGAAATAACCCAATTACGTTCTCTTTGGTATCAATTGCCTTACTAATTTTGTCAATTAGCAGTGAAATAGCCATATCAGTAGAATATCCTTTCCTAAATCCAAATTGGGAATTAGACAAGATGTTATGTTTCATTATGTAATTCATTAATCTATTGTACATTAATCTTTCAAAAACCTTTGAAAATACAGGCAAGACAGAAATAGGCCTGTAATTATTAATTAATGATGTATCGCCATTTTTAAAAACAGGAACTATATCAGCTATTTTTAGTTGATCAGGAACATATCCTTGATCAAATGATAAATTTACAATGTAACTTAAAGGATCAAGTAGGTTGGAGAAGGCCTAATAGGTTTTATGCCATCCCATCCAGGACTAGAGTTTTTAAAATTCTTAATAATTCCCTTTATCTCATCTGGTGTGGTTGGCGACAAATACATTGAATTTTTATAGACTCCTTGGAGGTAGTCATCAGGTCTCTCTGATATGACTGGTATTTTATCAGCCAGTTCTGGACCTATACTTGTAAAATATTCATTAAATGTATCAGCTATGCATTTTTTATTTTTTGTTAATTTACCGTCAATTAGTAATTTGTCATTAGATAAAAATGCTTCCTTCCTTCCTATAATACTCTTTAAGACTATCCAGGTTTTTTTTAAATTACCCTTGTGCTGTTGAAGCTCATGTCGATAGTATTCTCTTTCTGCTACAGTAATAAGACAATTTATTTTATTTCTATATCTTTTATAATTAGTTTCATTGAAGACAGTCGGTTTTTTCAAGTAATACATATACAATTTGTTTTTAGTTCTAATGGAGTGTCGGAGTCCCATAGTAATCCACAGTTTATGTTTTCTTTTCCTAATAGTTGTGTTAGCTAACAGAAATGAATTATTGTATGCAACTAATATCTCATTAATGAATACAGAATAACTTTCTTGAGGAACTCTGCATGCATAAACGTCATCCCAGCATATTTTATCTATACTCTCTTTGAATGTAGCAGTAGTCTGCGCATTATATTTTCTAGTCGCTATTGTCATTTCTACCTTTGTGCTGTCAGTATGTTTAGTGAGCAAAAATATTGGTAGGTGGTCAGAAATATCTGTATATATTATTCCATGCAATTGATAATTTGCACCAATTAAATCATTGCTGTATATATTATCGATGACAGTGGCAGTTGTTGCTGTTATTCTAGTAGGCTTGCTGATAAGGGGTATAAATGCCTGTTGGAACATTGTATCTATGTAATCTTGAGTTTCCGTGTGACTACCATAATTAAGTAGATTAATGTTAAAGTCACCCATTATGTAACACTGTTTATTATCAACCTTGAGAGTTTGTATAATATTGATAACATGTTCTGTGAAAGCAGTAATGTTTGTATTAGGTGGTCGATAGACAACACCTACAGTTGTTTTGTTATTGCATGTCTTAGACCGAGTCTTGATTTCAATAAAAACGCATTCCAGATATTCAGTTATGACACTCATTTCTGGTAATTCAGTACACTCAAGGGACTTACGAACATATAAGGATACACCACCTCCTTTCTTGGAGGGCCTAGTCAAATGTATACATGAAGACATAATCTGGCATAACTTGATAAGTCTTTGTAGCAGCACATTTGTACTTCCAGTGTATCATTGCAACATAACATACATATTACATACTGTGTGCCACATTTGAATGTTGTGCATGTAATATTTCCATGCAATCCATTTGCATATATAATGTAAAACTTCAACAGCCGTTTTCTTCATTTTCACTTTTTGACCCCTACCATGTTCAATGCTCCATAACTTCGCCAATTTTTATAGCAGTCATAATTTTTGAAACCATGTAAAGCACCCTTCCAAACATTTACAAGGATGTAAGAAAACAATGTTACAATTTTTCCGACTTATCTCTCATTTGGTCAGCCTGGGTCACATATAGACGTATTAGTCCAAAGGACTTCAGGGCCACTTGGCCCATTTTTCATTTTCACTCCTAGGTAAGGGGAACACTCGATTTTATGGAGCAAAATCGGGCTTAAGAGCTCTTAAGAATGTCAGTGAAACGGTCCCCTGGAAACTGTTGTATCCAACTAACTAGGCTAACTGCTAGAGCTTGCTATTGTTTGAGTGGTTGATAAGACTGTCTAGCAGTCTGTGTTTTAATAACTTGTTGGGGCTGGCACCATAATATGACACACTAATGGTTTAAGAAGGAAATAGGAATGTTGATAGTGATACTAAAATAAATATGTATAAAAATAGGACTTTTTGGGAGTTTCTCCCCAAGGACAGAAACTAGGGGAGAAGGGTATTTCTGCCACACGGTTTCTACCATGAGGGCCGAACGTACCAACCCTGGGTGGTCGCATAAGTTGGTAAAGTTGCAAAATATGCTAAACATTACGTGGGGCATTGTGAACACATATCACAAGGAAATAAATGTCTACCTTGGTGCTGTCTATATAGCGAGAGCCATTGAAAAATAAAGGTTTGATCCAGTGCTAAGCACATGTTTTGCAAACTTATGAGAGACTTCCCTTATGAGTGTATACCGTATAGTACACTAAATATGTACATACATGCCTGCGTATGTACGTATTCTATGTGCACAACAACTCAGGTTGATGATGTGATGTTGCAGCAGCCGAGCCAACAGTGACAGGAAACAAGAGACAAAAGTATGAGCCACGCTTCCTGCACAGGTGCAGCAACGTTGCATGCAGCAAGACTGTCCTACAAACTGGCCTGTTTGTCACCACAGTCGTTGCCATATCTGTGATGATCGCACTCATTCAGCAAATGCACCACAACGACAACACAGCAGCACGTAACGATACTCAACCAGAAACAGATAACGAATTGAAGGCGACCAACGGGGAAGCATTTCCATGGACTGACATCCGGCTGCCGACCTTCATTAAGCCACTGACTTATGACATTCACATGCATCCAGACCTGGAGACATTTAAATTTAGCGGGATGGTTGAAATTAAATTTGAAGTGTTGGAAACAACTAATTTCATAGTATTCCATATGAAGGACTTGAAGGTGGCCCGACCCCCTGCAGTGAGGGAGGATAGCAAGCAGATACTTACAGTTGTGAAGTTCTTAGAAAACAAGGAACATCAACAAGCATATGTGCTGCTCAGCAGTCGTCTTGGGCTGCATAAAGATTACACATTGACACTCACATTTGAAGGGGTACTGGAAAAATCAATGACAGGCTTTTATCGGAGTGCATATAAAACAGCAGCTGGAAAAGAGAGGTAGGTATATCCATGGTGACCTGTTTCATGATTATATATATATATATATAAAACGTAGGAGATGTGACTGTATATAAGTGCAGTGTTAGTGAACATAATAACAAAGTAGCTATTATAGCTTTAAACAGGTTAAGAAAATATGTAATTATCTTTTCATTTAAATATATATAATGGTTTTACTATTTCATTTTCTTTTACACTGGGTCATGCTTCAGTTCTAGGGAAAGCGGTTTTTAAATTCCATTCTTGTTTTTAAAACAAACCCAAGTTTATCTAAATTCGTCTCTGTAATTTTGTAATTACCAACTCTTTATCAACGTAGACTTGTTGAAGCTTACTATCTTATAAACCCTGTAAATGAGGACTTATAACATAATGGTCATAGCATGCATGCATGATAACAGATGTTTTAAAAATATTCAGGTACTGGTCTCATGCTAGTTCCATTAGCTGTCAGTTGCCCACATTTGTGAATTATGGCCAACTGAACAGCCCAGTATTAAGAGTGACATCACTGGTGGATGACTGCAGTCCTTATAATGAGCTGTATTATTTTTTTACATCAGATCTATTAACAATAATTAACTGACATGGCATGTTGTGATTATAATATCTAGCTGCCCATTCACATTATCAGTACTGTATACATCTAGAATGCAATAACAAGGTGCTCAGTTATTTATATTCTGTTTTGCTTACATTTCCATCTTCATGTACACTGTACTGCCTGTACCAATCTAATAGAACGCAGTATGGCACTAACCACCAGATTGTACAATAGACAGGGTTGTGGTGGGTTACAGAACTATATATGATTACCCGGTACACTTAGAGTTGAATGGGTTGTTTTGTGCCAACCAACAGGAGGACCTACGTAGTTTAACAAGATTTAACAAGATTGCCATCCAGAGAATTAACTCTAGATGGCAGGTGGACAAGGAAGCCCTTTGGCTTATCTAGAGTCCAACCTTTTTATCTACATATATCCAGCCCTTCTGAGGTATGTGTCGATTTTATTTTTAAACATATTCACACTACGAGCCCCCACACAATCATCAGATAATCTGTTCCATTCATTCACAGTCCTAGTTCTGTTTTTGTTTCTAATGTTGTTCAGTAGAAGCATAGTAAAATTGTAGTTCTTCAAAAATAAGTATAGACTTAAAACAAAGTTGCTATATTTGACCAATTAAATGTACAGCATGCTTGAGAATTTTGTGAGCATGGGGAAATGTGTTGTTAATGTTATAATTATATACATACACCAGATAGCATCACTTTTAAATATTTTTTATGGCTGTCTCATGAACAATAATGGCTTCTGTTGCGAAAACATGTTGCTCTGAGGTAGTTATACCAGTCGACCATTTCAGGAATAAATGTGGATTACATGCCACAAATTTATATGAGCAAATTTGAAGAACGGTTAGCAAAGGTGAGGCAAACAGTCGACAGGTCGAATACAATATTTTTAATGATTTACACTAACTTACTCTGGACAGTAGGGTTTGTCTGTCTGTGTGTCTCATTGCATACAAGTCAATGACTTCCTGTTTACCCCCTTCAAACATTGTACATCCTCACTTGTATTATAGTTAAACTTGTTTTATCTTGTATATATTGTTGTTGCCAATATTTTGAATAAACGTTCATTCATTGCGAAGGTCTTAATGTTTGCAGGTGGATAGCGACAACACAGTTTGAGCCGACAGATGCGCGAGCTGCGTTTCCGTGCTTTGACGAACCTCAGATGAAAGCCAACTTCAGTATGAAGATGACACGCTCGACAGACCACCACAGTCTGTTTAACACAAGAGTCCTGCATTCAACCAAAGTCGGAGAGCACCTAATGATGGACACGTTTGAACAGAGCGTATGCATGAGCACGTATCTCGTCGCATTTATTGTGTGTGACTACACACATATGGAGACACAGACAGCCAGTGGAACCAAGGTGTGTATCAAACTGCTCACTCAGACATTATTTTTCGTCAGTCTTGAATAAATAAAGTGTGTCATTTAGCACATGAATGGCTTGCGTGGAAGCCAGCCACGTCAGTCACAGTCATTATTAGCCAGTTCAGTTTTTTCAGTGACATACCAGTGTCATTTGAGCCATATGTTTAATTAACACTGATCCATTTGTTTTATTTCACTACCAGTTGTGCCAATGATAGTCATTAATGTAGACCCCTAGACTTGGAACTATTAGTTAATCTAGTGGCCAGCTGGCACCCTCTAAATTCCACCAGTCTTATAAATTGTAATATTGGCCAGTCATCTGCCAGACAGGCTGACAGGTCTCTGCCTAAGCCCCTGCTCACTGTTTTAACAGAACTAATTAACACATATGTTAAGGACAAGGCTCCGTGTGAATTGTTAATAACTGTCATATCTTAAAAATTACTTAATGTTGCAGTAAAAATGAAATCCAATGTATTATATTTAGAAGAAAAACGTTCACGAGAGATAATAATCAATTTGGATGACAGTAACTAAGGTTACCAGATCATTTTAGACATGCTGATAGGACAATTTTGTGGATCATCCCATGGCAGTGCATTAGGTGTGATGTTTATTAATAGTACCAGGTAGTTATCATACCTACAATATTGCTAAATGTTTTGTATTTGTCATGTGTTAATCTAATATTTAATTTCATATATTGAGCACAGCTTGGTTAGTTATATGTTGAGATTGTTCTCAGTGTCTGTGTGTTGTCATACAGGTCTCTGTTCACACTCCGCCTGATCACATTAAACAGGCAACATTCGCCCTTCAAGTCGCAAAAGTCGTGCTGGAGTACTATGAAACATTTTTTGGGGTACGGTACCCTTTGCCAAAACTAGGTGGGTGAAAGAAAACATAGTATTGTCTTCAATTCATTCCGTAGCATAAGTGTATGACTATGCAGTTTAAATGTTTTATATAAACGCAGATCCCTCTTTTATACTTTGTAATAACATAGCATTGCACTGGTGCGGTGACAGGGTTTCTATTATTTTCACTTAGTAAAAAATCTCAGTAGATGTTCCATCTCAATATCTATGTACAATATGTTATACATTTGAGTAGGAAATATAAATTTTTCATTCGGGTTTATATTAATCAATATAACTTGCCCATTATTTTACAGTGGCACGTCTTGTTGGTGTAGTATTGACGTGTTTGTGTATTTTTTTGCAGACCTTGTAGCTATACCAGACTTCGCAGCAGGAGCGATGGAGAACTGGGGTTTGATCACGTACCGTCTGGAAGCCATGCTGTACGAGAGTGGCGTCTCTTCCACTGTCAACCAACAGTGGGTGGCTGTGGTGGTCGCTCACGAACTCGCTCATCAGGTTGGTTATGTGTGCTCAGTTCTAGCCAATAAACCCTTTCTGTCCCTCCTGGTCTTTTGCTTTGTATCCTTCTCTTGTGGAATGCAGTGCAGTGGCTAGAGCATTCTACTATCAACCGAGAGAACCCGGGTTCGAATTATGTGCTGCAGTGTTGAACCTTGGGCAAGTTCATTCACTCTTCTACACTGCACCAGTTCACTCAACTGTATGAGTGAGTACTACAGACAGTGGTGGATATTTGTTCCCAACAGTGTGGCTTAATGCCTCCCAGAGAAGTCGAGGTGGTGTTCGATTGAACAGATCTGCGAGGGAGTAAAGTGTAAAGTGCTTTGAGCAGTCCTGAGGACTGGATCTTCTTCTTTCCCTTGCGGGGTGGGGTCCACTGTCACTTGGTAGCTTCTACTACTTTTCTTATCAGAGGACTGGATACTGTACTATATAAAAACTTACATTTGTAATCCTCCCTTCTACAGCCAGCTTGAAGTCCTTCCCTTCTCTTGATTTGTTCCTACCAGTTGCTCTTTTCTTTCTTCTTTTACCATTACTTACTCTTTCAGTCGTCCTTGTTTTATCAGTTCTGTCTGTGCTCCTACACTGCAGCATATCAAGCTCTCAAAGCACCCTGCCATTTGTGATGTCACTGCGTTCTACATGACAATGACCATCTCCTTTATTGCAGGATACTCAACAAGTATTTACATAATTATATATTACAACAGACTGGCATTTATAAAATACAATTGTAATTATTTTGTAATACTTATGTACTGTTGTTGCAGTGTATTATGGTTGATAGGAGCTACACAGTATGTCACTGGTGGTTTTCATTTCAAAGCCATATCCTGTACTAATAAAATATCTAACGTGGTCAAGACTGCAAGATATCCATCCTTGTCTATGTGGTCTGATTTGTGCTGTTTTGTAACTAAACATGTGTGTATTACTATGTATTGTTGGTGTCAGTGGTTTGGTAACCTGGTGACAATGAAATGGTGGAATGACTTGTGGCTAAACGAGGGCTTTGCAAGCTTCGTTGAGTATATCGGCGTCAACAAGGTCAAGCCAGAGTGGCAAATGGTGAGTACGAATTAGCAAATTAAGTTTCTTTCAACAAATCTTTTGTTCGAATAATTGATTTTACCAGTTTAGTAATGTGTGTATTCCTATCACTGTGTGCTTACAATTTAGTTAGTTATCTGTATACCCGCTGTAGTTACTCAAACCAAGAATAATATCGTTGCCATCATCTTTTACTCTCTCCAGGGCTGTGTAAATGTAAAAAAGATTTACTTATGGTAAATTATTTGCAATTGGTGTATGTAAAACACAGTAATTGCAACTATAAAGTTAATAATATTAGAGGCATTTCGGTGGTTTAACCAAAACCAGTCAAATGGCCAAAAAATCGCAATGTTGTTTTATTGTTGAAACCTAAAGTTACACCATTTTAAACAGGGTAACCATCAAAAACTAGTTAAGGAGAACATTCTCTTTTACAGTTGGCAATCTTTTTTCCAGGCGAAATGTATGATCAGTAACAATTTTAAACATTGCACTGATGTTTTACAAGTCTTTTTGGAATCCAAATTAGTTTAAATTTAGTTTAAATTATTCAAATATTCCAGGTGGAACTGAAAATTGAGAAGAAAGATTGCAAGAAATTGCGGATTTTACACTGCCCATATCATATGAAACAAACACCTCAATGATAGCAAACTCTTTCACAAATATGTGGTTAGCTCTGAAAAGAACTGTTTGTGTCTGTTTGGCTCTGAAAAGAGCTGTTTGTGTCTGTTTGGCTCTGAAAAGAGCCGTTATTGTTGTTCATTGCACAGTTGTGCTACGACGTCCACGTATACTGCATATGAAGCGAAGTCAGCTCATTCATACATCCAGCATCATTGGCTGCGATAGAATCCGCGAAGGAGGCTGCCATCTTGGATTTCACACGTTTGGTTTTGTTCGCCAAGAAACACTTCTGGGACATTTAGCAGTATTACTCAAAGATACATAGAGTGTAATAAGATATTAGCGATTTGTTTGCAGATGGAGTTATTCATTGCGGACACATTGGTAGGTGCGCTGTATAAAGACAGTCTCGCCAGCTCCCACCCTATCTCTGTACCTGTGCACAACCCCGCGCAGATCAACGAAATATTCGACACCATCTCATACAGTAAGGTGAGTTAGGATAACAGTAGTATACGCTGTTGCTGGAATCATCTGACAGATTTAATTTGTAATTTAGTATCATTGTTTTACTGAGATTTGTTCACATACTTATAAATATTAACTAATTTTGTAAATAAACTTGTCTAACCTGTGCCCAAAATGTGCCATGATATTATTTGTTTCTCTGATGTTAAAACTTACATTCATGCCTATAATCTAAAACATTTTCATGTCTATAGTCTAAAACATTCATGTCTATAGTCTAAAACAGTTGTTGTAGGAAATATTTCTACCACATTAATTAATTCAAGGTAGCAATCAGAATATGCTTAAAACAATGTTGTTTTTTAGTCCTTTTTTGTGATTTTGCATAGACATTTCATATGGTAGTGCCACTATACACAAGAAATCTGTATTTGACTGAATCATTCTAAGGGCACCTCAGGGCCTCCCAAAATGCTAAATTTACACACTATTTCCCTGCTGCTGTAAGTCTCCTTCACTGATCTCTATTTATAACTGAAGAGTGGACTTTGCCCTATCTCTGATCACTGGGGTGGCTGACTGGAGAGATTATGCTAAAACCCTGTGTATTGGACTAGTCTAGGCTCACTGTCTGCCATTGTCCCAGTGTCATACCAAATGCCTCCATGTGGGCTGTAACTACAATGTGTAATTGGAATCCCTACTGCACTGGCAGAACCTGAGAAACTTTAAAACAGCAATATACATAATTACCAATGCAATATAAAGATATGATCTAGGATTAAAATAACTTAGGTATAAAATAATATATAAAATAACTTTTATATACTCGAAAAGGTTAAAGTATATTTAGACAAGATAATAAGGAATCTTATTCAGATGTTTTACTATACATGTTGCAGCTATTACTTCACTCCAATTCAATCAGTATTTTGTCATTAATTGCTACTGTTTTAAATCAAAATGCATGCTATGTATATGTTCCTTGTGAACAAATAAAGTTTTATCATAGTTCATCTCTTTCTTCTTTCCATTCTGGGGGAGGGTGGTAGGGGCAAAATGAGAACAGAAAATGTGTGCACATTTTCTTAAACAACCTTTAACTGTACTACAAGCGAGATTGCGGCTCACCAACTCTCCTGCAAGGTTTCTATAACCAATGGAAATTGGCCTAAATAACAGATCAATTCAACAGTATTTTTAATGACACATTAACTAATATATATAATCTTCATGAAACGGTCTACTTGAATATTTTATTTCCAGGTGTACCTTCACTGGCATGCATATAGTCACTACTAAACATGTAAACATTTTACTTCCATCTTACCCCTTAATGATCTGTAACTATGATTCACCAAAAAACATTTAATTAATAATTACAAAATCACAATATAGTCCAAAGGACTTCAGGTCCTCTTGGTCCATTTTTGTGTTATGTTGCCATTTTCAATGTGGTTTTAACATTTGTTCGTTCTTTTGTTAAAACCACACTATACACCATACCTTGGAAACTTTCTGGTCTAGCATCACAAATGCCCACTTTTTTTGGATGAATCACAATTTGTTAATATAATTTGTCCATTTTATGTTTAACTTGACTAGTTTTACTCAAATATCGTGTTTACATTGCTGGATGACATGGGTGATATTACAAACTGCTAATTGTCAAATTATAATGTGGTTCGTTAACATACATTTACAAAGTTAGTATGATAGAATATAGTTTGTAATATATACCATGGTTTATAATAAAAACAAACTCTACGTTTACTGTGCTGATTACAGGGAGCATCGATTATCCGGATGTTGGAGTCATTGCTGGGACTAGACACTTTGGAAAAAGGGCTGCAGCAATACCTCAAGAAGTTTGCGTACAGTAACGCAGTGACGGACGACTTGTGGAACACTCTCTCCGACCAAATGGCCAAACAAACTGAAAAGGTTACAACGTCAGTTTCAGTTTCTCCAGTTTATAATGTTATGATTAATCGATGGGTCCATCATGTGATTAATTACCTAGCAACCTTACAAAATGGCTGCCGCACATGTGAAACTGTCTGATATTCTGTCATATATATTTTTTTTCTTTACAACAAAAACAAAGGGTAATGTTCTTTAATCAAGAACTGTATGCAGGAAAGGCTGATCAAATCTGGCAGATGGTGTTCTGTCAGCAGTTTACATTTCAGACATATTATGTTGTTTCAAATTATATATTATGTTTTTCAGAGTGTTATCCAGGTTAATAAAAGTAGCAGATATTAGTTGAAAGGGTTGCGTAGAACTTGTGTTGACCATTACTGTTATTTTCTTCACTTCGATCACATAACCTGGCCAGCGTGTCTTGTTTCCTTTGTCACAAGTCACTTGTGTGTTGACAGACGAGTGTCAAGGTTGACATCAAGGCTGTGATGGCAACCTGGACAGACCAGATGGGATACCCACTGGTCAGTCTCACTCAGACCGGCCGCACAGTTGTGGCCAGTCAGAGGCGTTTCCTGCTGGACGAAAGTGATAATCACACAAGTCCGTTCACCTCTCCCTATGGGTCAGTGGACACAGCATGGGTGATAGCTTGAGTAACATATGTAGGGAAACTGTTGTGGCTGCAGCACTGTGTGAGGTGTAATATTTTGACTGCAATATGTGAGTTGTAATGTAACGAATGCACCACAGTACCACTTGTAATGACTGCAGCATAGTACACGTTGTAATTTAATGACTACAACACAGTACAAGTTGTAGTGTATTGACTGAAGCACAGCACAAGTTGCAATGACTACAGCACAGTATATGTTGTAATATAATGACTACAGGACAGTACAATGTAATGTAATGACTACATGACAGTACAATGTAATGTAATGACTACAACACATTACGAGTTGTAGTGTAATGACTGCAGTACAGTACAAGTCATAATGTAATGACTACAGCACAGTGCACATAATGTAATGACTACAACACAATACAAGTTGTAGTGTAATTAATACAGTACAATACACACTGTACTGTAATGACTGAAGCACAGTATAAGTTTTAATGTAATGACTGCAGCACATTACAAGTTGTAATATAGTGACTGCAGCACAGTATAAGTTGTAATGTAACGACTGCAGCACAACACAAGTCATAATGTAATTACTGCAACACATTGCACATTGTAATGTAATGACTGTATCACAGTACAAGTTGTAATGTAATGACTACAGCACAATATAATTTGTATCAGAACACAACGATATGATAGATATTAAAATGTAGATTACATTTAATAAAACAGAAGTTAGTATGTAAATATATGGATGGCAATAATATTGATGTACAAAATGTTGACTACGTGTGGCCGTCACAGTATCACATGGTGGGTGACAATGTCACTGTCGTGTTTCTATGTGTTGTAGGTACAAGTGGTACATCCCACTCACCTACCACACAGATAAGACACCAAAGAAGCTGTGCTGGATGAACAAGGCCGGAGGTGTGTGCGTGCGTGCTTGCATGCATACGTGTGTGTGTATGTGTGAGGTTGGTGTCATAGGCGTCTGTGAGCAAATAACACCGCTTTTGAAACAGATTATTTAATGATGGAGTTATACAAATTAACAGCTTGTGTGTAGTACATACGGCTTGGCTTGATACTTACCGGAGATTGTGAGCTGGTATTCACATGAGCCAGAATGCAGGGATTGTTTGACACTGTTAATACTACAGGACCAGATAATGTGCTATAAAAAAATTAGAAGTTTGCGTTTCATTTACATTTTTTGCATACAACATTTTGCATACGTTAGCATTTTTGCATTTAATATTCTGCAAAGTTTGATGCTACACAAACAGTTAAATTTATTATTTCAAGCATTACATTGCAAAATTGATTTTAAATGCTGTAGAGTAGGCAGTATCAATATCATCTCAGAACGGTAGCATCATGTAATGGATCATCTCAAAATGTTGATGTCCGATATCAGACAAAATTACTTTCATCTGACCTCAGCACCCCACCCCCTCCTCAGACGAACCTTTGTAAACAGTATCGATCAGAAGCATATGAAATGAAATGAAAGTAATTTTTCGTCTGATCTCAGACATCAACATTTTTAGATGATCCATTAAATGATGCTGGTGTAAATGGTTGTTTCAGTGTCGTTTGACATACCCGAAGGAGCAAAGTGGTTGAAGGCAAATGTCAACATGACAGGGTTTTACCGTGTCCAGTATGTAGAGAGCAATTGGCAAGCCCTCATATCCCAGCTCAAGACTGACCACATGGTAGGGCAGGGTGGTGTGGACGGGGTTGGAAGTCAGGGTGGTGTGGATGTGGGTGGAAGTCAGGGTGGTGTGGATGGGGTTGGAAGTCAGGGTGGTGTGGATGGGGTTGGAAGTCAGGGTGGTGTGGATGGGGTTGGAAGTCAGGGTGGTGTGGATGGGGTTGGAAGTCAGGGTGGTGTGGATGGGGTTGGAAGTCAGGGTGGTGTGGATGGGGTTGGAAGTCAGGGTGGTGTGGATGGGGTTGGAAGTCAGGGTGGTGTGGATGGGGTTGGAAGTCAGGGTGGTGTGGATGGGGTTGGAAGTCAGGGTGGTGTGGATGGGGTTGGAAGTCAGGGTGATGTGGATGGGGTTGGTGGTGATGATAGTCGTGGTGGTTGTCCAGTAAGTAGAAGAACACGCGCACACACACGCACGCATAACATTGCATATTGTTGATAACCACAGAATATCAGCAATCTAATGACCTCTAAATTAGTTTGATTTAATGAGAGAACTCTTAAGCATTTGCTAATTTATGGATTGAACTGCAGCGTTATTTAAGTTTATGTATGAAAATAAATAAGCATTAAGTATGTTCTGAGCGTAAGTATTCTGTTTGCAGGTGTTCAGTAGTGCAGACCGTTGCAATCTCCTAGATGATGCATTTGCTTTGGCTAGGTAAGATCTGCTGTATGATGTTAGTTGATTTCAGCGTTCATATTTGCTTGACAATGTCTGCATTTATCTGTAGAATGTTTAAGACGGTTGAAGAAAACGTTTTTGTTGAGTCTTCAACAGGTACTCACATTGATTAGTGTTAACTCCTTTTCAGTTACTTGTCAATGTACAATTTCCAGTTTTACCAGTGTAAAAATAGCAGTGGATACCAGTTACTTGAAGTTTCACTAGATCTTTATTTGTTGTAAAAATTGTTATGCTAAGCATAAAATTATGATAATTTTTTTAGCAAACAAATATATAAAAAATATGTTACAAATAAATGCTTTTCAAAAGCCAATGGAGAGCTGTGTTTGTGAACAATCTAGGTCGAGTCATCTAAAGTTGAACCTAGCCATGGAGATGTCGACTTATCTGCAGAAGGAGACGGAATACCTGCCTTGGACGGTCGCTCTACAGGGTCTGTTCAGTATTGAAGACCTCTTCGAACTGACACCTGCTCATAAACTCTACGCTGTAAGTATAGCAATGTTCACTTCCTAGTGGTGTAATACAGGGGCATACCCCCAAGAAATCCCACACTATATGGCAAGTACAGTGAATGATGACACACAACATCTACCTTTACAGTGATACCCATTTGGAAACCCCCCAACATATCAATCCTAATTGATATGTTGTTAACTGTTATATTAACAGTTATCGCTAGTTAGGATTATTTTATTATCACATATTCACAATCAATTCAATGTTATTACACAGCTGCAAATAAATATACCATTACCTTGGTCACTGTGACACTAGATCACCCAAATTTGATGATTTATATACATGTTGCTTATACAGAATTTTACAAAAACATGTTTTTAGCCAAATTAATGTCATGAGTGCACCATAACATTGTTGTTTTATTTATTTCAGACATACATAATCAAGTTATTGGACCAGCAACTGAAGAATGTGAAATGGGTAGACTCAGGCACACATCTTGAAAAGTTGGTTGCTCCATTAAATTCAGAGATTACTCTTTAAACAAGCTGTTTAATTACTCACTGATGGGTATTTTTGTGCATTCTTTAGATATTGTATGTTTTATTATATTAGTTTTTTTACATATTTATGTTCATTCTTTTAGTGTCGCTTGTATAAAGGAATTTATTTAAAGTAGTTTTTTAGAACATCTTAGTATATTTCTTTTGTTAGCAGTTTTATGATTATTTTTATACTTTTTTGTTGATTACTATTTTTATTTTAGGTAATGTTATATCATTTTTAACATGTTTATTTTGTTAGCATTTCTTTAATGTGACACTAGTATGAATGTATGTAAAGCGCCCGAGAGCAGTTTCAATTGATCGGATGCTATATAAATACTTTTATTATTACTACAAATAATATGAGTGTAGTGTAAATACATATATACTACACTACTAATATTATGTTTATATGGATTAGCTTTACATTTTCATTTCTGTACAGTTGTTATTGGCTCCCCACAGAACTATTAAGCACGTAGCATTGTTGGTGAGACTTGTAAGTACACTTCCTTCTCGTTCGTAAAGATTGTTGTTATTTTGACAGATACCTGAGGATTCTGGTACTTCAACAGGCTGTT
Source organism: Paraescarpia echinospica (assembly GCA_020002185.1). Taxonomy (NCBI): domain Eukaryota; kingdom Metazoa; phylum Annelida; class Polychaeta; order Sabellida; family Siboglinidae; genus Paraescarpia; species Paraescarpia echinospica. The sequence continues at coordinate 55,369,754 of CM034532.1, forward strand.
CGACTAAACCATGAACCCACAGTGAAGAAGGCTAAGGAATTATTTAATGGGTGGATGAACAACGGAACAAGGTGTGTGATTCCAATGGTTCATTATCCTCTTTATTACCACATCGACTTTGCTTGAACTTAAGAAGAACATTTTGTTCATAGGTGTGTAACCAGCCATACTATACAGTTCATTGTATCCAAAGATTAGGGAAGATGATTTTCCTGTGATGGGTGTTTAGGTTGACTGGAGAGAAACAGGCTATTACATAATTTTTTTATGTTACCATCAGGGTTAGGAAATGCTGGGTTGGGCGTCTCCATTTTCACCCTTCTTAGTTCCTGTCATGTCTACTGTTCTATTTCAAAGTCACAGAATACAATTGCCATAGCAACATCACTGTGTAGGAATGTATTTTATATTACACCTGCAGTAACCAACACGAGTCCAGTGTAACAGAGGTTTGAAATAGGTCATATGATTGTATTTATTATTGAAAAATAGACTGCTTATGATGCAGCCACTGTAGGAGTAATGGTAATAAGAATCTGAGCACTACCGGGCAGGCCAGATATATAGCCATATCTGGTTTCATGGAGCACACAGTTCAACATACAACGATAATAAACAACCATCCCTACAGTGTAATGGAATAAAAACTCTGTGCATGTAAACATATCAAATATGCAGAGAATGTAAACATTTCACCATTATTCACATGTGTAATCACAAACAGGCAGTCATTTCACTGTAAAGGTCACCAAAAGAAACATGTCTACCATCAAAGGATGTAACGAATACAGTGACATGAAACTTGATTGACTTGTGCTGTTATGTATTGCTGACAGTCTTATGGTGTTATGTGTTGCTGACAGTCTTATGGTGTTATGTATTGCTGACAGTCTTATGGTGTTATGTGTTGCTGGCAGTCTTATGGTCTTATGTGTTGTTGACAGTCTTGTGGTGTTATGTGTTGCTGGCAATCTTGTGGTGTTTTGTGTTGCTGACAGTCTTGTGCTGTTATGTATTGCTGACAGTCTTGTCATGTTGTTTTGCTGACAGGCTTGTGTTGTAATGTGTTGCTGACAGTCTTGTGCTGTTATGTGTTGCTGACAGTCTTGTGTGGTTGTGTGTTGCTGGCAGTATTGTGGTGTTATGTGTTGCTGGCAGTCTTGTGGTGTTTTGTGTTGCTGACATTCTTGTGCTGCTATGTATTGCTGACAGTCTTGTCATGTTGTTTTGCTGACAGGCTTGTGTTGTAATGTGTTGCTGACAGTCTTGTGCTGTTATGTGTTGCTGACAGTCTTGTGGTGTTATGAGTTGCTGACTGTCTTTGCTGTTATGTGTTGCTGACAGTCTTGTGGTGTTATGTGTTGCTGATAATCTTCTACTGTTATGTGTTACTGACAGTCTTGTGCTGTTGTTTTGCTGACAGTCTTGTATTGTTGTATTGCTGGCAGTCTTGTACTGTTGCGTTGCTGACAGTCTTGTACTGTTGTATTGCTGACAGTCTTGTACTATTATGTGTTGCTGACAGTCTTGTGCTGTTATGTGTTTCTAACACTTGTGCTGTTGAGTTGCTGACAGTCTTGAGCTGTTGTGTTGCTGACAGTTGTATTGTTGTGTTGCTGACAGTCTTGTGGCATTGTGTGTTGCTGACAATATTGTGGTGTTGTGTGTTGCTGACAGTCTTGTACATATTGTTATGTGTTGCCAACAGTCTTGTGTTGTTATGTATTGCTGACAGGCTTGTTGTGTTATGTGTTGCTAAGTCTTGTGGTGTTATGTGTTGCTGACAGTCTTGAGGCATTGTGTTGCTGACAGTCTCGTTGTGTTGTCTTGCTGACAGTCTTGTGCTGTTTTATTTCTTGCTGACAGTCTGGCACTGTTATGTGTTGCTGACAGTCTTGTGCTATGTGTTGCTGACAGTCTTGTGGTGTTGTGTGTTGCTGACAGTCTTGTGTGTTGCCGACAGTCTTATAGCGGACCTGAAGGACGTCGTCTACATGGCGGGCATTCAGTACGGTGGCGCCACGGAGTGGAACTTTATGTGGCAGCGCTACAAGAATGCGACCGTGCCATCAGAGAAACAGAAGCTACTAAGAGCTCTTACCTATACGACTGATGCCATCACTCTACAGAGGTCTGTAATTACTCTCATCATAATTACTCTCATCCACATTGCTCATGTTTTTTATTAATTATTATGTTTTTATTTCAGTTAAACAATCAGTATGGTCATATAAAATAAATACGGCTTAATATACATCATATTGCTTTTTTTACATGTAATCTATTGGGTTTATTCAGACAAGTTTATTTATTGTTATATATCGATATTGACTAAAACAGCCACTGCAGTAAAATGTGATCTATCAACATAGCCATCGGCACAGTTAAGGAATGATTTACAATGTGTGAACATGCAAAGAAATATTTCCATTTTGACATGGAATGTGGTGTGTACTATATTATAATCAAGCTTTAAGATTAACACCTGAAGTTTAATACTAGTGTATTAAATAAATGTGACTGATATAATTGACCACAAGTAAATTGCAAAGACACAATTAATCACCAGTGTGTTGTAAGAGCTGGTCTTATTTGTAATATGCAAAATGTGTGGTGTTTCGTATTGGTTGCTGACACCACCACCTTCAATACAGGGTGAGGCTAAGTGATCCAGTGCATCCTTGCAAGCCAGGACTGTTTGCCATGCAAAACTAGCCCTGGCTGATCCCCTACGTGAAGTACGGAAGTTAGCTGAGTCAAACTAGTAATTGACTTCGCCAGTCGCGACTGCATCACCCGTGAGAACAGCGCAAATACCCGCCCCAATTTGAAGACGGATAAACGACTTCTGGGAATCCCAATATATAATGACCCGTTCGCCCATTAGCACGAGCAGCTGAGCGGTATTGTGTATTCGAATAATTGCTTCTACTTCCTAAACATTGCATGTAACACGAGCCACGGTTGGTTGAAATTAGTTTTATTATGACCACCTGACCTGCCGACATCCACTGATCTAGTGAGCATTTTTATAGGCTGAGCTTAAATGCAGAGCTTCGCAAAGCGATCAGCCAGGGGGTACTGCTGGCTGGCACTGACGTAAGCAGCAGCACCGACCCCTGGCACGCGAGGATGATCCAGTGTAGTTTTCACAATCAGTAGCCACCAGATTCAACTGACATGACATGGTTGCCAAGATATTACCCGCCATGCCGCCCAGTTCTTATAACCACAATAACATTAGTGTGCATTAATACCTATTCCACTCAATAGACGGTGCCACTGTAACAATTTATTTTCCCTGTGATAAAGGTAAAGGCAAGTTCTGATATAGCACAGTATACAATCCTTAGGACTGTTGAACGCGCTTTACACTTTACTCCCTGGCAGACCTGTTCACCCGAACACCATCTCGACTACTCTAGGAAGCTTTCAGCCATGCTGCAATCAATACACAGACTATTCATACACAAGTGTCCACCACTGTGTATAGTCAGACACTCATTCATATAGCTGAGTGAACTGGAGCAACTTAGAGAGAATGAACGTATGCAAGGTTAAAAACGGCAGCACAAACCTGGATTGTCTCGATTGAGATCCACTAGCCACTGTGCCAGTTCACTCCACAATATACAGGAAGGATTTCAGGGCAACATGTGATATATCTATTTTCTTGGTTTTAAGTTTCATACTCAAATTTTTATAAAAACTTATAAATTAATTTGGAGTAAATTGAGAATCCCAAGTCGTAGAGAATGGTAACAAAATCAAAAATACTTTTTGCAAATTTGTTACGCAAAATGGGATGGCGCTTATCACGTTTTGAAAACAAACGCTCTTGTTCACATTGTTTAATGGAGATATATTGTGTTTTTGTATGAACCAGATAACATCCTTGCTCAACACATGTTAAAAGTTTTTGGGTGAAATTTAAAAAATGGCGTTTATTGCATTTTGCCCTGAAATCCTTCAAAAGATGATGACCTAACCACCGCCCGCCCTTACGTAATGCTGCATGATGTTTGTCGACTGACATGCCCACCCCTAAGTTGTGCCTTGTGCTGTAGATTCCTCGCGAAGTCGCTGGATGAGGGGGAGGTACGGCAAGGGCAAACAGTCACTGTGATGAGGATGATCGCATCCAAGCCAGCCGGCCGTGTCCTTGCTTGGCACTTCCTACGGAAACACTGGGACATCTTCTACAAACGGTAATGCTCCAGTGTTGTTGCACGTATGTGTCTTGTTTTTTTTTCCCTTCAGGTGTGGATCTATTTTTTATGACAATAAATTAGCCGTACATACCTGTGATGACAGAATACTTGCTTAGATAAGAAGGTAAACTCTATGCAGAGGTGTAGCTAGAATGAAATGAGTGCTAGGGCAGTTACCTGGCACATTCGCATTAAAAGTTAGTTGTGAGTGGGGCCATCTAAGGAAGGAATGGAAGGGGGGAGGAAGGGAGGGAGGGAGGGAAGAAGGGAGGGAGGGAGGGAGGAAGAAGGGGCATAACAATAATTACATATGGGGGTCAGACCTGGAGTGTGCATTGGGAGGGGTCAGACCTGGAGTGTACAGTGGGAGGGGTCAGACCTGGAGTGTGCAGTGGGAGGGGTCAGACCTGGAGTGTGCATTGGGAGGGGTCAGACCTGGAGTGTGCATTGGGAGGGGTCAAACCTGGAGTGTACAGTGGGAGGGGTCAGACCTGGAGTGTGCAGTGGGAGGGGTCAGACCTGGAGTGTGCATTGGGAGGGGTCAGACCTGGAGTGTGCAGTGGGAGGGGTCAGACCTGGAGTATACAGTGGGAGGGGTCAGACCTGGAGTGTGCAGTGGGAGGGGTCATACCTGGAGTGTACAGTGGGAGGAGTGAGATTTGATGTATAGAGAGGAGAGGAAGGGGTTGTATGAGGTGTGCATACAGATGAAAGAGGACCATTTTTCATGAATCTGGGCATTTTCTGTGTTTGCAGATATGGAACAGGATCCTTCAGCATGTCAAAACTTATTGTGTCAACAGCCGGTGGTTTCTCTTCTGACTTCTCATACAAAGAGGTAGGTTCTGCAGGTGTAGCGGCAAATTCTGGAAGTATTTTTGAAATGTCTTCACACCCTAATTTAAATAGATGTCTGCTGTCAGTTTATGTTTTTATTAGTAGATTGTGTTTAGATATTTGCACTACACCTTCTGATTATTTATTATTACATAGACCCACTACATATTTTCACTGATATTCTGACAGAGATGTTTTGGTTTGAGAGTATGTACTTGCCTGTGCGTACATTGTCCCTGTAGCCTGGAGTCTGTGCTGTGTTTTGTTTAGGTGGAGTTGTTCTTCAAGTCACATGACCCTGGCTCTGGCAGGCGCGCTGTGGACGAGGCTCTGGAGAGAATCCGCATGAAGACGGCATGGAACACTCAACACACCCAGCCCATGACAAAGTGGCTGACAGAATACACAGCTTAACACACCCAGCCCATGACACAGTGGCTGACACAACACACTGCTTCCAGCCCATGACACAGTGGCTCACACAACACACTGCTTAACACACCCAACCCATGACACAGTGGCTCACACAACACACTGCTTAACACACCCAGCCCATGATATAGTGGCTCACACAACACACTGCTTAACACACCCAGCCCATGACACAGTGGCTCACACAACACACTGCTTAACACACCCAGCCCATGACACAGTGGCTCACACAACACACTGCTTAACACACCCAGCCCATGATACAGTGGCTCACTCAACACACATACAGCCCATGACACAGTGACTTATATGGCATACTGGTTGACAGAACACATTGCTATTAACACAGTACAGATGCCACCTTTGACATGGCTCACCGAGTGAAGACTGCACTGACTTGATGGATCCGACTTGACATAGTCGAGTGTCAAAACAATGTGTTCAGTTGATAGGGTGTCATACACTGTCTGTGTTCACCATATAACATGTGTTTACACCATCAGTGTAGTGTAACATTCAAAGTTTGTGTGTCTAGGACAGCATGACAGAATCTTACAGCGGCTGAGATGTTTTATGCTGTTACATAACATTGACAGCTATTTCATATGTCAATGTCCAGTTTGCGTTAGACAGAATTAGTGTCTGTCTTTGCAAACCCCCCCTGCTCACTGTACACCTTCACTTTAGGACGCGTTTGCTTTCACTTGTGATATTATACTGTTGACAATAAAACTAAAATATTGTTTGTGATTAGATAATTAAGAAATGAAAGCTGCTAAATATGTTACTTGATGTGGATGGGTAAATATTATTTGTATCCGACTAGTGATAAAGTTAAGATAAGTGCCTGGTATATACTCAAGCAATCACAGCTGTTTGTAAACATTAATGTTGGCTGTGATCATTGTGTAGATGTGAAGGTAAATGTTGGTTGTTTACATAATGTGAAAATGTTGTGACTTATTGACTATCATGTAATAGTTTGCACTCATCAGTTGTGAAAATTTTGTGACTTATTGACTATCACGTAATAGGTTGCACTCATCAGTTGTGAACATTTTGTGACTTATTGACTATCATGTAATAGTTTGTACTCATCAGCTGTGAAAATGTTGTGACTTATTGACTATCATGTAATAGTTTGTACTCATCAGCTGTGAAAATGTTGTGACTTATTGACTATCATGTAATAGTTTGCACTCATCAGTTGTGATCAGTGTTAGTGAATGAGACGTGTTTAAATGTATTCAGTTAACACTGTTGGATATTATTGATTTGGACCAGGTATTTGTTGTATTTCATTTGTATCTAACCAACTCAGCAATGCAAAAGGTGTTTGCTTCAGCTTCAACTAAACCATTTTCTAATCCATTAGAGGCTGTATTTGTGATCAACATATATCGTGGTGCTGGATTATTTTTTATTCTTATTGTCTATTTATCCAAGATGAAGTAATTGGAGAAACTTACATTTATCAAATACATGTGTTGAGGAAAGGTATTGTGAATTATATGGCAAACATGTAACATGGTCTAATGTCTGTCGGGAGTCACTGGGGACTCCAAGGTTTCTTTAACCCATAAAACACAATCTTATAAAGCATGTTTTATTCAGAATAACAATAGTTTATGGAAGGACAGTTTTGTGGAAATATGCAGGCATTGCGAGAGGAGGCAAGTCACTTCCGAGGAACATTTGCACGCGGCGCGGCAAACTGGGGAAGAAAGGGGGATCTGGGGAACATTTTTTAAAGACATCATTGTCTGTGATGCAACCCAGTGTAGTTTAAATTTATTGTCTAATCCTGTAACTGGGGAAGAAAGGGGGATCTGGGGACATTTTTTTAAAGACATCATTGTCTGTGATGCAACCCAGTGTAGTTTAAATTTATTGTCTAATCCTGTAACTGGGGAAGAAAGGGGCATCTGGGAAAAAATTGTAAAAACAATTGTCTGTGATGCAACCCAGTGTAGTATTTGTCTAATCCTGTAACTTCCATTTCAATTTTATATAAAATCACAAACATAGTGCTGCTGTGCATAGAAACACTACATTTGGGATTTTATTAATCAAGTGTCAAAACGACAACATTGCACAAGTGGTAAATGTGAAAAAAATACACACAAATGCTTTAAATAAACAAGATTTATTTAAATTATATTTCTAATGTACACTGAAAATATCCGCATCTACTAGTGTTCATAGTGGACATGCCACTTCACTTGTTTTCTTGTCTGTGCTGGATCCTGGCGCTCCTGACATTCACACTTGTCTTCCTCTTCTCCACCCTCTGCTTCAGCAAGGACTGGAGGTGGGCAGATTTCAGTTTCTTTGCCTCTCGAGAAACATGTTCATCTGCTTTTCTTTTTGATGTCATCTGTGTCTGTGTGTTGATGCCAACGTGGTGTAGATCGTTCTGCAGGCCTTCCCTGGCACCCTGCTTCGCCTTGGTATGCATGCTGTAGGCCAACTTCATATTTGTCATCAAATTTCTTGGTGGATGGTCCAGGATTGGGATGTCCATAGCAAGTAGCTTGATTGCAGAACCCCCCTTCTCCACACTCAGCCTGTACTTTCACAGTCTGTAATCCAGAGTACGTTGGCAGCTCCATCCTGAAGTTTCGACCTCCCATCAGGTCACCCATAATGTTGAAGCTGCCCTCCACCAGTGGGCCGTGGAAGCAGGTCAGCACAGCCAGGGACATCTTCGTCAGGTTTGGATACCGTTGTTTCCTTTACCCCAATCCACCACTCATCGATGACACACTCTGGACTTGGCAGGCGTCGGTCAACCTGGTACCGGTAGTCTCTGATTTCTCGGTCATACCTGACCACATCCATTTTTGCTGCCACGTTGGTCACGAGCTTCGGCAGCTTCAGAGTCACTGCGAGGCCCTGGACACGAGGATCCAGGGCTGATGCTGACTCCAGAAGATCATTCTTGAGATTGAACTTCTCCAGCAGCGTCTTCGCTCCTCCTTGGTATGCTTTCTGGGTTCTGCCGATGAAGGCACGGACCACATCATCTAGTAAATCAGAACATATTTTATATTGCATATAGTGCTTCACAAATAAAGTTTTATTGTTATAACCCCAATTCAATTAGCATTGACATTCCAGAAAAATAATCTATATAGTAAATTGTAGTACTAAATTACTTTCTTTCTGTAACATATAGTACAGCAGCCGTGACCAATTCACGGGCTCTACCGAAGAACATTGCAGACTCGGGGAGGAGGGACTCAGACGAGTTCACATCCACCTTTGCCAGTGACCTGTCACGCACATCAGAGAATTTGTCTGGCTTGATGAAATTTCCCAGGAAGCTTCTGACCAACTGTGCCATTTTGTCATAGAGAATGTGCAGCTGTGGCTCTTCTCTGGAAGAGCACCACAAACTCCTTCACCTGCAAATCAAACATACATACATTATAATATATATACATACATAAAACATTCCAATTTGTCACTTTTTTTCTGAAAGAGTCCAGCACACTCCTTGACTTGAAAATAAGTAGCTCATATAACTACAATATAAAAACTGACTGGTTCGAGTGCCAAGATGTACAGGTGAAGTGTAGGCAGTGTTCTCTTCTCAGAACAGACGGTTGAGGATCCGCTGCTTTCTTTTCTTCCCATCATCAGTCAGGCTTTTCTTGGGCAGTGAGATCATGATTTCGTTGACTTTCTGCTTCGATCTAGCCGAGAGGGAAGACACCAGACTGTCTTTCACTCGCCTGTAGTCCATCTTCTCTTGTGTAGACAGGAAAGCAAAGTAGAACAATTTCCACCATATTATATGGTGGAAATTGTTAATTATTAATGAAAAACACTTAATGAATATCATCAAGCACAGATAATCAACATAAAGAAATGTAGGTTAGAAAATGTGTTTTGCAAATAAGTGCATGGCTGTTAGGACTAGTTTGTGGGCAGACTATTGCTTACTCGTGTATTTAGGAGGCAGCTTCAGATCTTGAGTTTATATGGTTTGGGAGAAAGAAACTGTCAGTTGTTTGGTTTAAGCTTACATGCTTTAAGGGATATTTACTATTGAACAATGCATTTGTCTTTGACTGTTCAACTGTTGAACATTGCATTTTATTAATGGATGTTTATATTGTATACAAAGAATAAATCTTATTTTAACGTCGGACTATGTTTGTGTGGGTGTGTGTCAGTTGACAGTGTGCAAACAATGTTTGGAAAGAAATGGTAGTTGCAAAGAAAGTTGAGAAGCAATCAATTTCATTGTTTGCATGTTGCATTGATGTGTGCGTGTTGCATTGATGTGTGCGTGTGATCTAACAGTATTTACATGTGCATGTGTTGGTTCCTATCAAACTGTTTCAACCTGTTAGTAAAGAAAGCTGAGAATTTGTCACCAAAAATAGGATTGGTAATCCTACAAATAGGATTGGTAATCCTACATGGTTTCCTCTATTTATTTTTTTATTTCTAGCAGAAATAGATAAGATAAAAAGTGCCTTCAGATCATCATGCAATTGCACAATACAATATACCATTTTGAAATGAAATCGCACTATGATAAAATGGCAATGGTCTAAAATGTTATCCTAAAACAATCTATCGGCGAGTTGTAGCTTTTTAGAAACAGTTGCAACATTTTGACTCTTCAGATAATTGCTATCACATGGGAAACAACTGACTGTGGCCCCACGTGTTGGACGCTTACTGCGTATGACGTCTTGGTTTATCTTCTGGTTAGCAAAAACCAACGGTCACACGATTGTCACACTGTTAGGTGAATGATAAAAACATTGCGATTTCCGTAAAAAATGTTGAATAAATAAAACCTAATGTCATGATTTTGGAACCATTAGAATTTTTCATTTCTAAGCTAATCTGCCCCGTGTTGAACTTGTAGAGATCGTATGTCTCCGCTGTGACTCTGGTGACTAATGGGTCATCAGTTCTCACTCAGTGCCATGGGAAAGAATGAAGACATTGGAAGAAATGACATCAGTCATGTTGCTCTCTTCTCTCTCTCCCTCAATATTTCCCAGAGACGTCGAGCCGGTGTTCAAAAGAACAGGTCTACCAATGGTGAAGTGTGATATGCTCTGAATAGTCCTAAGTACACGGCACTTTTCTATTCTGTGCATCTGTTCGCTATATTAACTGTTTCCGTTCGGGTAATATCAACAATTGGCATGGTATGTGTTTAGCATATTAAGAAAAAGATAGTTTTTATATAACCTGGTATCCAGTCCTTGCTCAAAGTGCTACATGTACACATCACCCCCTGGCAGACATGTTCAATCGGACACACTTAACTTTTCTGGGAAGCTTTCAGCCATGTTGCAATTACTATGCATACTGTTAGTACACAAATATACATCTGAATGAACTAATGCAATGTGGAGTAAATATACTTCCTAAATCCTACTGTTCGAAATGGCAGTGACAGCATTCGTACTCAGATTATCTCGATTGAGAGTCCAATCCTCTAGTGAAGATTAATTATTTCTTATGATAGATGAATATACAGTTGGGAAAGCATCCATTAATTCAAAATAACAAACCCAAAACAATTATTTAAAATATTTATTACATCTACCTGACTGCAGATATGAAATATAATTTATCTTAAATATGTGGTACAACAGATAATTTTCAGTATGAAACAATAAATATACTAATTCAAGAAATCATTTAAACCAATGTCTCCCTTATTTCTGATAAGTACACACCAATAAATAGTACCTCCTTTGAAGGTACATACTGGGATAACTATCACAAAGCAACAACTTACTACCCCAAGTACAGGTGTATATATCAAATAATATCGTCACATTTTGTTGTACACAATGATACACTAGCTGTGGTTGACTCTGGGTGCAGTTAACAGTATCATTTACAAGCTAGTGTCAATTTATAGATGATTAGAGATTCCCAAACATGACATCGTGTGAAAGGATGCATATTTATGCAAACATACATGAAATATATGCGCAGTAGTAGCGACTATCAACACTAAGTTTGGATGTGACAGAAGATATGCCATCTACCAATGAGTATCAACATCTGGTTTAGTTGTGATAGAAATGCTATCGATCAATGAATCTCAAAATTGGTTTTGGTTATGATACAGTACTCAGACCATGAGTGTCAGCATTGGTTTTGGTTGTGACACAACAATCCAACAGTGTCAACGTTGGTTTTGGTTGTGACAACAATCCAACAGTGTCAACGTTGGTTTTGGTTGTGACAACAATCCAAGTGTCAACATTGGTTTTGGTTGTGACACAAGACTCCAGCGGTGTCAACATTGGTTTTAGCATGGAAGTTCCCACTAGCAGTGTGTGTCAACATTGGCCTCAGTTGTCTGGTTGATGTCACACCCGGCCTTGATGAGAATGTCAATGACGTCCAACTGTTCCGCCTGTACCGCGAGATGTAGGGGGGTCATACCCCGCACCCCGACTGTGGTGAGGGAGGCATCAGTGGCCGCTCCTGCATCTACCAAGAGCTGGACGGCCGGGGCATGTCCGTACTGCGCTGCTAAGTGGAGAGCTGTCACACCCTCGCAACCCGCCAGAGTTGCGGTACGGTGAACGTCGCACTTGCCCGCCAGCAGCCGACTGATGACCCCTGTGTGACCTTGCTGCGCGGCGAGGGCAAGCGCGGTGGAACCACCGGCGCTCACCAGATTGATGTCTGTGAGAGGGTGGTCGAGGAGGACTGAAACGACGCGCATGTTGCCATTCCAGGCCGCGAGGTGGAGTGCACACCAGCCGTTCTACAACGATAATAATAATAATCAACTTCGATAGTGCCTGTATCCACAGGAATCTGAGCTCAGAGGCGCAAAATACAAGAATCGTTGGGCAAAACATCAAAGGGTAGGGTGGGAATGCAATTTCAAATAAATATGTCTTCAGTTTTTACGAAAGGTAGCTGTGGTTTCAGATGATTTTAAAGCGATAGGGAGTTGATTCAAGATTTTGGGCGCAGCTACTGAAAAAGCACGTTTGCCAATGTTAAGCTTGCTTTTTGGAACAAGGTCATGAGAAACATCAGTGAAGTCACACCACAGCGTCGTCATTCAACAGTCAGTGCAAAAAATAACACCTACGAAAGACGCATGTTGATGTGCACATTAATATTGGTGCATATCTATTGTAGACATAATAAAAAGTAAGCACCTTCTGAACACTCAGACTATCAGAGTAGGATGGGGCAATATGTCTAGTTTTGGGGGAAAATATTTTAGATTTATATATTTCTGATACATGGGATGCATCAACTAAATCATTATTCGTGTTCAATATAATGCATTGACATTTTCTCAGTTCAGTATTATAGAAAAAAGTTAGTCATTTTAGTAGAGGTCCTCAATTCACTTATTTCATATTAAAAAGTGGTGGAGCTATTGGTACACATGAGCATGGTGGTAATTGGTGTATCACAGTCTTACAGTCATAGCTGTTTTTATAATCTTCTCACTCAAAAATCCTGACTGGAATTGCTAATTAATCAGTTCTTTATATAGTGTATGAGATTCCATAACTTTCATATTCACATTAAATATATGACAGCAATAGCATTTCCCACAGTGTGCACTCACCAGTGTGTGGACATTTTGTCATGCACATTCAATAAAAAACAATTTCCATTTACGTATTATTTATTTTATTGTATGCATCTGAAACATTCACAACACCAATGATAATATATTTGTCTAATATGTAAACCCAACGCTTTGTTTCAGTTTCCTGTGGTTAATGCCCATTAAACCACTTATGGTAACCATTTGTATAACTTGTGGAGAACAAAAGTTGGACTAAAAACCTGTTGCGTATATTTTTGCGGGGTCTGTATTCTAACTGAAGTAAGATTCTGTTCTGGTTATCTCAAAATTCCTATTTTCGAGCCCAATACCTAAATAGGGGGTGGGCATTATGCCCCAAAAGTTGCATTATGCCCCAAGCTACTTAACTGAAACATTTGAGACGTTTTTGAAATAAGTACAGCACAATATATGCAAAATAAAATACTGGTAATTAAATTGGTAATTTGAAAACGTAATCACGTTTACAAATCATGTATGGTGTATTCTGATGGTAATCCATATGTGTGTGCACTAGTGTAAACAAACATCTCCCCAGAGGACATCCAGGTCATAACTTTATCTAAAGTCCAAAAGAATTCCTATAAAAAGCTTCATTGATCAAAACTATTTTCCATGTGCTGACCATTTCAGTACCAACACAAACCTTTTTATGTTTCTTCAAACTAACAAACACAGCTAATGATACCAGAAATGTGACAAGTTTATCAGACCTGGAATCAGCACCTGTTTACTTGGCTGTGGTAGTTTGTTTGGCTGCATCAACTGATCTGACTATGCAGAGAAATCAGATTAAAAACTAGATCGTGTAAACAAAGGAATGGTTTGCTGCCCTGAGGCAAACGTTTGTTTCCCAAGATGAATGTGTCTCGAGACCAAGACATCGCCCCAGACTTGCTGGGGGCGAAAGTTGTCTAGTTGTAAGAGAAAGTAACTGTCAAAAAGTATTTTTCTTCTGCCGTTTAGTCTCACAGATTGTTCCTAAGTTCAAACGGGTGTGAGTTTAAATTCGCCCTGGACATGCAAGTGAATCATCTAACATGTGACGGACACTCAACAATGTCAAGTAAATCAAGCTTTACTAGATTTTGAATAGCCGCATGAGAATAAATCCCAAGCTTCTTGATCATGAGCTTGATGCTGACTTAAAAAATTAACACCCATTGGGCTGGTCTATCATACTCCAGTCCATTTAATACTGCTGCAGCAACATTCCTAACGTCACAGTTTATCACTAGATGGTTTGAAGAGCAATAATAATTCCGAGCCACCAATGCAGGCAGTGGAATGTCTTGAAAAAGGCCAAACTTTATGACCCATTAATTTTCCATGTTAAAATGTAGTGGTTATAATTATTTATACGAAAATGTTGAGACACATCGTCCAAGAGTGGCGTAGCACTATTTACTCTAAATATGCCACTGAACACAGTTTGAACAGTGTGAACGGCAGCCGTATGTACAGTCTGCTACCCGGGCCACACAGGGGTCTACACATGCAAGTGGAATTAAATTGAATGGAAGATAATTACAAAGGAAGTAAGTAGTTTGTCACACTGTGACACCTGCCACTCAAACTATGGCTCACTAGTTATGACTGCAGTGACTATTGTCAGTGCTGGCAGCCGGCCAACAGCTATGTGCTTCAGTAGTGTGGGAAAGTTGTACCACAGCGTACGCACGCACGACAAGTGACTGAAATAAACCAACAACTCGGCTCAGGCTTTATCAAATAAATTGCCTGTAAAAGTGTGAGGATCTACGAGAGGGTTGTTTTGAAAGCGACACTCAGTGGACCGTGATTGGTGGGTGTGGGCCGGTGAAGTTTGACAGTAATAAAATACCCTTTAAATTCACATTTTTTGTTTAGCCACACAATCAGACAGTGTGAGTATACACTGCATTCTCTACTACTTGTGCCAGTGGTGATTCACCCCCGAGTGTGACACTTTAATGGACCTGAGTCTGCAACATGTGATAATGTCACAGATATAAATAAGTGTGTGAAAATACACGCCTCAGGAATGAGAAGTAAACTGAAACATCTCTGCCGAGCCTACTGCTCTTGCAAAACATTTTGTGTAGATCAGCAAGCAAAATAATAAGTTATTAACAACTTCAAAATTGTCGCATACCGAAATGACCGTATGTAATGGGACACCGTATGTTTTGGGACACAATAAAAATCTAGAAAAATAATTGTTTTTCTGTACCGTATGTTTTGGGACACCTTTGGAAATGTAATTATTTTTGTCCCTATATATTGGGCCACCAATTATTTGTATTTCTGACGAGTGCATACCCACTTTCTTCCTTGATGCAGACGTGTACATAAAAAACAGTGTATCAATAAAATGCATTACAATCGCAGCTGCTCTGACGTAAACGACACAAACTTGAGTGATGTAAATTACTGTAGCACCAGCACCGATGTTTCGCCTTCTGTCAGCTACAATTAGGCCTTAATACATTTAGGAAGTGTCACAATATACATCTAAAATCCTAGTTGCAATTCCCTAATGTTTGGCTGGAATGGACAAAACTGCATGATCTCTCGACTGTCTGCATTGTCTTGATGACTTGCACACTGTTTCACGTATAGTTGATGTTTTAATCTGCATATATGGACATTCATCCACCAACAAATTAGTTACCAGCAGTGTAATGGACGACACCCTATTATACCAGAGGCGGGCCGCCTCGCGTTTTTTTATGCCGCCTCGCCCAAAATATGTCTAAATTGCTGGCTCGTAGCTATTTCATACGCCAATTTTTTCCATTCTTTCACGATATAGTCAACGTCATCGAGCAGCACAAAACTGCAAAATCGCAGATTTGTAGTAGCATCGTTTAGTCGTCTTAACGTTGCTTAATCGTTAGGATTTACCTCTTGGAATTAACTCCACTGGACAACGTGAATGACATCACTTGTCATGCAATCAAGGAATATTTCCGTGGAACTTGGGAGTAAAAAACAAAGAAAACGGTAGCTGAACTAAGATGTCTTTTGTATTCAATTTTACTACTATAATATTCGTCCACAATAAATCAGAGTGCTGATGTGGCTGATGTTGAATTTCTGGTTTATGATGGTGGTGGGAGTAAAAACTGTGCAGGCTAATGGCACTGTCTATGGTCTACGTCACAAGTCGGCACATGTGTTGAATCCGGACCCTTTAAAAGCCCAAATAAACACCGTGCATCCTATTCACTAGTCGGCACTTGTATCGAATCCGGACCATTTTGAAGCCCAAATAGTGATCCGGTTTGTGCTAGTCTGCGCACGTAAAATGAGCGATATATAGCAGTGTATGTTAATAGAAACCAGGACGCTACTAGCGCCTCAAAAGGGCACTAAGACACAAAATTATTAAACATAAATATGCCTAGGATAATGTTGAATGATGGAACTAACTTACTGATGTATCAATGTTAGACAAAACTCAAGTTATAATGGTGAAATCGAGGTGGGTCCAGTTTCAACATGACTCACAAGTCTATTCAACTAATGTTCTAAGCAGTTTTAAGCAACATAAGGAATGTGGTTCATAAGATATCTTTATGCTAAATATATAATACATATACCAACTTTTGGGAAAGTTTATTTGAGTGAAGTAGTTACGAATATAAACCACCAAAGTTCATACCTCGTTAATGTCCAAAACCATGTACATACTAACAGATTATCAATACCTTGGGCTAGACAGTGATATGTTTGCACAGAATGTGGATATATACTAAACAACTTACACTGGTTTATAAGACACAATTTGAGAAACGTTTTTGCAATTAATAGAAACATACTTTTGTGGCATTCCAGAAATTACTGTTCAGTTAATTGCATAGCATGTTAGCAACAAATAAAGTATATTTTTTGGAACAGAAACCACCAATTTAACATCATAATAGCATAATCATTTAAAGGTGATGATGGGGGAAAGAGTCTTCAGATGATACCACTGTCACTAACTATGTCACTGTCAGTGTGGTTAGGGCAAGAAAAACATCACCACAACCAAGTACCTGTGGTCAAGTGGAAATCACACCTCAACTGAGTAGCAGTTGTAAAGTGGAAACCACACCTCAACACGATGAAACAATCATGATTACTGTCTTTTATTAATCATGATTACTACATTTACAAGTAGTGTAAACATGTTTACATTTATGCTATATTGTTGTTATATATCTTCCCCTCTATATTCAAAAGTAAAGGTTAAAACATATCTCTGAATGCACCACTTTAAAGCTAGTTTAAACAAAATCTCTGGGGGGCATGCTTCCGGACTCCCCTAGCATCGCTTCACACTTGCAGCGCTCGCGTAGCCCACCCCTGCCACCTTGCCCATCATTTTACCAAGGGGAACATTGCCAGAGGTAGTTCAATGAGGATTACATCAAGTTTTGTTGCATTTCTGCAAGTTTATCTTCTATATTTTAATAACAAATGTGTTTCTGTATGTGTCCAATATGGGGGTGGGCAGGAATGTGGGTATGGGTGGTACTGCGGTCAAATACAGTACAACCTGTCACTCAGTAAATAGTCTTCGAACAAGTGTGGGAAACCGGTATCAGACAGACTAAACATTTCACTTGGCTGAGGATGTAGTCCTTACATATAACATTTGTTTCATGGGATAAAGGGCCATTCAGCCACCCAAAAATAGTTGGTAGCAGGGTAATAGATGAGGTAACCATGGTGAAGTTACAAAGCCAGGTAAACACCAGGGTAATACAAATGGGACGACATGATGTCAGGATTCGTTCGTGTCCCTAAGTATTGGGACAGTGAATCTGAGAATTATTTTTGTGCACCCTATGTTTTGGGACAGCTGATGATTTATTTTTAAGTGTCCCAATATACATAAGTGTCATTACGGTATGTATGATCTTGGAGGGGAATAATACACATAAGTGTCATTACGGTATGTATGATCTTGGAGGGGAATAATACACATAAGTGTCATTACGGTATATGTGATCTTGGAGGAGAATAATACACATAAGTGTCATTACGGTATGTATGATCTTGGAAGGGAATAATACACATAAGTGTCATTACGGTATGTATGATCTTGGAGGGGAATAATACACATAAGTGTCATTACGGTATATATGATCTTGGAGGGGAATAATACACATGTGTCATTACCGTATGTATGATCTTGGAGGGGAATAATACACATACGTGTCATTACGGTATATATGATCTTGGAGGGGAATAATACACATAAGTGTCATTACGGTATGTATGATCTTGGAGAGGAATAATACACATAAGTGTCATTACGGTATGTGTGATCTTGGAGGGGAATAATACACATAAGTGTCATTATGGTATGTGTGATCTTGGAGGGGAATAATACACATAAGTGTCATTACGGTATGTATGATCTTGGAGGGGAATAATACACATAAGTGTCATTACGGTATGTATGATCTTGGAGGGGAATAATACACATAAGTGTCATTACGGTATGTGTGATCTTGGAGGGGAATAATACACATAAGTGTCATTACGGTATGTATGATCTTGGAAGGGAATAATCCACATAAATGTCATTACGGTATGTGTGATCTTGGAGGGGAATAATACACATAAGTGTCATTACGGTATGTATGATCTTGGAAGGGAATAATACACATAAATGTCATTACGGTATGTATGATCTTGGAGAGGAATAATACACATAAGTGTCATTACGGTATATATGATCTTGGAGGAGAATAATACACGTGTCATTACGGTATGTATGATCTTAGAGGGGAATAATACACATAAGTGTCATTACGGTATATATGATCTTGGAGGGGAATAATACACATAAGTGTCATTACGGTATATATGATCTTGGAGAGGAATAATACACATAAGTGTCATTACGGTATGTGTGATCTTGGAGGGGAATAATACACATAAGTGTCATTACGGTATGTATGATCTTGGAGGGGAATAATACACATAAGTGTCATTACGGTATGTGTGATCTTGGAGGGGAATAATACTTCATCACCCATTAATTTCCCATGCTAAAATGCAATGAAACAACAGTCACAGGATAAAGAAAACTATTTTTAAAATTTTCACAGTGAGTTGAGTTCACCAAGATATGATTAATTGATCTGTCCATGATTGCACTCATGTTTCTATTTTCTTCAAAATATCAAATAAAACTGCTGACTAATGGCCATTGTTTCAAGCATTTCCTACAACATGACGGCAAGTACTATATCCACCTGCCGTGAAACTGGAGACAATGCACACTGACAGGGGACACAAAGCATACTGACCTCATCGACCATGTTGACACAGGCATGACTCTCTCGAAGCATCTTGCTGACCGCTTCAGCATCATCAGCACTCACTGCCTCAAACCATCCTGTCTTCTCCTTTTCACCCACATTAGATCCCTCAGACAGGGCTGTTTCCTGAATTCAAAACGTTACCAGTTACAACACAATGACACACACTCATGTCACCAGTCACAATACAGTGACACACACTCATGTCAGCAGTCACAACACAGTGACACACACTCATGTCAGCAGTCACAACACAGTGACACACTCATGTCATCAGTCACAACACAGTGACACACACTCATGTCTGCAGTCACAACACAGTGACACACTCATGTCAGCAATCACAACACAGTGACACATACACTCATGTCAGCAGTCACAACACAGTGACACACACTCATGTCACCAATCACAACATAGTGACACACACTCGTGTCACCAATCACAACACAGTGACACACACTCATGTCACCAATCACAACACAGTGACACACTCATGTCAGCAGTCACAACATAGTTACACACACTCATGTCAGCAGTCACAACACAGTGACACACACTCATGTCAGCAGTCACAACACAGTGACAAACACTCTTGTCAACAGTCACAACACAGTGACACACTCGTGTCAGCAGTCACAACACAGTGACACACACTCCTGTCAGCAGTCACAACACAGTGACACACATTCATGTCAGCAGTCACAACAGTGACACACACTCATGTCACCAATCACAACACAGTGACACACTCATGTCGACACCACAACATACACACTGCATCACACACACACAACGCAACACATGCACGCACGCATGCACACACACACACATCACCAGTCACAACACAGTGAATACACTCTTACGGCACCAGTCACAACAAACTCTCACATTATCAGTCACAGCACACTCATGTCACCAAACAACCTGCATGCAGTGGCAATGGCATTACAGCCCGGATGTGCTGAAGTGTGTGACTATGTCTGGTTATTGCAACAAACCCGATTCCCTGGATGTTGCAAAGCTTGGATTTGTCCAGTGTCAAATCCTGCCTGACTGCCTCCCATGCTTCAGTTACAGTGTTTACATTTAGAGCGAAATTGCAATCCCTAGATGCAAGTTAGTAGCAATAATATTTACATACCAATCTGTCCAGTGGAGAACCACCCTCGCCAATGAGAATTACAAGGTGGTGGAGTGAAGGTGGAAAAGGAGGGTGTAGGAACAAGTTAATGATACGTAAAATGTACACCACACTTTTTTGATATAATAAATAATATCTATGTATGAATCAAAAACAGTATTAAATGCCTGTCCACAACCCTAGCCAAAATATTACATGATGTAAACCGCAATAATCTGACAAATGGATTAATTAAATCTAATCAAACGAATATATACACAAGCTTACACCCACCCATGGAGTAACACCAGGGGCAGCACTTGTCACCATTACTGTGTTTTGATTTTAAACTTGTTCCTGCTAACCATTAAATTTCGATGTGACCGTAACGCCACAGTGGCACCCTCTGGGGAGCTGCTTAATTCACCCTCTGTTCCATGCTTCTCCAAAATGTACTATAATACAATCACTCTCTAAAATATTGCAATAATAATAGTTAAATACATAACTACCAGTAATTGTTTTTTTACATCGGCTATTGGTAGATCAGTGGCCAATGGTTGAAGGAAGCAAATTAATGAACATAAACACTTCAAAGACCCAAAGTTTGGTAAAAAATATGCACGCTTACTTCGCCTACTGGTAGATCAGTGGCCAATGGTTGAAGGAAGCAAATGAATGACCATAGACAGACACATCTGTCAGACAAAATTCCAACGTTTTGTATTAACAACATCTGCTTACTGTGACAACAGATATTAGCTGCTACTCTTGTAGATATTCAAATAGTTTCTCGCTGCTATGACAACAGATATTAGCTGCTACTCTTGTAGATATTCAAATAGTTTCTTGCTGCTATGACAACAGATATTAGCTGCTACTCTTGTAGATATTCAAATAGTTTCTTGCTGCTATGACAACAGATATTAGCTGCTACTCTTGTAGATATTCAAATACTTTCATGCTGCTATGACAACAGATATTAGCTGCTACTCTTGTAGATATTCAAATAGTTTCTCGCTGCTATGACAACAAATATTAGCTGCTACTCTTGTAGATATTCAAATAGTTTCATGCTGCTATGACAACAAATATTAGCTGCTACTCTTGTAGATATTCAAATAGTTTCATGCTGCTATGACAACAGATATTAGCTGCTACTCTTGTAGATATTCAAATAGTTTCATGCTGCTATAACAACAGATATTAGCTGCTACTCTTGTAGATATTCAAATAGTTTCTTGCTGCTATGTTGTGAAGCTTTTCTTTTTATTTGAACTAGGACTGGTAATCTCCATGATGTCATTAAATAAATAACCAACACTCGGACTACTATATGAGAAACACCCAGTCTACGAGCCTTAACATCTGCATCAGAGCAAGCTACAAAGCCAGATGATTACTGTGAAATTCTACCAACCTTTGTGCCAGACCTGGCTGTCCTACGAATCCACTGAGACAAGATGCCCATTGTGGAACGTCTATGACAACTGTGACTACGGGAGCTGTTCTCTGGATTGTTCCCTGTCATCTACAGGCACCCATCCACTAGGAGACAGTCACTACATGCCAGCCCTCCACACCAGGCCTCTCAGACGAACTACCCTCTCAGACTGCTTACACAAACATCTACTACTTCAGCACTATGCAGATAAAGTGTTCTGCAGACGCCAGTTTTTACTGTATACATAAACACCCTGAGGTGACTTGATATAAAACCACTGACTGATGCCCCAAGGTAATATTAACAGCACCTGTTGGCCTACGCATCATAAATTTGATCCCATCGAAGACTTCAGGGTCGGGGTCTTTCAGTATTTGTGGAAGGCACTAGAGCATGATTTGTTATAATGGCCGCAGATGAAAAGATTACATGTGTGAGGTAGGATCGCGTGTGGGAAATGTCGTTAAATGAACAGTGGAAGTCAACATTAATTTATTCACCTGTGTTACCTTTCAACAAGAACCTTTTTCCAAACACTGTATGTCAAAAGATGTTTGGGATAGCCTCAGTGATTCCTGTGATTATGTAATAGCTATGCTGATACTAGCTGTCAATCAAAAGTAAGCAGCAACCAATCTCAGACAAAACAGCCACTGTAGAACAAAGAAACCCTGTCGAATTGTGAAATGTTACCAACAGAAAAAATTATGAATAAACTTTACAAATATTGGTTGACATCTGTATAATTGTTGTCTTATCAGCAGACATCAACTCTCAAGAAGGTAGTGAGTTTGAGATGAAGAGTCATGGCGAACATTACATAATTACACAGTGTCCCTGATAATGTTGGGTCAATTACAGCTGTAAAAACAGCCAACTGCACCTTAAATATATGTCATGCATATGCATAGCTTTGTGCTTGCTGGGACAATGACATTGTCATGCACTGTTGGGATAACCAAGTCATTGCTCACCTGATAATTTTGTTGTGACAAATAGCGACGGTTCAGAGACTGATGTACATTTTGGCAGTGTGGAGTTATGAACATTGATCATATTAAAAGGCAACATTTCAGTTTTACATTGATACTACCTGGTAGTCACTAGTGCCGTCTGTGTAAGTCAACTGGTTGCAAAATTATGAATGACTGAATTGACCCATCTGAAGAATGCAAGTTTTGAGAAAACAGTTTAACATTGCATTCCGAGTTAAACTAGCATTTTAAGCTGTTTTTAAGAAAGTGTTTGTACAACACAAACAATATTTACTTATTATTTGGATTTGCTACCTTTGGCATTTGTTACGTTATATGATAAAATATGCTTTTGCTAAATTACTACGATTCCAGGGCTAGCTCGTGGAAAAAAGGTATGGCACGCAGATATCATTTTTCTATTATCTTAAAGGAAATAAAAATAAGGCATTAGCTAAAATCCTTTTTCCATGTGTACACAAAGTTTAACATTGTATGTAACATTTGACAACATTAAAAAAATACAGAAAAATACATTTGTAGCATAAATTCGATTTTAAACCCGTCTGTGAAGCGATTCCTGCGGAAAATAAAATTTTAATGAGCTAGGCGATCATGTGGTATCGTGACATCACTTATGACACATACTCGCATCAGGCCGACCCTTTCCATGCATTCAGAGCACTTTTACAGGTATAGCTTTTGGGTCGAAACGAGTGTCAGAATGAGTTATTGTGCAATATGCCGACATAATACAAACACTAGTCATCATAGAGGAACAAGCAGTTATCTTACGGTTCCATATGAATCAAATTTTATTCAAAACAATGAATGCGAATGGGCCTAGATGTCGACTAGGATTCACTGAGCTTGGCCTTGGGCTCATTTTCAGAATAATTATATCGAATGCAACCAATGGGAGATAATCTACACCAATAAACATACATAGCAAACAGATATTGTATCCAGCTACAGAAAATAACGTGTATAATCTCATAATGTCACTAGAATATCGATATATGAAGGAGTTGTACAATTTATCATAACAACTTAAATCAGTCCGTAAATTTCCGCTGGAGCCGCTAGCTCAGTTGGTTTCTTGTCATTTATTTTATAATCGGGCGACGCCGGTTCAATCCTTACACCATGCAAACCATTGATTTTCTTTACACTTTTTGTTCTTTATGTTTTCACGAACTAATATAAACCAAATCATTTTGTATACTATGAAGCACTGTTTGTAAATATATTTTTTATTTTTGTAGTAATTATTTACTCGCCACAAAAATATGGTAATTATATATATAAAACGATGTTTCTAAAGTTTATTTTTCCAGACAGATCACAATTTGTTTTCACATATATAATTACAATATATTACGTTACAATATATGTACAATTAATAAATTATATATCCATTACATTATATTTGTTTGGATAAATAAAATTTTGAAACATCGTTATCATTTATAATGACCATATTTTCATTTTTGTGGCGAATAATTATTACAAAAATATAAAATTATTTACAAACAGTGCATTATAGTATAAAATTATTTGGTTTATATTACTTGGTGAAAACATAAACAAAAAAAGTGTAAAGAAAATCAATAATATGCATGGTGTCAGGATTGAAACCGGCGTCACCCGATTGTAAAATAAGTGACAAGACACCAACGCGCCTACCAACTGAGCTAGCGGCGCCAGCGGAAACTCACTGACTAAGTTGTTATAATAAATTGTACAATTCCTTCATATATCGAAATTCTAGTGATATTATGAGATTATACACATTACTTTCTGTAGCTGGATACAATATCTGTTTGCTATGTATGTTTATTGGTGTAGATTATCTCCCGTTGGTTGCATTCGATATAATTATTATGAAAACGAGCCCAAGCTCGGCGAAACCTAGTCGACTTGTACTAGTTGTAGGCGCAATCGCATTCATTGTTTTGAATAAAATTTGATTCATGTGGAACCGTAAGATAATTGCTTGTTCCTCTATGATGACTAGTGTTTGTATTACATCGGAATATTGCACAATAACTCATTCTGACGCTCGTTTCGACCCAAAAGCTATACTTGTAAACATGCTCTGAATGCATGGAAAGGGTCAGCCTGATGCGAGTTTGAGTCATAAGTGACGTCACATCTCGGCATCCCGAAAAGCGCACCAAAAATATGCATATTCGAAAATGTCCGGATGCACAGCATAAAATGTGGAATTTCTAATTCATTGAATTTTTGATTTTTGGCTTGGTGGACGTGGAAATAGATAGCAGGATGTAATATAACATGAATTCAAGCAATAGTTGTTTTTATTCCCTTTAATATTATTGCATATTATATGAAAAAGTTTATACATATGGTGTTGAGGAAAGTTATATATAGCATACACAGTGTGTGGGACATGTTGATTCACTGGAAATTTACACCTAAACAATAGACGATCTGAGAATGCAACTTTAAAGTTGTCCACAATCTACTATAGCAATGGATCACCTGGACTGCCATTGTCTCCTGCTGTTGTAGTCTGGATAAGACTGGGGCAGACACTGGCTACACCCAACTTGGGCTATTTGGAATCATGTCTGGTTACGTCTGGCACTGGGCTTGTACTTATTATTAATACTAAGGCTCTAGTAAGACAGTATAAATGTTGCATAAAATGATAACATGTTTTGCAGATGTTTAGGCCCTGTGGTATAGATTTATGGCTTTCCTATGAAAAATATCACAACTGCCGCGAGATGGATGGTTATCTGGCTTATCTACGTAGAAGTTGCTAGTTGCATACTTTTACATACCGGCTTAGTTATACTTGCTTTCCTGTCAGTTTATATAGTTAACTTATTTTTCCCATTCAATTATTTAATCTAAGTCTGAAGATGGCAGATGAGGTATCTATGCATAGACTCTAAACCAATGCTTATCCGGCCAATCAAGAAACTGAACAATTTAAAGTGATGTCTTTTTTTACAAATTTCATAATTGGGATTTTGCTAAGATGTGTGTATGATGCACACATGTGTTTTTTGTTTTATTGAAACTTGTAGCTAGTAGGAATCAAATTAGCTCCCTAATGTTCCAATTAAATGAGCTACTTGTGCTACTAGAGTGAAATATATTTCCAAAATACATTTTGTTACTTAAATTCAGTTGCAAATTGATGGTTTTCGCTAGGGTGTTTCTCCTTCTGGTTAGGTCAATATGCCATGTTACTATATGGAATATATCCAAGGATGGCCTCATGAATGCAGCAGTACACAGATATAACGTGACTTTTCTTTCATGAACACTTTAGATTCAGATTCAGACTCTTTATTACCAAGTAGCATTTAAAATGTATGAGGAATTCTTGGTGTTGTGGTGTCAACATACATGGCAATCATCGAAAACGTACACACGATCATCCACCGCCACAATGTGTCGCCATGCACCGGCGCCATCTTAAACAGTGCTGACAGCCTGACAGACTGGCAGTAAAGACAGTGCCACAGAACTTTACAACTACAGTCTAGGATAGACACAAATAAATACAAGACTTTGAAAGATCTTGTTGAATATGGAGTGAATAATAACTGGGGAGACAGCTTGGCATATATACCTGCAGCGATCAATAAGACAGACTGATAATGATTAATGTACATTTATTCAACATCAGACAAACCAAATGGATGGTCACTAATTAATACATTTTGTGAAAAAAACTGCTGTAAAATTGTGAAAGTTGTGTACACTTTTCATCATCGAACTGTCAATATCACACAGATAGAATCTTGTGTTCTATTAAGGTCACTCTCAGGACTAGGCAAGTGACCTGAATAGTGAGGTGACCAACTGACCATATCAGTGGGACTAATTTCCTAAACTTTACTGTCACAAAAATAATTTGGGACTGTCCCAGGGTGACCTTAATTGCGAGGTGGCTGTATTACCAAGGTGACCGTAAAGCGAGGTTCCACTGTAATTGCTAGGTAAATTTTTTATCAACAGCATTTCAACGAAAAACCAGCTATGCACTATTGTTTTACTACTTTTTACCAATTTATAATATTTTTTGCATAGAAACAACAAAATTAATTACTACACTAGTACAGCAGTGCAACGAATATGATAATTACAGTACGCATCACAACGGGGTCTTTGTCAAAATGAAAATGTTATGAAGCGTTTCAAGGAGTTGAGATGTAAAAAATTCCACAAATAGTATGACCTAATTTATGGATGACCCTTAAATAATATTGCGTATGCACATCCTTTACTATGATGTATGTAAGCATATTTAATTTATTGAGTCTCTCAGTACTTCGGAAAGTTACAGATTTATATTTCTTCGTGGTTCTAAAAAAATTAAACTTCTTTATATAACTTCTATATATTTGGACTATAGTAAATAATAAAAAGGTGGTGGTTAAAAAAAGGAAGCAGGTGAGAGGGTGACGTTAAACATGTTTCTTTTTATTTGGTCTAAAATAATTGTCTTACCAATTCTGTGTAGATATATCATATCGACAAGTAAGATATGTTGTAGGCCCTAAGCCTAAGGCTAATGTTTGCCTACAAATCAAACTATAAATAATATGATCATGTCACTTACAAAAAGTGTTTAGAAGGATTAAAAGTGATGGGGATAGACAGCATTTACAAGATGATCTTGACAGGTTGATCAAATGGTCTGAAAAGTGGCAAATGTTGTTCAATTTTGGGAAATGTAAATGCCTTCACACAGGACATGGGAACGAATATGTAGAATATACAATGGGGGGAACTGTACTAAGTACTACTGTAAAAGAAAAAGACTTAGGGCTGACAATTAGTGCTGACATGAAGGTTTCAGAGCAGTGTGGAATTGCAGCTTCAAAGGGAAATCAAATCCTTGGATTGATTAGGCGAAATATAGCATATAAAGAAAAAGAACTAATAATACCGCTGTACAAAACAATAGTTAGGCCTCATTTAGAATATTGTATACAAGCGTGGAGGCCATACCGCAAGAAGGACATAGATATGCCAGAAAGAGTACAGAGGAGAGCGACTAAAATGATACCAAAACTGAGGGATCTTAGTTATGAAAAACGCCTAAAAGAATGTGGTTTAACAACACTAGAGACCAGGAGATTGAGAGGAGATCAGATAGAAGTGTTTAAAATATTGAATGGTTATGAAAATATTGATAGAAATGTTTTTTTCAGTTAAGAAAGATAGAAAGACTAGAGGACATGAAGTTACATTAGTAAAGGAGCAGTGTAGATTAGACGTGAGAAAGTTCTCATTTTCACAAAGGACTGTGAATGAATGGAACAGATTATCTGATGATTGTGTGGGTGCTAGTAGTGTGAATATGTTTAAAAATAAAATTGACACATACCTCAGAAGGGCTGGATATATGTAGATAAAAGGGTTGGACTCTCGATAAGCCAAAGGGCTTCCTTGTCCACCTGCCATCTAGAGTTAATTCTCTGGATGGCAATCTTGTTAAATTACATTATCATATATTGATGATTGACTGTCAAATCACCAATGTCAATGACATCTTGCAATGACGTCGATGTTGTCAGGTGATCTTTTCGACTTTTCTGTAATTCTGGCTTTAACTTTTAAGTCAAATAAAGAATTAAGACTTTTTAAGTTTGAGACCGAGTCTTTGACTTTGTTAGTTTGTTTATTTTTGGCTCTTGCCTTTTGTCTTCGAGCGATAATTTTGAACTTTCTCTAAATCGTACATGTCTATGAATGAACGGCTCGTAAAAATTGTATAGTCTTTCTATTTTTTTTTAAATCATGTGATGATAGCACGACAGCCTCCACGCTCCAGCAAGGCCAGCCAAGTCCCTCGAGGCTCGAGCCGAGCAACCGGCCAAGCACCGGGTAGCTTCTTTTCAGATTTGTTTGAACTTACCTCAGCCTTCTTTGAACAATAAAAAACATTGTAGATTTTCGCAAACACTTTGACAAGTCGTTAGCAAACTCAACAACTTTCAAACATAGGCCTGAATTGATATCGACCACCGTGACACTTAGCAACTACAGTTAAAAACACAACATAACTTTCCGAGAAAACAAAAACATTTCAGCTTCCCTCCGACTGTCACGTGATAATCAAACGGGCTTCTCGGTCGATAACGTCGCCATCTGTCGGATCGCTCGTCTGTCATTTTGGCGCTCGCAGGAGTGTCGTCGTGTCACGTTTGCATCGTTGACATGGTCATGGGGCCTGTCTCTTGATCAGTATCTTATAGTTTTGCAATTAATTGTAATTCAACCCTTGGCCTTGGACTAAAATTCCACTACCACTCCAGTCCAGGCTGCCTCAGCTTCAGGCTTGGGCCTACAGGCTAAGCCCGAGGATAAAATAAACCGTTCAATTGCACCACCCGTAATGCTCACCTCAAAAAATGACCAACTACATCCCTATTGACTTGAAGAATTAAGCCTCACTTTTGAGCTTTACTCCCTTAGTTTAAAAATAAACAGGGGCATGTACCCACACACCCTCCCTGGGCTGGATCCACAAAATACATCCAACTAAAACCCCAATTGATACTCATTCAAGCAAAATGGGGGAAATTTTCTACTCCGTAGATGTGTGCATGGGAGTATATGGGCCTTTCTTGAGAAAAAATGTACGTTAATGCCTGACAGTATTTTAAAGTAATAAAAAGTAATGTGTCCACAATATTGTTTAGTTAGTACTATTACCAGTAATATCAAACTATAAACATGAAACAGTAATGCTTTATCGGAAAAAATTCGCTGAGAAAAAGCTTAACATATTCCTGGTTTTACATCTACAAAAAATCGTATCTCAAAAATTACTTTCTAAATTGATTTTGAAACTTCTTATTTTAGTTTCTCATGACAGTGCTCAGCCGTATTTTGTAAAAATATAAAACAAAATAAATGAGCAATTTTAAATATCTAAAGGCATTATGCCGGTAGGTAACAGTAAAGTAGGCCTATTCAAAGTCATCCTTTAAATGTAGCATTTACAAATGTATAATTACATTTGTATCTAGTAGATACCATTAATGGTCATCCGTCATACCTGAATGCAATAACAACTCAGTGTATTAATATAAGTACAGTAATGATGAAATCACATTAATGAACTCAAACTATTACTTAGAAAATGCACCAGTTTCTACCTGCTGATCAATGCTAATAGCTGACAAAAATGTTGCACTTTCCCTGTCCTATGTCCTTGTTTGTATCAGTTCTTTAAGAAGATCTTTGCTCTGCTATGTGTATCATTCTTTTGCCACTTGCTGGACAACATAGAAGTGAGACCTGGCTTTCCTCCAAAGGTGTTTCAGACACTTTGTGACAAAGTTTCCGGCATGAGTGAAACAAACAAGTTGTGTGTGATCTCACTTGCTGAGATGAAGTTGTGTGAGGATGCTGTTGATGGCTTTGAAGATTTGGGATCCATGGGGAGGTCAAGACATCCAACCATCCATGCACTCGTCTTTGTGGTCAGAGGCTTGGTGTTCAAATGGAAGCTGCCCATGGCATGCTTCCTGTGAAGAGACCAGGGGCGTATCCAGAGAGGGTAGCAGGGCCTCACCCAGAGACCCGTCCACCCGTCATTTGGACGGGTAAATTCAAAAATCGTGAAATTGATTGTGGACGGATCCGCCGGGTTGGCCCTTCCATATCCGTCCATGCCGTTTTTACGACGTCATTGAAATTGCCGCGAAGCCAGTTACAAAATCTACTGAAATTGGTATTGAAAATCGAACACCCGGACCGCCTGGCCAGCTGCCCGACACACGCCAGAAACCAATTAAGGCCTCGACTTGTTAGGGTAATTGTCAGCTAACCGCTAGCATTGGTTGCTTGAAAAACAGGCAACATTTGCGTAGACCAAAATTTATAATCAGGGCGGGGAGATACAATAAGCACTCGTCGATTATGACGAGACTCGATTGGACTGTTTAGTGAACTGATTGGGTGATGTTACGCAGGCATCATTTGAGTGTAATCAGTGTATTGCTGTAATTATTAGTGCCTGGGAAGAAGACGACGTTAGGTAGAATCATTAAATTACATTAAATAGTTATGGTTTTCTAAAAGTTATGAATGTAATTATAAAATGTCTTAGAAGAATATAAAATTAGTATAATAATTGTTGTAATTACAATATAAGATTATCACAATTTTATTGAAAGGTTTTATTTGAATACAACAATTTAACTTTGTCATTGACTGTTAGTAATACTTATAATGTTTCCTGCTGAGTGTGTAGATGCTCGTTGGATGATTATTGGCTATTCACTGGCGCTGACTTTCTCACGGTGGTGCTCTACAGACGTAAACACTTGGGCATGTCTGGCCATGCATGCACTTTGACAGTTGTAATTAACACAATGTAACGTATTGGATGTTGCTAAACAAGCATCCCTTTGAAGTGCTAACCGACGACCGTAACTGCCGACAGGAGTTACAGTGTAGCAACACAATAATTATGTTGAAAAAAAATATATCTACTTTTGATGATTAAATTAGTAACTTCCTGAGTTCCCAAGCACTGTGAACAGGCTGGGCTTGTCATTGTACCTTTTTCAGAGAAAGGTTTGATTGGCAACCTTGTGGACCAGGGAGCGGGGCGGGGTGCAACGGGGGGGGGGGGTCATTATGGACATTGTTTTGTCAGGTAGGCAGCCCTGACTGTTGATGTTACACAAAATCGATGCCGTCAGAGAAACGAAAGTTACGATCAGTTGAAGTTTAAACATGTCGGTTTACTTGTTATCGACCGATATACAAATTCGTGCATCACCGATCTCAGTTTAATTTTTACTATTCAAATTATGTTGTGTGTTAATTGAACATGATAGAACAAGTGCAGAAACTATATTTTGTTCGACGATCTGGCATCATTTTTTAAACAGGATTGCAACAATCAGCCTGCAGTTAAGCATGCAGGCTGCACGTGCGGCGACTGTGCTAAATTTAGTTACGTCTGCGCTATTTTTAGCACGTTGCCATGGCGAGTGCCGTTCGTCGCGCGTTGTTTGGTCGCCCGTTGCTACGCTTGCTAATTAAATTAATTAATGTTTTGACTGATTTATAGTTTAACAATTGAAACATTCACAGCAACATAAATACACAATGTTTTAATTAACTCTAACTTATTATGGCCATTGCATGGCGACTTATTTCAAAAATATTTGTCAATCTAAAATTTTGTTTTAGAAATTAAACAAAATTGAACTGTAGTATTTATAATATTATGATATGGTACTTGTACAACAAAAAGTCGAATGCTTTAAAATTCCAAATATTACCTTCCATATTCCATTATACCTTGTATACAATTTGTATGCACACATTTTAATTGTATATACAAATTGGGATTACACAATAAATATGTTTGCTAATTTGTTATAGCTTTGTAAGTAATTTTGCAAATTGTGGCAATTAAATGTGTTCTAATGAAACAACTTATTTGTGCTATATTGTAAATGGCATTAAAATGTGAATCACATACTTTGAACAAAAAATACATACAAATTAGGAATTCTCATTCAATATGTTCGATCGCGGATCCGATCGCATACCCGACCGCACTTTGTAGCATGTAGAAAAAAATTTGGACTGGCAAAAATTTGATCCTGGGTGAGGCCCTGGAGGGTAGTCTGGGGGTGGGCACAGAAACCTCCGCTGGCGGCTGAACCAAATGGTGTAGAAAATGTTTCACTGCCATAACTTCAGCTTCTTCTCGCTGTCTAGCACTACCTCCTGTCTCAGCTCCACTGGCGACATCAGAAGACGGGGGGTGCTGTTCAAAATTGTTCACTGCCGTCAATGCAGTCACTGGGGCACATTCAAAAGGATCTGGAGGGGCACAATCACGGGGGCCCATACAAAAAGGTCTGCGAGCATGCCAGATTACAAAGGCACACGCCCCCAGGCCCCCTAGACACGCCTATGACTATAGCTGACAAACTGGAGGTGCTACTGAAGGCATGATCTGCAGAAACTGAAGTAGATTCATGATTGGCCTGCAGCTGAATGTTCTTGTCACTGACAATTGTGCTCCAACTGTGTTGCACACCTACAAGAGGAGGAGTCATTCTTTGTCTGTGCAGACAACAAAGTGTTCTCTAGGTATGAGTATGACCCACGTACCCCGCTGCTCAAGAGCATTAGATCATACTGCAAAAGTATGATTTCCAAAAGGATGGAGAAAATGAATCTAAGCACAGATGGATGTGCATACAGCAGTTTTATGAACTGGACTCATTGCTACCATGCTACTGATCAGGTATGCTTGGTAAGCTAACAAAGGAGCACTTAGAATAGAAGAGATTCTTGGAGATGATAGCCAACAAAGCAGCCCCGTTTTGAGGTACTTGGTAGCTTCTACTCAACATGTGGAAAGCTTCCAGCTGATGCTGTAAACATTACAAAGTTTGCATCAACAATCGACTCACTCTTTGATCCTTTAAACTGCAGAATCTTCAAATGACTGACAAGACCTGTTTCTCAAAGCTCCAGACATGTCATTCATTGAGACATGTACACCTGTGCCTGGACACCTGAGAGTATTAGGGATTGAGAGTGAACTGTTTATTGAAGGAGGCTTCTTGCCATTTCATGCCCGACACAACTGTGGGCACATCTGAAAGAAACTACTGACACAATGTTTCTCTTCACATTGCATATCAACCAGGACATAGTTGGAAACCTGTTCTATAGATTTCAACACTTATTTAAAATCATAAACTTAATGACACGAGTCTGACAGTGGCAAATAACAATAAACCAGAAATAATTGTGCATGTCTATGCAATAATTCTAAAAGTGCCTTCACCAAATAGACATTTTTATCTTCGAAAATGGTCACTAGATATCTCTCATGTATCCTCAGTTTTACTCCAGTTGCCCTTTCAAAATTGAAATTCATAATTATAATTCTTGTCCAGTTCGGTGCATTATAATAATTTTGTAAATCATAATAATCATTGATAAATTGTGGAAAATATAGATTGTAACTAGTATTTGTTTTCAGACATCACATACAATAATAAATGACTTCAGTAAATCATCTGCTGACTGATTATCTAAATGCTAGCAATGTGAATGTGTTAACAAACTCAACTAGCAGACGTCTGACAGAGGTGGATGTTAAACAGATTACAGTTGTTGAACCCTTGGTCAATTATTTCTTTCACTTGCCACCTGGAGCTTGTTGTGTTGGATGCCAATCTAATCTTGTTATGAAACTCCTCATTCAGTTTGTGCAATATACTGATTATCTTTTGTGTATCTGATGTATTATGGACACTTTGGTCTTACATGAAGTTGTATCTTATTCTCGTTTTCAGGATATAGCAAACAAATGTAACAACAATAGTTTTTTTATTTAAGAAGTTCGGCCACAGCATCATAATACTATATATATATGTATATTACAGTGGATTCTGCTTAACAGAATCATTGATAGCATAATAAACTGTAAAGAAGAATCAGATATATTGGCTGGGATGGAATCATTCCATGTTCTCGCTGTATTAAAATGGGTCATTTAAGTAAAGATAAAGTTATTCTATGGAACAGAATCCACTGTACATGAAAATACATACACAAAAATATCTCAGTTTTTGGTGCCCCTGATAAACAGTATTTTTATCTGCTTTCCTTCAAATGTTGCATATTACTAAATAATCTTAAGTGGTGCAAAAAGACTACAATGTGTCAGATCTAATACTGTTTTGTAAAGTCTACTGGTGCCATATTCCAATAGCACAGTCATCCATTCTATATCTGTAGATGATACCGATATTTGTCCATATTCACAAACCTGTCAAGGTCCCATGAAGGCTGACCAGGGATCCTGTAGGAGATTAAGCTATAGCAGTACATGAGGTAGGGATAACAGCAGCAAAGGCACAGCAGGGGTGCATAGGTACAAAGACGAATTGAATTCAGACTTATGTACAACAAATTCAAGTGTTTCGAAAAAACAAGTTCAGTCCGAGATGGGATTTATTTGGGACCAGGACAATGATCAAAAAGGAGAATCCTAGTCAGAATGGGAGACTTGACGGGATGTGTCCAAACAAACCTTTATTTAACATGTAACAATTTAAGGTTGTTGGTCCACTAAAACTGCATCTTCTAAACAGTGTTCTCGCAAATTTTCCACAAATTCATCTAACTGATGCAGAGTTCCCGTTAATTGCAATTTGAATCAGAATCTTAATTCTGCACCAATTTCAATACGTACACATAGTAATCATTGCCGCTGAAGAGCACATAACTATTCTACATAAAAACATTGGAAGTGTGATGTGATATTTATTGTTGTCTTATAATTTATGGTGCAATCTTGCTGTAAGGACTGCTGATGTCAGCATTGCCCATTTATAAGGAACGTCCTTAAAATATCTGTTCTGACCTACACTGTGCTATGCACCCACCCACGGATATAAGAAACATAAGATAAATGAAAGAGTCTGATAACATCCCATCCATGTTCCTTATAGCAAACGTCCACCGTATCTATACAACAAACAAAGTAAGACAACAAAGTCATAACACATCAAGTAATAACAATTAACCTGGTTTGCCGCAGAATTTTAGAAGAATTACCGTATTCATTCCATTAAGCGTACAGTACGCTTGGCAAATATTTCAGACATGGAAATACCCAGTATGTCAAATTTTTTGTTCCATTTTCTTTGGTTCCTGTGGTTCCTGAGTACAGCCATCTCAGCAGATGTGACTGGCAAGCGATTTATCCATCTCATATATGAGCAACAGGATACCGGAACGCTGTAAAAATCTGATAATTTAGGTGGACCTTTCGAAGTTGTTTCATCACCAAGCTTTGAATCTAGTGTGATATTAATAGATATTAAAATACAATGATGGATTCAACAGTTTCATTCAACAGGCATTGTGATCACTGTCATGGCGTCGGATGCTGCTAAAATGGGGGTGTACGCTAATTAGGGCATGTACGCTTAATAGAACGAATACGGTACACATTAATAACAAGATGAAACAATTTATATAAAAAGTGGTCATATACATATGACAAATTTATATATACCATAGCAGTACTACTAAAGTCTATACAAAAACTGACAGTGTTTTTTATATAAAGCTATCAATCCAGACATGACTTTACAGACACAACAAATAGAGCAAATCCATATATCAATAAAAAATATTTGGATGGGTAATGTGGAGTGTCCATACATGGTTGATCAACTGTCTCCAGTATTTCCTTGTCATCTAGTGATGTAAGGAAAGGTGTTCTCTAGACATGCTTTATTCAAGAAAGGTTAACTTCTAAAGTCAAACTTGGCACTACCTGGAGCTTCTTCTGCAACTTGCCTTCAAGATAATATTGATTGTAAAATAACACGACGACTGAACAAGTATCTACTGTTTGGGCATTTCAATTCAGAATCTGATGTTGCTCTGTGGTCAATCTAAATTGGGTGTGCAGGAAGCAATTTGCCAGTGACCTCTCCAAACCCAATCCTGCAACCATCTGCTTCACAGTAGCCTGTAACAGACAGCATCAAGGCGTTACTTGATTAATGTCTGATGTGTACAGTCAAAGATACAGCTAAGAAAATGCAACATTCTGAAATGCCAGGATTATAATTATTTCAATGAGTATTTAACACAAGACAACAAGTTTTGCTATTAACTACTCAACTTTCATGTAAAAATTAATTTACACCTTCACTAAAAATTTACAATAATCTCTTCACAGATATGCCACTTTTTTTTAAAGCTGAAATCCGTATTTTTTACTTGATATTCATTCCATCTAAATCTTATAACATTTTACATTGTGCAACCAGTGTATAGATCTATTCCAAATGAGTCTCTCTATCTAACAGGCTACCAATTATACCTACATAAAACAAATCTGCTAGATTTTGTTTGAAACCTATTCAAGGCCACCAAGCTATCTACATCAAACCAAATCAGCAAGGTTTTGTTAAGACTCTGCTTAGCATCAAAAGTCTTATAATTATATAAGGCTATGCTGTAAACGACAGATAACATCTTGCCTGTCATGAAGACCTCGTCGCTGTCCAGCAGGAACTTGCGACTGCCTCCATCACCCAGGCTCACTGTACGACTTCCCTTCCAGCTGAGTTCTAGCAGGCTGCCAAGTGAATCATCTGTCTACACACAAACAAAACAAGCTTTAATGTTACTAACCCTGTAGGATTCAGAAACAGCTAGCCATATTTAGGAGATTAATGTGACATATCAGCTTGCAAAAATCCATAATCGTTAGAACTAATTTTGTAATCCATCGCCTTGTACTAACAGCACAGACAAATTCAAATATATTAAATGGGTTACAGCTGCATGTGTCAATTTTCTTCACAATTTCGAGAAATATTGCTCTGTTGTATGGCCATGTGGAAATTGTGTACTTAGTTTAAAACTAATGGAATGTTTGCAATTATTTTGGTAGATGAAAAACATGTTTAAAACAATTAGAAACTTGACAATGTTGATGACAAAGTTAGCTACCAATAATGCTGTTAGGAAAATGAAATATTATACTTGGATCCAAGATAGCCTGCCCATGTTCAGTATGATCGAATATGCATATAATTAAATAATTAAAACTACGAGGGATTAATTTGTGCCCCAATGACATGGACATATAGAAGACATGTGGCATCACCTACTGGGCCACTGCTGGTCCTGCACACATAGAAGACACGTGACATCACCTACTAGGCCACTGATGGTCCTGCACACATAGAAGACATGTGACATCACCTACTGGACCACTGATGGTCCTGCATGCATAGAAGACACGTGACATCACCTACTGGGCCACTGATGGTCCTGCACACATAAAAGACACGTGACATCACCTACTGGGCCACTGATGGTCCTGCACACATAGAAGACACGTGACATCACCTACTGGGCCACTGATGGTCCTGCACACATAGAAGACACGTGACATCACCTACTGGGCCACTGATGGTCCTGCACACATAGAAGACACGTGACATCACCTACTGGGCCACTGATGGTCCTGCACACATAGAAGACATGTGACATCACCTACTGGGCCACTGATGGTCCTGCACACATAGAAGACAAGTGACATCACCTACTGGGCCACTGATGGTCCTGCACATATAGAAGACATGTGACATCACTTACTAGGCCACTGATGGTCCTGCACACATAGAAGACATGTGACATCACCTACTGGGCCACTGATGGTCCTGCACACATAGAAGACATGTGACATCACCTACTGGACCACTGATGGTCCTGCATGCATAGAAGACACGTGACATCACCTACTGGGCCACTGATGGTCCTGCACACATAAAAGACACGTGACATCACCTACTGGGCCACTGATGGTCCTGCACACATAAAAGACACGTGACATCACCTACTGGGCCACTGATGGTCCTGCACACATAGAAGACACGTGACATCACCTACTGGGCCACTGATGGTCCTGCACACATAGAAGACACGTGACATCACCTACTGGGCCACTGATGGTCCTGCACATATAGAAGACATGTGACATCACCTACTGGGCCACTGATGGTCCTGCACACATAGAAGACATGTGACATCACCTACTGGGCCACTGATGGTCCTGCACACATAGAAGACATGTGACATCACCTACTGGGCCACTGATGGTCCTTCACTCATAGAAGACATGTGACATCACCTACTGGGCCACTGATGGTCCTGCACACATAGAAGACATGTGACATCACCTACTGGGCCACTGATGGTCCTGCACACATAGAAGACATGTGACATCACCTACTGGGCCACTGATGGTCCTTCACTCATAGAAGACATGTGACATCACCTACTGGGCCACTGATGGTCCTGCACACATAGAAGACATGTGACATCACCTACTGTGCCACTGATGGTCCTGCATACATAGAAGACATGTGACATCACCTACTGGGTCAGTGATGGTCCTGCACACATAGAAGACATGTGACATCATCTACTGGGCCACTGATGGTCCTGCACACATAGAAGACACGTGATATAACTTACTGGGCCACTGATGGTCCTGCACACATAGAAGACATGTGACATTACCTACTGGGCCACTGATGGTCCTGCACACATAGAAGACATGTGACATCACCTACTGGGTCACTGATGGTCCTGCACACATAGAAGACATGTGGCATCACCTACTGGGCCACTGATGGTCCTGCACACATAGAAGACATGTGACATCACCTACTGGGCCACTGATGGTCCTGCACACATAGAGGACACGTGACATCACCTATTGGGCCACTGATGGTCCTGCACACATGGAAGACATGCGACATCACCTACTGGGCCACTGATGGTCCTGCATAAATAGAAGACATGTGACATCACCTACTGGGCCACTGATGGTCCTGCACACATAGAAGACATGTGACATCACCTACTGGGCCACTGATGGTCCTGCATAAATAGAAGACATGTGACATCAACTACTGGGCCACTGATGGTCCTGCACACATAGAAGACATGTGACATCATCTACTGGGCCACTGATGGTCCTGCACACATAGAAGACATGTGACATCACCTACCGGGACACTGATGGTCCTGCACACATAGAAGACACGTGACATCACTTACTGGGCCACTGATGGTCCTGCACACATAGAAGACATGTGACATTACCTACTGGGCCACTGATGGTCCTGCACATATAGAAGACATGTGACATCACCTACTGGGCCACTGATGGTCCTGCACACATAGAAGACATGTGACATC
Organism: Paraescarpia echinospica; assembly: GCA_020002185.1. Classification (NCBI taxonomy): domain Eukaryota; kingdom Metazoa; phylum Annelida; class Polychaeta; order Sabellida; family Siboglinidae; genus Paraescarpia; species Paraescarpia echinospica. The sequence goes on from CM034532.1 coordinate 55,409,453, forward strand.
ACCTATTGGGCCACTGATGGTCCTGCACACATAGAAGACATGTGACATCACCTACTGGGTCACTGATGGTCCTGCACACATAGAAGACACGTGACATCACCTACTGGGCCACTGATGGTCCTGCACACATAGAAGACATGTGACATCACCTACTGGGCCACTGATGGTCCTGCACACATAGAAGACATGTGACATCACCTACTGGGCCACTGATGGTCCTGCACACATAGAAGACATGTGACATCACCTACTGGGTCACTGATGGTCCTGCACACATAGAAGACATGTGACATCTCCTACTGGGCCACTGATGGTCCTGCACACATAGAAGACACGTGACATAACTTACTGGGCCACTGATGGTCCCGGAGCCCATTAAGTCCCCTGGTCGAATGTTACAGCCAGTGACACTGTGGTGGGCCAACTGCTGTTTCATGGTCCAGTACATGTGCTACAAAGAAAGAAGTAAAAAATGTCAAGAACATTCTAATGCAAATTTGCTTCTATTTTTTGTAAGAACAGTAATATTTAGCCTCCACTGTTAAGACAAGTGTTAACAGTTTCAAATGCATTAAGTAATAACTATTATATATACATATACACTTATTTGTTTGTCAGGGCTGAAGGGCAGCAGAGCACAAATGTTAGTGTTTTTGTATTGACAGAAATGTCTTACCTCAGTACAAGGTGAAGGGTACAGAGTCTGATCTCTTATCTCAGAATCATGTTATAAAGTAAAACTGTAGTGTAAACAAAGTCTGATGTCTGCACAGTAAGTTTTGCATTAACATTATACAAACCTTGATAATCTTTTACTTAACTGGCCTATATTATTAGGGCCTTATTAAAACGGTTTAACTGCTTTTTTTGATATGTATGTGTTCGTAATGTCATTCTACATCACTTCCGGTACAAATATGTCAGATACTACTTTTTTATTGTGTTTTACACTAATTTAATTTTGTTGAATCGCTGTAGACATACCGGGCGTCACATCTACAAATACAGTGTGCATGCGAATGAAGCAGTAATCTCATCCCAGACATCAGAACGATATAATTTATTTTGTTAATTAAGATATAAAAAAAAATTATGTTTAAATTAATAAAATATTGCAGAATTTTTCATTTAAGACTTTTCACACTGGACACACAGTTTACGCAAGTGCATAATTATTTATCTCCACTTCTATGTAGACATGTATACAACGTGCAACGACGTGAATTCGTAAACAAATAGAAAATTTATTAAAAACGTTTTGAATTTAACCATATTTAGCTGGAATTACAATTTTCTTTTAGACGTTTCACACTGGACACACGCATTTTGCACAAGTGCATAATTATTTATCTACAGTTCTTCGCAGACATGTATACAAGGATTTATTTATGACATATACTGTTGCAAACAAACAACACTAAATAAACAAATCCTTATCAACAACACAATCACTAGATGCAGCACACGCTTATCTTGTGTTCCCGAGAACTAACGACGGCAAATATGTCATCGCCTGCACCACATGCGCTGTTCTATAAATAGCCGCAGATGCCAATCGTCGGCCGACAAAATACTTCTGCAGTGGAATAGTGCAATCTATACAGTTCCCCGTTAATGTAATAGTAACAAAAATTAATACTATTACATATCCTGTACTAATTATTTTGCAAGTCAAAATAAGATGCATGTTTACTTAGGAAAGTATGAACTGAAATATTACTTTTATCAATAAAAACATTATCAATACTTGCTAACAATTATAATTACTAAGAGTTATTGTTTTTACAACATATTGCATATTTCACTTATTCATTTTTATAAACTCTTATATGCATAGGTCCAAACAATGCCTTTTCATTCCCTTCAATATCCCTTATATTTGGCTTTCTACTTATCTTGGTGCATATACCACTTTGACTTCAATTATTATTCTCTTTTAATATTTACATTTATTTATTACGTTAAAATTATCAATTGCATAACACATTTATTATCATATTTAACGTAGTAATATTTTACATGGTGTGTATATTTTTTATAGAAAGTACAATGGCTGGCTGACCAGCAGCCCCAACACACATAGTAAACCCCAATGTGGTTTTGGCGCCAGCGGTGATGGCACTGGAGCAACTCGGCCCGTTCCAGTTACGGGTGATGCTGGAGGCCAACGTACGTGCTCAGATGGAGTGGCTGGCAACACGATGATTGCTGAGGAACACGTACAACTGCTCTCGGTGCCTCGTCCCCTGCAGATTGGTGGCACAACAGGACGAACAGGACAGATGGAGGTGGAAGTGTCACCAGTGCCAACAGAGGCACAGCATCCGATTTCAGAATGGCCTGTGGGTGCTTGCCACCATCGAGTGGGAGAGCGGTCTGTGCAGGATGCAGGTTGTTCCGGACAGAACAAGGAGGACACTGCAGCCACTGATCCGGCAGTGGTGTCTACCAGGCACTCACATCATGTCCGACGGGTGGGCTGCCTACCGCAACATGGCGCAGCTCAATGGGGGTGTGTACCTTCACGATGTAGTGGTCCACCAGCAAAACTTTGTGGATCCACTACATCCTGACGTACACACCAAAATCGTCAAAAACCTGACGCTAAACGCAAGTTGCGTCACTAGTTCGGCACCACCAGACTGCACTTTGACACCTACCTCCGTGAGTTTGTCTGGCAGGACCGACATTAGGGACACCAGCAGCGACTGGCAGCACTGCTAGTGTGCATCAGACAGCAGTACCCATGAATACAAACTACACTGACAACCTTCCCCAACAGAAAAAAATGGTTCTTTTCAGAGCCAACCATATAATTCAAAAAGAGTTGCTACATCGATTGTGTATAATATCTGATTGTGCATAATGTCATCCTTAATCTTTTGTCTCTTTTCACAGCCAACATTATGATAATGCAAATTGTTACATCGATTGTGTATGAAGCCTTCCGTAATCTTTTGTCTCTTTTCAGAGCCAACCTTATGATAAAAGATTGATACATCGAATTTGCATAATGTCTTCATGTCAGAGTCGCCGACATTACCGCGGCAACACTTGCAACATGGATTACGCATGATGTTAATATTGATTACCTATTTTCGTTGTTTTGCAGGTTTCTGTAACATGTGCACGTAATATCTTACTTTTATAAAATGATACACCTACGGAACGTTCATTTCATTTGTGTGCGCCCTTCATTTAACACATGAAATAGGACTTATGTATTGTTACTAAACACTGCCTGTGAGTGTTTATTTGGCAGGCAGTGTTGAACATTTTCCACAATTGTATCGCGCGGCTGTACATTTTGCGTGATTAGCATAAGTCGACAAATCAACAACACAGCAGCTTGTTGATTTGGTCGTTGCAACAGTTGATGAAGCGGAACGTTCGGCGTATTCGGAACATTACATGTAATATTGGTGACAATTAATGTACGCTTGCGCAATCCGCGTGTCCAGTGTGAAAAGTCTGAAATAAAATTGTAATTCCAGCGAAAGTTGGTTAATTTAAAAACATTTTTATACATTTAAATTGTTTTGCGAATTCGCATCGTCGCACATTGTATACATGTCTGCGAAGTAGTGGGGATAAATAATTATGCACTTGCGCAAACTGCGCGTCCAGTGCGAAAAGTCTAATTTAAACATAAAAAAATAAAAATCTTAATTAAAAAAGAAACGATATCGTCTGACGTTGGGGAGATGTACACAAAATTGTAAGAAAGTCTTGGTTCTGATGCCTCTGGGATGCGCTTACTGCTCCCTTCGCATGCACGGCATATTTGTAGCTATGACACCGGCGTGTTTACATCGACTCAATGGAATTAAATTGGTCTAACACACAAAAAATAATATCTGACCTCTTTGTTAAGGAAATAATGTAGAATGACATTACGAACACCTACACATCGAAAAAAGCATGTAAAACCATTTTCTTAAGGCCCTAGTAATGTAGGCCAGTTAAATAAGATTATCCAAACCTTGAAGTTACTTCTGGAGACAGTGAATGGGGTTGCCATGCCTTCACCTGTCAAAATCAAGTAATAATGTACAAGTACATCACAACATGCTTTACGCTTTAAACCACAGTAAGGAAAATAAACTATTCTTAGTGATCCAGCATCCACAAACAAAGCTTTGCATGACAGACTCAGTGTTTACATGAATTTGAATAATGACGTACTGTGTTTAAGCTACACAAAATATGGATGCTCCCTACAAGCAAATACATCAATAACATTTAACATGTGTGCTCACTGGATGACTGACTGGACGGAAATGATAAAATAACAAAAAATTGTGCACTCGCAAAAGGTGGTACAGTCTATTTTAATGCTGGTTCTAAATGTTCTACCCCCAACAACAGGGGCGTCATAAGATTACTGCATTGCTTGGGTATAAGGAGGAAGCAAGAACTGAAGTGTCTCCCAGTAGTGTCTCATTCATTGCTTGGGTTTAAGGAGGAAGCAAGAACTAAAGTGTCTCCCAGTAGTGTCTCATATGTTGCTTGGGTATAAGGAGGAAGCGAGAACTAAAGTGTCTCCCAGTAGTGTCTCATACATTGCTTGGGTTTAAGGAGGAAGCAAGAACTAGTGTCTCCCAGTAGTGTCTCATACATTGCTTGGGTGTAAGGAGGAAGCAAGAACTAAAGTGTCTCCCAGTAGTGTCTCATACATTGCTTGGGTATAAGGAGGAAGCAAGAACTAAAGTGTCTCCCAGTAGTGTCTCATACATTGCTTGGGTATAAGGAGGAAGCAAGAACTGAAGTGTCTCCCAGTAGTGTCTCATACATTGCTTGGGTATAAGGAGGAAGCAAGAACTGAAGTGTCTCCCAGTAGTGTCTCATACATTGCTTGGGTATAAGTAGGAAGCAAGAACTGATGTGTCTCCCAGTAGTGTCTCATACATTGCTTGGGTATAAAGAGGAAGCAAGAACTGAAGTGTCTCCCAGTAGTGTCTCATACATTGCTTGGGTATAAGGAGAAAGCAAGAACTGAAGTGTCTCCCAGTAGTGTCTCGTACATTGCTTGGGTATAAAGAGGAAGCAAGAACTGAAGTGTCTCCCAGTAGTGTCTCATACATTGCTTGGGTATAAGGAGGAACAAGAACTGAAGTGTCTCATACATTGCTTAGGTATAAGGAGGAAGCAAGAACTGAAGTGAAGTGTCTCCCAGTAGAGTCTCATACATTGCTTGGGTATAAGGAGGAAGCAAGAACTAAAATGAAGTGTCTCCCAGTAGTGTCTCGCACATTGTTCACTTAGCGTGAGTTGTTACTCATTAATTTCTACTATCTGCTGCCATCTTGTTTTGCCAGGTCCATGTCACCAGAACATAACTGAAAGTATCCACAATTATTGCCTGCCTAAGACACTTGTGAATCCCCAGACTTTTATGGCAAGGAATAGGAATACACACATACTAGTCAGAGAAAATTATTAAGCTGTAGTATTTGTCTCACCTTTGATGCTCACTTCAAGATTAATATCAAAGTTGTAGTTGTCGCTGTGTTGTAAATAAGGCAGAGGCGTTGGATCCTACAGGCACAAGAACCACTGTCGTCATGTTAATACATACAGTGTATATGCAGTATGTGAAATTATCACATATTTTAAATAGTAATTTACATTATATTGTGTGTGCTTTTTTTACATCTTCATTATGTACTAAATAAGATTCTTCTGTTATAGCCACAACCTAAGAGATAAGGTAGTTGACTCTTAGTAACCATGCAGATATGATATCCTTACAACATGCGTGCGTGAATGGTGTGACCGTCATGTGTACTGTATGTTATATTGGTGCAGAAAAATTGCTAATCACAGCAGTTAGGTTCAGATGTATAACTATAAACCTTTTACATTAGTATTAAGATTTTAATTAAAAAAACTGCAAGAAATCACACACAAATACATTTCAGGTACAAGTTTCATATGAATAAATTTAGTTGTTTGATATATTAGGCATGCAACAACAGGAATTGTACAACATTGCATAATACATGTGATACATAATTATATATTTCAAGTTATTTTAGCAGTTATGCTTCACTAATCGTACCTGCTGGAAGTTTGCGACAGTGAAAGGTTTGAGGGCCTCCATAGTGACCACCCATGGAGATATACTCGTGCCCAGGTTCTTCGCAAGGAAGGGACCAAGTGGAACGTATTCCCACTTCTGTATGTCACGGGCTACAGAACAAGATGACACCGTGTTGATATCCAGAATCTGTGACAGTTTAGTTTATTGTGCAAAGGAAATGGAAAGCATGATTTCTCTTGGTATCCTAAAAGAAAGGTACAAAGTGTGAACATTTGTATTGTAAAATCCTGGTATACATAACATAAACTATTCTAACATGTTTTCTACACAGATGTGTTTCAATTAACAACATTAAAATCCAGATAAGTTGTAAACTGTTTAATATAAAAAAATGTATCTCTGAATATAAATAACGTCGTACTGAGGTAAGACATTTTAATCAATTCTAAAACAGTACCTGTTGTGCTCTACTGCACTTCAATCTTAATAAGCTAGCAAATATGACTCTCAACAGCCATAAGTAAGTACGGCGAAGTAATAATAAGGATATTGCTTAAAAGAGATGACCAACACACACACTTAGCATATCATATGGATTTCCTGTATGCAATACAAATTTAGAGAAAGAATAATTCAATAAAACCTTGACCACAAAACAATTTTAATATGGAGTTGCTTCAAAAGAAAAAGTATCTTTTTGGTTTTCTTCACATATATATTTGAATAACAACCTTACAGTGAGCAAAGAGCAAATACTTTTTATGCTAGACAGATTTTCGACAAAACAAAGAAACAGTTTATTTGATGTCGCCTGTTAACCAATGGAATATAGAATGCAGCTTTAGACAGAATTTCAAATCAAAAATATATTTTTTCAACCAAGAAAATGTGACGTGTCTGATGACAGGTTGACGAAGAATCTTGTTATGACATACCACTCCAGTCATTGAGCAGCACCATTCCAAAGATGTGCTCGTGGGCTTTCTCTACGGGAATAGGATCTCCCAACTTGTTCCCTGGGCCAGTGAAGAATCCCATCTCTAACTCAAAGTCCATTAGTCGGCTCGGTCCAAACACTGGTGGCTTGGCTGTCACACAAACGATCCATTTTAACAAGTTTTATAATCACACAACTAAAGGTCGGGATACACTGGCACATTTCGCACAACCAGACCTCACCAGACCAAATCAGACACCTGGTGTAGTGTACCCACTACATCGTCCAACACTGACTGCACCATACTCGAAGCCAACGTGACGTCATATTGATGTAAACTTTCCACTATGTTAATAGTAGTCGGGGCTAGTCTTTGTTGGTCTGACATCGTCTAAAATGTAACGATACAGTTGATGAATGCAGGTGGTTAGAATATTGAAAGAAATTGTTTACATATTACCTCGTATACTGTACAAATGTTACATCTTACAAATTATTAAATCTTAAGCTCGGCAATATTCATCTGCATATTTATTTTAATTTCACAATTATTATTTATAATGATAAAATGAAAATGTTATCAGGTTTATTGTGAACAAACAATATGATCATCAATGTTATTATTACAATTACATGAGTTTCAACAGAATTATATCTGATATGTGTACTTACTGTCGTCAGGCTTTGTTTGCCCAAGGGGTCGTCTGATTGGAGTTCCCGAGATTACCACAGAAGATGCGCGTCCATGGTAACCAACTGGAAGGCTCCTCCTGTGTACAAACAACTTTTTAAACAAGATTTAACACGATTGCCGTCCAGAGCTACAAGCTCCAGATGGCATGCGGACAAGGAAGCCTCTGGCTTATCGAGAATTCAACCATTTTCCAACTACGTATAACCTGCCCTCCCCAGACAGCTGTCAATTTTATTTTTGAACATATTCACACTGCTAGCATTAACACAATCATCAGATAATTTGTTACAGTTATTTATTGTCCTCTGAGAGGATGAGTATTTTCTTACATCTAACCTACACCGTTCTTTGACTAATGCAGCAGTGTGCTCTCTGGTTCTACTGCCTTCTAAGTTTGAAGAAAACATTTCTATCAATATCTTCATAACCATTCCATATTTTAAAAGCTTCCATTTGGTATCCTCTTACTTTCCTAGTTTTCAATGTTGTCAACCCGCATTCTAATAGCCATCTAATAGGCATCATAACTAAGATCTTTCAGTTCAGGAATCTGCTTAGTTGCTCTTTGTTATAATGGTATGCTAACCTAATTTATTACACAGCTGTAAATAGAAACAAGCTATATTTTCAAAAATGTTACTCAAAACCAAATCAACATATTTTTTCTTGTTTGTATTCATATCACACATTTGTTATTATTACTTTTATTGAGAGTTAGCTCTTCTGCAATCAGAGTTTCATAAAATGCTCATGAAGTAAACAAAACATTTGCATACTAAGAAAATTGGACATCAGTGAAATTTGTTACCAGTATTCTTGCTGATGAACTATTCGACCACAACTCATTGTTTCTTGAGGGTGAAAGAACAAATAATTGTATATAAACAATAACAACATGCACCCTCGTAACTGAAAATACTATTGATAGGAATTCATGTGATATTAACAAAAATACCCTTAAAATTGCAGAGAAACATGTGAACAGGATAAACCTCATTCACAAATTATACCACAGTATTTACACATAACTCACCAGTTTGGCATGAGAGCATTGTCTTTGTCACGGAACATGATGCCCACGTTGGTGGCATGGTGGAATGACGAATAAAAGTCAGTGTAATCTCCTAGAGGAAAAGAAGAGAAAATATTCCATGAAACAATAAATCTGATATCGCTTTCTAATGGCCCATCTTTCAAAACTACCTCTTACCTCAACCTGAAAACATTTGTTAAGTTTAACACTTCTATGATTCAAATGTTTATTTAACAATACTGCTGGACCCATTATAATGTATGAATACAATACTAACCCACACAGGTAACTTTTATATTGTTGCTAGTATGGCATATGTGAGTAGAAACTACACTTTCCATAATTCCTTGAATTTACCAGCTACTTTCTGGAGTCTATGTAAATAAATGTGTTGAAACTCTCATATATAAACTTGTCTTTTCCTATATAAATGTAATACGCGTTTACAGGCTGAATATCACAGTTGTTGTCTATTTTTGTCTCCAATAAAATCTCAACCATCAGTTTGTGGATCTTAGAATTCACCCGTGTCAACAACAATGAGTCAGCAATATTCAAAAGTGACTCAACCAAATAAATACTTCAGATTGAAAGATCTGCATGTATTTAATAGATTTAATGTAAACATATGCGTAGCAACAACAGTTTCATAAACTATTTTATAAACACTGATAAGACTTATTGTTATTTACAGTTTCATAAAATAATCAGGTTAACTATTAATAACATCATGAAACCTACCTACAGATGCAGGTAGGTGCATAGTTGCTGACTCCATTGGAACAAATGCCCTGAAATAACAGCACACTGTATGATCACCTGTTTGGCCTTAGTAAAGAGGAGACCCATAAAGATGGAAACCAATAAAGGGTAAATAAATGACACCCAATTAGTATAACAAGTACCTGGTAAACATATTTAGCAAGATTGCCACCCAAAGTTTAAACTCCAAAGCGTAAACTCCTACCAAATGGATAAGGAAGCCATTGTCAATTATACATCCAAACGATTCATATACGTTGTTTGGTGTATTAGCATGGAGGCTGTTAAGTCAGAGAAGCCACAATAGAAATAATGAAAGTACCTCTGCTGGAGAGACAGTAAAACAGAAGAGCAACAAGTTCCAACAACAATTAAAATATTTTAACTGTCTTTTACTAACTGGTGAATACTCGTACTACAAGCATTCCATAAAGTAACTTATTTATAATTATGAAAACATGGTGTTGAATATAATGTTGAGCCCAGTGTATTACTGCTGCATGGCCTAGAACTGAGGAGCTGCTAGAAGCCTACAAGACAACATGCCTCACCTGGCCACGAGATCTGAGTTTGCCTTGAATTCATTGCAGTTGACACTGAGGAGCTGTTGCAGTCTCTGTCTCATCTCGGCCCATACGCCATGGCCCTGGGCCATCAACTCATTCAAGGTTGGCTGCAATTGAAAATCTATAAATACGCTGTGGAATATTGTAAGTCTACCTCCTCCCATGTGCTGAGGTCCACTCACTCACCACTTTCTATATTCGTTTGTTTATTGGATCATTGGCCTCTGATCTACCAATTGCTGATGCGCATTTGAAAAACACAAAGGTAGATATTTATAATTATTTATATTTTAGAGGACAAATTGAGTTGTCAGACATTCCCCAGGTGGCGCCACTGTGGGGTTATGTTAACATTATTATCTACTGCATGCAACTGATGGCAGCAGAAATTTAGTGGTCATGGAACGAGTTCCTTCAATCAATCAATCAATCAACTAATCAACAAACTAACTAACCAAATATTATCATGTTAAATTACTGAGTTACAGCACACATTCTGTAGAGCAATGTCGACTGCAGCCAAACAATCAACAACATTTTTAATCGAACCACCATAGTGACAACAAATGATAACTGTACAGTGTAGACACCTATATTTTACACATTTTTGAAACAGAATAAAATAAAGCACAATTAAATGTATAGATATTAATTAAAATATGAGGGTAGGAGATTTAACAAGCATTTACTGCTGTTGTAACAAGGTCAACAAGCATCTATAAGAATAATAATTATGAAGATGAACGAACCTTGTCAAAGACATCTTGACAGTTGCTAAGAAGCGGTCCTGTCAGCAGATGTTTGATGACACTCAGGTCCAGTATCTTGTCTCCAATGGCAACACCAATCCGATGTCTCAGCTGTGGCGAAGATAAACATCAGAACTACTCAACAAACAGTCAACTGATGTATGATGTATCAAATGACTAAGTTCATGTTTACACTCCTATGAACATTTCTTAAACAGATATAGAGAAATATATGCATGACATGGTTTTTGATCAAACAAAATCCCAATTTAGAAATGTAAAAAATTAACATAATTATTATAATAGTTAAAGTGCATGCAACTGGACAAGTGACTATGTGTCAATGTCCATATATAGATATACAATGTTCTCTCTGAAGTCTCAAGCATGCTAATTATGCTACACATATATGATGTATTATGATATACTGAAAGTAAAAAATCTCCTTTTACTCACCGCTCCCAACCCTCAACTTGAGTGTAGTTGTAGGATGTGACGTGTATTGGAGTCTGCTGTGCATTGCTTGGTTTATGTAGCGAGAGATAGACACACACACGGTGTGGTTGGATAATGGCAATGCCCTTTAATTGCATCTAGTAAAGTAATGTATAGACATGACAATGGGCATTGCCGTTGGCCTAGATAAAAAAGGCAAATCCCCTTACAAGCGTAGAGGAGTCATACATGTCTGTCAATGGGGATTGCCAATGATTAACTATCTAAGCAGAATAAATGTGGGGCTCAGAAACCACCCACCAACACAACACAGAAAGGCAGGGCTGAACCGCCACACAAAATGTACTTCGAAAAGTACCCGCACTAAAAACCCTGCGTACACTATCTAACATTCAGTTGAGGAAAATGCATTAATGCAAACCTCGTGTACCAAACTAAAACAGGGAAAAGCGTCAAAAAATGAAAAACTTTGTGAACTACCTTTCTGTGCACAATGGTTCACAATTGAACTACATTTAGTAATGTAGATCGAGGTATAGCTAAGCTGGAGTAGCTGGGGAGGAGGGTGGGTAAAACGGAAAAAACGGGCTGCGCTGGCAGAACAAACTTCCTCTGGCGACAGAGGAATTTCACTGAAACCTACCCAAATAATATGCCAGGCAGTGATTGGCTCTCTCTTAGTCGCAGCCTGGACACTACCATATAGAGATGTAGGGCTTATCTGTCGCATTCCCTAGAGGTAACTCTATCCAGCTTAGCTGAGGCCTCATCTAAGTTCACAATGTCCAGCTGTGACTGGCAATGTTTACATCCTGGCTGGTGCTGTGTGTAAAATGTATTTAATCCATGCTGGATTAAATCCTTATTTTACTCACCGCTCCCAACCCTCAACTTGAGTGTAGTTGTAGGATGTGACGTGTATTGGAGTCTGCTGTGCATTGCTTGGTTTATGTAGCGAGAGATAGACACACACACGGTGTGGTTGGATAATGGCAATGCCCTTTAATTGCATCTAGTAAAGTAATGTATAGACATGACAATGGGCATTGCCGTTGGCCTAGATAAAAAAGGCAAATCCCCTTACAAGCGTAGAGGAGTCATACATGTCTGTCAATGGGGATTGCCAATGATTAACTATCTAAGCAGAATAAATGTGGGGCTCAGAAACCACCCAAATAACTCCAACCCCACACAAAGCGCAGCAGACTCCAACACATATATGATGTATTATGATATACTGAAAGTAAAAAATCTCCTTTTGCTTTTAAAGAATGCATGGGCCATGCATCTTAACGTAACACCAAAATATATTTGCTAATATTTACATCAGCAAAATAACTCATGTACTTGTAGCTTGAGGACAAATTATATATCAATATATGAATACTGTAAAGTAAAGGTAATTAAGTTCTTATATATAGTGCAGTACATCCAGTCCTTATGACAGCTCAAATTAAGTGCATTTTGTCTTACAATAATTACATTAGTGTAAGGTTGTTGTTTAAATTGTTATAGATCGATACCAATTTTAGCTAATAATATTATTATTATACATATATACATATATATATATAAATTATATATAGCTTGGTATCGATCTATAAAAAAATTAATTGAAATTCCCAATGTGAACAAGATTAACATGTCTCTGGAACATGTCACTATCTAAACACATAAATGAAATCTAAAGTTTGACTAAACTCAAAATAAAATTATAGCAGTAAAAAAATTACATGTACAAAAAGTAACAAACATAAATTCATACGTACGTTTTCTTGCGTGGAGAACACGCCATAAGGCAGGTTCTGTATGGGAAAGTGGCTGTCAGGGCTAACTTCGATGAAAGACATGATCTCTGCAATTCAGTTTGGACACTGACAGTGTCAATGGGCAATGCTGGAGCCTGGACAACTCGAGACGATCAGCTGTTGAGCGAGATGTATAAACAAACTTAAAAACACCTGACGTCGACGATGTCAGTGTGTGAAACTGAGATACAAGTTAAGTCAACGTTTTAACCGCACGATAACAAAACTGAATCCCTTAATAACGTGTAGATACTTAGACCATGCCAGGGCCTAGGTTTGACAAACGTTGTACGCTTCGATAAACAAGGTCACAGCTCGTTGAACTTTCATCTCCAATATTTGGGCCAGAAATGTCAAGAAAACAACATCATCGTGTCGCCACCTTCCGTGATATGAACAAACCAATCGACGCGTAGCGTCACCTATCGATCACTAATACGGTGAATTTTTATACGTTTCCGCGCCAGTGCGTTGTTGGGTCACGTGACAGTGTAGGCGATTTGTTTAGCCACGCTCTTAGAAACGGATATCACGGACGACGCGAGGGGTGTATACTTCTTTATCGTTCGCCAACTTTTATAAGTTGTTGAACGAGAAGAAAAATGAACCAGTTATAGCGAGCAACTTTGGAACATCATGTCTCGCGAACGACAGGGTGTTTATGACAGGCCACCGTCGGAACAGGTAAGATCCGTACAAGAACTTAGTACAGTTACAGGAGACGGCCTGATCGAGGCGAGACGTGTTCACGGCATAGAGTACTACTACTATGGCTAGGCAGCCTTTAGTCTAGAGTAGTTACTCGTTGTTTGCGCGTCTCTTGGCTAGCGGTCTTGTCTAAGTTGCGTTGTTTGAACATTTAAAAATTAAAGTATGATAATTATAATTTATTTTAAATAGTTTCTTGTCAAATGTTCTTGACATCTTGTCAAATTATGCTCACTTTATAAATGTATCTTTTAAATATTTTAATTTATTTTAAGTGGATTTATAATGTGTACTAACAATGTAGCTGAACTGGTACATCCGAATAACAAACTCCAGGTTGCATGTTGATGAAAACCCACTGACTTAAACATACATTTTTTTGACTTGATAATACTAATAATTGATAATAACTAATAATAAATATGATGAATAATATACTGTTTTAGTGTACCACTACTAGTATGTGATGCCTGTCTCCAGTTTTCTGTATCCCACTCTCAGATTAACTCTTGATGTAGAAAATGCAGAAATGTGTACCAAGATAATCCATGAAATACATGTATCTGATTGAATGGTTTCTCATACAAGTGTATCAGTAATTGGCTCATTTAGGGCCAGGTCTAGTGGTTGGCTTAATTACAGTTAGTGGTGCATGACCATGCAGGTACAGTTATTGTCTTGTGACAGCTTTAGGCTATGCTAGACAAGATCATATACGTATAGTACCATTTTATATCGGTATGCATACTCATTACTAGTATCAATTTGAGTAACATTATGCTAGTATATAGTTTTAGGTTTGATCATTTGTGATTATTGATAAATTGGATATTTAGGTTATATGATTGGTTGGAGCTAACTGGATATATATATATGTGTTAACTGTTATGCCACTTTGTAAAATGACACATTCTTAAGTACGTCTGCTGGGTGTTGTACTCCTCCTACTGTACAGTGCCCGGGGTGAGGGTGGTCAGGTATAACATTGCTGAACCACTCGCTGTGTTTTTTCTCAGCATAATATATACAACACTTATCAAAGTGTAAACCATGTTCTATCCATGTTATGATATATTCCACACTTGACAGTGTTAATTTAACATAAATCCAACTTGTTTCACCTTTAAGAACCTTATTTGACGTAATCCTCACCATTCATATATATAGCAATATTTCCCCAACTCCTTATATTATATATCGCAGACACATCTTTTAATCAGAATTTTCTGTTAAAAGCGTGTTAATTAAATAATGTTTAAAAACATTAACATATTAATTTCAGTTTAACATGGTCTATTGTTTAATTTTGTTTTCTATCAGTGGTGGTGAAAATAAATTATAACATCTAATTTCTTAGATCTATACAAAACCACATTTTCTCTGTAATACTACATGACATTGAACCTCCCAATGATGTTGTTTTGTTGGACTTTGATATGAAAATTATTTATATTCCAAGTTGTTGAGTGCAGACCTATTTATCATATACATGTGTTTTCATTTTCATCAATTATTTCTGCAATTCTACGCCAACATTTTCAGTCTGCAATTGCAGTTGTCGTGTATGCAGTGTGGGTATGTGTGTATAGTGGTGTGAGGGAGTGATGGGTGTCATGGTCACAGAGTGGTGTTGGGTGGAGAAATGGGATTGGAGTGGTGAGTGGGTGTATAATTCTGTGACAGTGTAAATGACCTGGTTAACAAACGAGTGAACAAACTCCACGTGTTATCAGTTGACTCAGTAATCATTGTGTACTTAATACTATTTAAATATATTTTTAGAATGTTGGACCATAGTTTGGTTTCTCGTGTTGCCATTTCAAAGATTGGACTATATTGTTCACTCCACAATCCGCATTGCCTTAATTCTCTTTGACACTTTAGTATTAAAGTACCTGGCCTTAGTGCATGACTTAGTGAATTAATATATACACATGTATTTTCCTTAGTGCTCAGTTGCAGCATACTGAAAACTTGTCAGAGAAGTTGACACTTAATATTGGTGACAGCATAATATAATATTATTATGTACACTGTATGTGTCCATAGTAACTGCAGCATGACTGAACATTTCTCAGAGAAGTTTACATGTATGGTCATGGTGTAGACATTGGTCTCCTAGGTTTGAATGCACACACCCTATTGTGTTTTGAGCCGTCCCAAGGACAAGGAACTGCACTATTTTGTAAACAAGAACATACCTTTATGTTTTGCATAACATGGGAGCTGTTTGTGTTTCCAGTTGGTGGATATTCACATATACCTGGTGGCCCCAGGGTTATGGCGAGACCAGTCGCGGTCAGTGGTCAGTCAGGTCATCGAGGAGGCCATGTCTTTAGGCTTCATCAGGTGAGAACACATATGCGGACTTGTTTTGTTAACACTGTTTTATCAAAACTAATTAATACTTCCAACATTTTTCTACTTCGCCTCGTCAATAACAGTAACATAATGTAATTATTCAATTCAATTCTTTATTTCCAACACAATAGTGACAATATTGAATTTTGCGATGTTAAAAAATATATTATGGAAACTTGGCAGTGTTGCTGCATAGAAAAAATGTGGCTTAAATAGCACAGTTTGTTGTTTGTCAATGATACAGTAACCAAGTAATTGTTTTACTTCAACTCTCATGCGCAATAGCTTTTACATATGACCTTTGTTGAGCACAAATGCCTGCCACAGGATCAAGGGCATGTGCAGCTAGACAGAGCAGGTCCACACTGGTATCACTGGTGGTTATCAATCAGATGGTGGTTATCAATCAGATAAATTCAGTGTAAACATGTACACTTAGTTGAAGTTAGTTCTAATGTAGCGGCTATCATGGAGTAGTGATGCTACAGTTATTCGTAATAAGTTACTAAAGAGTGCAGACTATTATAATTGTTGAAGCTACAGTTGATCAAAGTTTGTAGCATTAGTTTCATTCTTTCTCCTTGCCAAGTGCAAATAGTTACTATAGAACCCTGCCACTGTGCATGTTTTTGTTACTCAGGGATCGATCTGGAAAAAGACTAAGATAGAACTGTGTGCCTTTTCGACATTTTATGTGCCCAAAATCAGGTTATTAAAATTTTATTAATCAGTTTGCATTATGATCGCTTAAATAACCAGGTAAATGTGAACATTACATTTTTTTAGACATGTAATCATGTTATTATTTAACTTGTTTGAATCTTATTCAGGACTATCTGCTTGACATATTTCTGTGTACAATGTTATTATGTATAATCATCAATACTGGCATGCTCAGAAATTTTTTTTTCTCTTCAAAATCTGTAACGTTACAAAACTAGATGCAGTCTGGGTAGGTGTGCCTCATTTTTTGTGGACTGGTCATGCTGCTGCAGTCTACTGCTGCTCGGCTAAAGAGGAAATACGATGCAGCATTTTGTGACATTGAGGGACAACGATTCACATATGAGAGAACACCACCTAAACTATTTGAAGAACGATGTTGATTAAACATTAAACAACTTATTAATATGGAATAACCTCACATAGTCTGTGGCTGAAGCTCCATCAGTGCAGTCTTTTGAGAGGAAATTGGATGATAAGTTGTATCAAAATCACCCAATTAAATTAACCCAATTAAAGTATACTACCGTTTTACAGTAGGGCTATTACATGAAAGACTAGAACATAGCATTTAAAAAAAAAAAAGTTTATGACCCTGTGTGACGGGGCATTTGTAATGAATGTACTATTTGTGAGCCTTGGTGACGGAGGCATGATTTGTAAATGTTGTTTGTTTTTTGTTTATAATGAACTCCAATTGTAATATTTAGAAAACATACATTCATTCTAAAATGGGCATATAGTGTAGATGTATGGTTGATATTATTTGCATATATGTGAACGAATTGCACTTTGTTTGGCAAGACTTGAAAGTTGATGATGGGCGATAACATGATGTCGGCGACAACAAACGCTGTTTATGATGCTCGTCTAAAGCTTACAAACAATGTCAACGATAAGCAAGGGGTAGGCAAGGCACAAGGGTATTGATTAGAGTCATTAGAATGTTCTCAATGTCCAGTCATCAATGTAAGATGTGATTTAATTAACTCCCATTCAGTTGGTTGTATGCACGGCCGTTGTCTGTGTTCGGGCGCAGACTGGAGCAAACCGGAGCGCTATTTGGGTCTAAAAATGTGCTAAGACGCAATATTTTTATATAATAATTGTGTAATTGGGGGGCACTTGTGGACCTGGTTTTTACACAAATGCCCTTCACTGTTCTCAGACAAACACAATGTTTTTGTATGCGTCTTTTGGGCACATGCTGCAAAAAAGTATGCAGCATTCCAGCGCACAATGCGTCATTGACGCGTTTCCACCGTCCAAGGGAATCCATGGTTACTGCAAATATGCCAGACCACTGCTAAGATGTACCAGTGCTTGTAGCAAGTACATGTTTGTAGATTTCAATGTTATGGCAAATTTTTATGTACTTGTTCTGAAGTGCATTAATTTTATATGTACATGAGGCCAACCCTGCTAAAAGATTAGGTGTTCTTATGTAGTGAATTGTGTTCATTATGATAGAGTGCTTAGGGATCACGTTACCAAACATCAGTGTGTGTATTGGCACATGCCACTGGCATTTAAATCGTCATACAATAGCGAAATAGGACGGTTCGTTTTGGACAGTAGACATTGCGAGAATATTTACCCTGGTGTGCTAACATTGCAAGGAGATGTTTAGCTAAAAGCATAGTGGAGTATAATTCACAAGAACGAACCATTCTCTATAAAGCAGTAGTATTACAACAAAGACACTCAGAATATTACCCCGGTTGGCATAGCAACAGCACAGTACACTTCCAGTTTTTTACAGCTGAATGGATTTTTCCAGAAAATATCCATGTTTTCACTCGGAGTCAATTGGCAGCAGAAATACCTGGTAGTCACTGAATCCAGCCTTACGCAGTCTGTAGACATTGTTGAATCTGTATTGTATAAATTACCTAGCTGCCTGTGACAGTTACATTTGTAGAATAAAAAATATTCCATTTAGATGGTTGTGAATAATGATTTCCATTCAATGCTAGTTTCTAATGATTGGATTCACATGTGAAGCACTCCCTCTGGTATGTCAGTAATGAGAACTTACTAGTTATATATGCATGACTCTGTATTTGCTTCAGCGATCATGCTTAAGTTTTAGTCACTATCCTCATTTTATTAGATTGGCACAATGAAAAATCACTGAATCCAAAGTACTTACTGTCGTTTTCAGATCTATGTTATAAATTTAGTTTGTTGGACAATCATTGCGATATTTGCGAAACTAATTGAAAATATTCAGTTATGATAATGAGAAAATCACAAATGGATTAATGCAATACTCGGAGCATTGCTCACTTACATTGCAGTCTAAAATAATTTGATTATTCTTAGATGTAACGGGATCCATATAATATAATCATATTCATGAACATATTTTACCATATTATATTCAATATGAACAAAACTCCAACATGAATTCATATGCTAGTCAAGCGAATTCATACGCTAGTCAAGCGGGCATACTCGTTTCCTCATTCGGAAACCAAGGTCATCAATAATACTACATTAACACAGTGAAAAAAGTATAAGACAAGGCATTCAAGAACACCAACAAAATCTCTGGCTTGTTGACTTTCTCTTTTGTGTGATTTATTGACTGAAGTGATTGGTTTATTACTTGGCATTGAAACTAGTTTTTACTTAATTGTTCATCAAAAATGCTCGCTCTCACAAATTTAATATGTGATATAAAATATAACACCTATCTATAGAGTTAGGTTGTATTGTGTTTCAGTAAATTTGTTGGTTTTGCAAATTATGGGATCCATCAGCTCTGTCTGAACTAATGAGAGTTAGAACTAATGAATGCATGGAATATACACACTTACGACTAATCACACTTAATGTGTCACAAACAGACAACAAAGGAACAATATAATAAAGGCCCATATACTGATATAGCAAGGACAGCCATATTTGATGAGTCATATATAAAGAAATTATCTTTGAAACAATTTATGTGTGACAGCATCCTAACACTGACATTTCAGGAGTTTGTCTACCGTGTAGATGTTAATTTGACTTTTAATCGTAAAAGCAAACTAATAGTAAATAGTATAAACTCATCTATTCTTTATCTTTTGACCACCCAAAAATGTCAGTGAACCACAATTTAAAAACGTAATTTACCATACTATGTAGTGTGTGCATGGTATTCCAGTAGAAACTGTCTATGCCATCAGTTTGTGTGTTGTAGAATGATACCTGAGCTCTCTTTCTATGCCATCAGTTTGTGTGTTGTACAGGGCTGCCTGAGCTCTCCTTCTACGCCAGCAATTTGTGTGTTGTAGAATGCTGCCTGAGCTCTCCCTCTATGCCAGCAGTTTGTGTGTTGTAGAATGCTGCCTGAGCTCTCCCTCTATGCCAGCAGTTTGTGTTTTGTAGAATGCTGCCTGAGCTCTCCCTCTATGTCATCAGTTTGTGTGTTGTAGAGTGCTGCCTAAGCTCTCCTACTATGCCAGCAGTTTGTGTGTTGTAGAATGCTGCCTGAGCTCTCCCTCTATGTCATCAGTTTGTGTGTTGTAGAGTGCTGCCTGAGCTCTCTTTCTATCCCAGCAGTTTGTGTTTTGTAGAATGCTGCCTGAGCTCTCCTTCTACGCCAGCAGTTTGTGTGTTGTAGAGTGCTGCCTGGGCTATCCTTCTATGCCATCTGTTTGTGTGTTGTAGAGTGCTGCCTGAGCTCTCTCTCTCTCTCTCTCTACGCCACCCGTTTGTGTGTTGTAGAGTGCTGCCTGAGCTCTCCTTCTACACCATGTGTTTGTGTTTTGTAGGGTGCTGCCCGAGCTCTCCCTCTATGCCATCCGGGAGGAGTTGGAGGTGCAACTGGGGGATGACTTCCCCCGGGACTTTGTGTTCCTGCGGAGCGTGGGCAGACATCTCGCCAGGGTAGGTGGAACAGATGATCCTCTGTACATTAATGACCTAACTCTGGATCATTGTAAGTCCATATCCTCTGAAGTGCTGAGATCCATTTGCATCTTTCTGTGTTCTTTTGCTTCTCTGGACCATTGGTCTCTGATCTACCAGTTGGTGATGTATTTCATGAAGGAAGTTTTTTGTTGGCTAAATTGAATGGTGAGAAATTCTCCAGAGGGTTCCATGGTGGCGCAACATTTGATTTACTGGGAAGTGCTCACTACTGGAAAATTATTATTGGCTGCATGCATTTTTTAAATTGGCAACTGCAGAAATGAAGGTTCGTTGCAAATCGATTCAGGATCAAAATATTGTAATGGTGATAACAGTAGCCCTGGGTTTGTTGCTCCATGGGTGGGTGTAATGGTGATAACAGTAGCCCTGGGTTTGTTGCTCCATGGGTGGGTGTAATGGTGATAACAGTAGCCCTGGGTTTTGTTGCTCCATGGGTGGGTGTAATGGTGATAACAGTAGCCCTGGGTTTGTTGCTCCATGGGTGGGTGTAATGGTGATAACAGTAGCTCTGGGTTTGTTGCTTCATGGGTGGGTGTAATGGTGATAACAGTAGCCCTGTGTTTGTTGCTCCATGGGTGGGTGTAATTGTGATAACAGTAGCCCTGTGTTTGTTGCTTCATGGGTGGGTGTAATGGTGATAACAGTAGCCCTGGGTTTGTTGCTCCATGGGTGGGTGTAATGGTGATAACAGTAGCCCTGGGTTTGTTGCTCCATGGGTGGGTGTAATGGTGATAACAGTAGCCATGGGTTTGTTGCTTCATGGGTGGGTGTAATGGTGATAACAGTAGCCCTGGGTTTGTTGCTCCATGGGTGGGTGTAATGGTGATAACAGTAGCCCTGGGTTTGTTGCTCCATGGGTGGGTGTAATGGTGATAACAGTAGCCCTGGGTTTGTTGCTTCATGGGTGGGTGTTATTGTGATAACAGTAGCCCTGGGTTTGTTGCTTCATGGGTAGGTGTAATGGTGATAACAGTAGCCCTGGGTTTGTTGCTCCATGGGTGGGTGTAATTGTGATAATAGTAGCCCTGGGTTTGTTGCTCCATGGGTGGGTGTAATGGTGATAACAGTAGCCCTGGGTTTGTTGCTTCATGGGTGGGTGTAATGGTGATAACAGTAGCCCTGGGTTTGTTGCTCCATGGGTGGGTGTAATGGTGATAACAGTAGCCCTGGGTTTGTTGCTCCATGGGTGGGTGTTATTGTGATAACAGTAGCCCTGGGTTTGTTCTTTCATGGGTGGGTGTAATGGTGATAACAATAGCCCTGGGTTTGTTGCTCCATGGGTGGGTGTAATTGTGATAACAGTAGCCCTGTGTTTGTTGCTCCATGGGTGGGTGTAATGGTGATAACAGTAGCCCTGGGTTTGTTGCTCCATGGGTGGGTGTAATGGTGATAACAGTAGCCCTGGGTTTGTTGCTTCATGGGTGGGTGTTATTGTGATAACAGTAGCCCTGGGTTTGTTGCTTCATGGGTAGGTGTAATGGTGATAACAGTAGCCCTGGGTTTGTTGCTCCATGGGTGGGTGTAATTGTGATAATAGTAGCCCTGGGTTTGTTGCTCCATGGGTGGGTGTAATGGTGATAACAGTAGCCCTGGGTTTGTTGCTTCATGGGTGGGTGTAATGGTGATAACAGTAGCCCTGTGTTTGTTGCTCCTTGGGTGGGTGTAATGGTGATAACAGTAGCCCTGTGTTTGTTGCTCCATGGGTGGGTGTAATTGTGATAACAGTAGCCCTGTGTTTGTTGCTCCATGGGTGGGTGTAATTGTGATAACTGTAGCCCTGGGTTTGTTGCTCCATGGGTGGGTGTAATGGTGATAACAGTAGCCCTGTGTTTGTTGCTCCATGGGTGGGTGTAATGGTGATAACAGTAGCCCTGGGTTTGTTGCTCCATGGGTGGGTGTAATGGTGATAACAGTAGCCCTGTGTTTGTTGCTCCATGGGTGGGTGTAATTGTGATAACAGTAGACCTGGGTTTGTTGCTCCATGGGTGGGTGTAATGGTGATAACAGTAGCCGTGGGTTTGTTGCTCCATGGGTGGGTGTAATGGTGATAACAGTAGCCCTGTGTTTGTTGCTCCATGGGTGGGTGTAATTGTGATAACAGTAGCCCTGGGTTTGTTGCTCCATGGGTGGGTGTAATTGTGATAACAGTAGCCCTGGGTTTGTTGCTCCATGGGTGGGTGTAATGGTGATAACAGTAGCCCTGGGTTTGTTGCTTCATGGGTGGGTGTAATGGTGATAACAGTAGCCCTGTGTTTGTTGCTTCTTGGGTGGGTGTAATGGTGATAACAGTAGCCCTGTGTTTGTTGCTCCATGGGTGGGTGTAATTGTGATAACAGTAGCCATGTGTTTGTTGCTCCATGGGTAGGTGTAATTGTGATAACAGTAGCCCTGGGTTTGTTGCTCCATGGGTGGGTGTAATGGTGATAACAGTAGCCCTGGGTTTGTTGCTTCATGGGTGGGTGTAATGGTGATAACAGTAGCCCTGGGTTTGTTGCTCCATGGGTGGGTGTAATGGTGATAACAGTAGCCCTGGGTTTGTTGCTCCATGGGTGGGTGTAATGGTGATAACAGTAGCCCTGGGTTTGTTGCTCCATGGGTGGGTGTAATGGTGATAACAGTAGCCCTGTGTTTGTTGCTCCATGGGTGGGTGTAATTGTGATAACAGTAGCCATGTGTTTGTTGCTCCATGGGTAGGTGTAATTGTGATAACAGTAGCCCTGGGTTTGTTGCTCCATGGGTGGGTGTAATGGTGATAACAGTAGCCCTGGGTTTGTTGCTTCATGGGTGGGTGTAATGGTGATAACAGTAGCCCTGGGTTTGTTGCTCCATGGGTGGGTGTAATGGTGATAACAGTAGCCCTGTGTTTGTTGCTCCATGGGTGGGTGTAATTGTGATAACAGTAGCCCTGGGTTTGTTGCTCCATGGGTGGGTGTAATGGTGATAACAGTAGCCGGGGGTTTGTTGCTCCAAGGGTGGGTGTAATGGTGATAACAGAAGCCCTGTGTTTGTTGCTCCATGGGTGGGTGTAATGGTGATAACAGTAGCCCTATGTTTGTTGCTCCATGGGTGGGTGTAATTGTGATAACAGTAGCCCTGGGTTTGTTGCTCCATGGGTGGGTGTAATGGTGATAACAGTAGCCATGGGTTTGTTGCTCCAAGGGTGGGTGTAATGGTGATAACAGTAGCCCCGGGTTTGTTGCTCCATGGGTGGGTGTAATGGTGATAACAGTAGCCCTGTGTTTGTTGCTCCATGGGTGGGTGTAATGGTGATAACAGTAGCCCTGGGTTTGTTGCTCCATGGGTGGGTGTAATTATGATAACAGTAGCCCTGTGTTTGTTGCTGCATGGGTGGGTGTAATGGTGATAACAGTAGCCCTGGGTTTGTTGCTCCATGGGTGGGTGTAATGGTGATAACAGTAGCCCTGTGTTTGTTGCTCCATGGGTGGGTATAATTGTGATAACAGTAGCCCTGGGTTTGTTGCTCCATGGGTGGGTGTAATGGTGATAACAGTAGCCCTGGGTTTGTTGCTTCATGGGTGGGTGTAATGGTGATAGCAGTAGCCCTGTGTTTGTTGCTCCATGGTTGGGTGTAATGGTGATAACAGTAGCCCTGTGTTTGTTGCTCCATGGGTGGGTGTAATTGTGATAACAGTAGCCCTGGGTTTGTTTCTCCATGGGTGGGTGTAATGGTGATAACAGTAGCCCCGGGTTTGTTGCTCCATGGGTGGGTGTAATGGTGATAACAGTAGCCCTGTGTTTGTTGCTCCATGGGTGGGTGTAATGGTGATAACAGTAGCCCTGGGTTTGTTGCTCCATGGGTGGGTGTAATTGTGATAACAGTAGCCCTGTGTTTGTTGCTCCATGGGTGGGTGTAATGGTGATAACAGTAGCCCTGTGTTTGTTGCTCCATGGGTGGGCGTAACTGTGATAACAATAGCCCTGGGTTTGTTGCTCCATTAGTGGGTCTGGCTCTATGGTAGTATTACTGAATAATCCTCTTAGAGTTGTGCAGGTCAGTCCACAGTTGCTATCTAGCATGCACAAGACATTTGTTCATGCAATTACTGCACAAAACATGCTAGTTTGTATGTTGTATTTATGAAGTGGACTTTTGCTGCTATAAACTGCCTTGCTTTTGTCTATAGCACAATATGACAATTAAGCACCACATAAAAAATTAATATGTACAACAAGAGGAAAGTATTGAATAAAGGCGGTATAAGTGAGTGACCAAACACTGAGCAGTTTATCAGCTATTTTCATGGACTTCTTTCTGTTTGTGATATAGTGCAACATGCTTATAACAAACACGTATACAACAAATTGATGGATATAACGAAACAACTTCTTACGTACAGATTTTTTCCCTATCTTTTCCATTATAAGTGTTCACGCATATTACAAACACGGGTATAACGAATTCACGGTTATTACGAACACCTTTTCCCAAAATAAATTTGTGGTATAAAGAATTTCTGTCCAACCGAAAATCGCCCGGTTGTTCGCAAATACTTCCCGCCCATGGAAGCCATGCCGTGGTTGCGCAGAGTGCCAGTGCCAAAATAATTAGGTCAATGAGGGAAATCATTCGTAACAGGACTACTCAGTCACACGAAGCTGCAGCACATTGCGACTGGCTTGAGGATTTCCTTTTGTCTGGTGCCCTAGCCAACAGCAAACAAACGTCAATGGAGAACTTCTTCAAAGCAGGTTAACTGGTGTCATTCTGTGTGTGTTGTACAAGAAGTAGTAGTTATCGTGGCTCCATCCTGCCACAGTTTGTGTTTTAGTGTGCTTGGACGCGACATGCCATGTGTTTACGTCATACTGTATTTCGTTACTTTTTCACAGACAGTGGATTGCGATCTTATACTATAACTACACTTAATAGTAACATCTGTAACTGTTTAATGTGTCATCTAAATGAATGTTACACAAAAAAATATCTTTGAGTTTGATAGACACCTGAGGCCGGTTTCATGAAGCGGCTAAGAACATTTTTAATGCTGAGATGATTGTCTTAGTAAATGACATGATTTTTTAAAATATAAGCGAACCTAGGAGTTTACGCAAACACGGGACGCTATAAGTAGTTGCGTAACTTTAAGTACGTTTCATGAAACCGGCCCCTGGTGAATAGTTTAAAAACTATCACATACAACACTGCCACCTAGTGGGTAAACACGTACACGCATATAACGAATTCACGGATATAACGAACTCGTTATATACCCACAAAGTAGTTCATTATAAGCGTGTTGCGCTGTATTGCATATGATTGACAATAATTTGAATAACAAAATAATTCTGACTGTGGCGTATGGTTTGTGTAATTTGTCACGCAGTCTATGCTTATTATTGCTGTCATGGTGAGATATGAGTGTTGTTTGCACAAGTAGTAGTGTGCGTAATACTGTGTCACAGAATCAGAATGTCTTAAGACATGTCTAGGGTTCTAATATTGAGTCTGCTCATTTATTCTATTATCCAACCGTGTGAATAAAGTGTGCCATGAATGATCTGCTGTTTATTTATTGTACAAATTCAAGGCACTTATCTGGTTCAAGTAATGTAGAGAACACCTTTGATGTAATCTGTTACCTGTCAGGTTATGTAGCTGACAACTGCACAGAATACTAGCACTATTACCATTCCCACGGAGACCACTGCTATAAAAAGTATTGCTACAAATCAATGGTATGCAAATCGACTGTTTAATAAAATCCAAATTATAAATTCTGATTACCAACCTGCAGTGCTCAGATGTTTTTTTATATTTCCTGAAATTTTAGTTTTGTGAAAATCTACTTGGAAGGTGCTGTCTTATTTGTGAGAGCAAGTATTTGGATGATCAAATATATATGTGATATGTCACATGTGTTGCCACTAGAAACATGAGAAATTTAAATATGTACGCAATGTCCGTTCCATATTCCTCAAACATTTAAATGATCCTGTTCATAAACTATTGAAACAATTATTTAAGCAACACTCCCAAAAACAATCCCATCTCCAAACCATGAGAATTAACTAGTCTACAGTAACATGTGAGCCCAAATGTAAATTATGATCAATCCTCTATGTCTATAATAATTAATTTGTATAACCAGTCGTCATTAATCTAACACTAAATGTTGGGCGTCTGTCTATCAAACAGTTCAGTCTCATCTTTGTGAATTGTGAACGCTACCAAATTCTTTCCAACGTATGTCTCTGTGCTACCCTAATGCGAATGACATGCACAACTGTTTTGTGAAAACTTAGGGTTCTCTGTTTTCAAAGTTGTGTCTGTTGGCAGCAGATCCATGCCGTGCCTGTGTAAATATAAGTGGATATATATGCAGTCGTGTGCACTAAATGTCTGTCAGTGTACAGAGCTACTGCAGTGTTAGCCTGCTGTTTCCTTCATAAATGGTTCCTTTGAAACTCTGCTAGTAAGCCACTCACTGCGGCATATTGTGTTCAGTCCGACAGCTAATGGCAGCTCTGTCTCTAATCCAATGAAGCCCCGGTCAGTGGCTCCACTCTGAAGAGACCACTAGTCTCTAGTCTCTCAAGTACTTTATTAAAACCAATATAATGAGCAGTGAAGTGAATTCATTATGATTTACGTAATATTTTGAATTCTAACGTATTTTTAATATTATTGTAAAATAAAATGTTTTACCAGTGTTCATGTTCCCAACATTAGCTAAACAGACTGTATATATTAGTTGTTTTTTTGTTTGGGTTTTACCATTTTAAAATAATTTGTTATATAATATATAATAAAATAAGTATATGTCATTCCACAATGATGTGGACACATATCGGGTATCGTAAATTTATGTATCAGTTATTTTATTAAATACATGTGTATTTTTGTAATAGACAAGAATAAATTATGCTAAAGTTTGTGGATCTAAAAACCAAAAATTATGTTATTCAAATTGTTGCCAGTAAGTTGCAGGAGTCGATCTGGAAAAAGAGATATGCATGTGCACTTTCGGCACATCAGAGATAGAACTGTGTGCCTTTTTGAAATTTGATGTGCCCTAAATCAGTTGATTAAAATTTTATTAATTAATGTGCGTGATAGTATGATCGCATAAATAACCTGGTAAATATGAACATTACATTTTCTTAATATTAGGCATGTAATCGTGTTATTATTTAACTTGTTTTGAATTCTATTCAGGACTGCCTACGTGACATATTTCTGGGTACAAAATATATAACCATCGATGTCGAAGTGTTCAGATATGTTTAGGTTTTATTTTCAAAATCTGTAATGTTACAAAACAAAATACATTCTGGGTAGGTATGCCCCAATTTTTGTGGACTTGTCATGCTACGTAGTCTACTGCTCTAAGGATAAGGATATTCTAACTGAGAAATACGATGCAGCAGTTTGTGACATTGAGTGACAATGATTCACATACATGAGAGCACCAACTACAAATATTCAAAGAACCATGTTGATTAAACATTTAAAACCTCATTGATACACCAATGAACAGGTGTATGGAATAGCCTCACTCAGTCTGTGGTTGAGATTGCATCGGTGCAGTCTTTTGAGATGAAATTATATTATAATTTATGTGAAAATCACCGAATTAAATTAACCCAATTAAATTATACTATACAGTAAGACTATTACGTGTAAGACTAGAACGTAGCATTGTCTGTTTTCCAAAGTTTGTGACGCAAGGTGACAGGGACATTTGTAATGAATGTACTATTTGTGAGCCTTGGTGACGGAGGCATGATTTATAAACAATAAAACATGCTTTTAAAATGTTTAATTTTTGTGTTTATAATGTACTCCAATTGTAATATTTAGCATACATACATGGATTTTAAAATGTGCATATAGTGTACATGTATGGATGGATATTATTTTGTATAGATATGAATGCATTGCACTTTGTTCGGCAAGAGTTGAAAGTTGGCGATGGTGTCGGCGACCACAAACACTGTTCACGGTGCTCGACTAAAGCTTATAAACAATGTCAATGACAGGAAAGGGGTAGGCAAGGCACAAGGGTATTGATTAGACTGTTCTCTGTGTCCAGTCATCAATGTAAGATGTGATTTTAATAACTCCATTCAGGCCATTGTTCTGTTTGTTGTCTGCACGGCGTTGTCTGTGTTTGGGCGCAGACTGGAGCAAACCTTAGGTCTTAGGTCGGATACTCCAGACAGCCCAATCTTGGGTTAACGTAGGAGTTTGTGGTGTTTGTGCCCATGCGCTGTAGGTTGCTTAAATTAATAAATTACTCTGTAATTTTACTCTTTTACTTACTGTAGCGAGTGGCATGCCGAAGAGTGAATATGAATGTAGTCTGGGTTTAGTTTTGTTTGTTATTGTGAGGTGGACACATTTAAAATGTTAAATTCCATTTGCCATTTATTAGATCAAGTTTGGAGTTGGATCAGGTCAGTTTGAAGAATGTCATGGTCAGTTTTATGATATATAATGTTGTCGTTTGCAAAGACGCATATGGGACATTGGATGTTTTTGTTTATGTCATTTACGTAGAGTAGGAAGAGGACTGGTCCTAGGACTGAGTCCTGTGGAACTCCAGGTGTAACATCTGTTGTGTCCAACAGAACTCCATTTACTGAGACTCTTTGTTTACGGTTTAACAGAAATGATTTGATCCAGTTTTGTGTGTTTCCAGGATGCTAGTTTGGATAGAAGGCATTTGTGGGGGACTTTGTCAAAAGCTTTGGCAAAATCAAGCAGGATTGCATCTATTTGTGTCTTGTTGTCCATAGCAGTCATCCAGTCATGGACTGTCTCGATGAGTTGATATTCACAAGACAATCCTGACTGGAATCCGTGTTGAAAGTGGAGGGTGACGTTGTGTTTGTTCAGGTGTTTCCACATATGACTTAGAATGATGTGTTCCATGACTTTACAGAGGCCCGGATACATGTTAGTGATATTGGTCTGTAGTTTGCGGGGTCAGATTTGTTACTTTTTGTGTATTGGAGTTACTAGTTTTTGTTTATTGGAGTCGTCGGGGAGTTTGCATGTGTTGTATGACTGTTGGAAGATGTGTGTGATAATGGGAGCTATTTCCTCTGCAGTTTCTTTAAGAATTCTGGCTGGATGTTTATCTGGACCAGTAACTTTGTTTTGGTTTAGATTTTTCAGTTGCTTGATTACTCCAGCTGTATCCCGATTTCAAGAGTGGGCATATTATGGTAAGAGGAAGATGCTTGTTGGGGGATAGGGTAGATTTCTTGGGTGAACGCGGAACTAAATTGGTTGTTCAGTGCATTTGCTTTGTCGATCATGATCATTGATGATTGGTTGTTCGTTTACTTGCAGTGAGGGAATGCCAATGTTTTCTCGTTTGTTTGCTTTGATGAATGATCAGAATTGTTTAGGGTTAGTTTTTAAACTGTCTCCAATGTTGGTGTTTACGTAATCTTTGTAAGATTTGGCTGCAGCCATAGTGGCTTGCCTTCTGAGTTCTTGAAAGTTTTCCAGACGCTATTAAGTCCAGTTTGTTTTGCTTTTTTTGGATTTTGTTGCATTTTCGTTGCATTCTTATTATTTTCCATGTTATCCAGGGGAGGTGGGTTTTTACTTTGGTGTTACGACTAGAGATGGTACTGTTGAACAGTATGGCAAGTTGTGTCCGAAAAAAGATCCAGTTTGTGTTAATGTCTTGTGAATTGGGGTCCATGTCAAAATGTTCTGTTGTTAATTGGGTTATGCAGTCTAAGTTTGCCCCAGTCTGTGGATTTGTATTGAAATACTTTGTGTGGTGGTTTCCTGTTGCGAACTTGGTTTAGGTTGACACTGAAGGATATGGCTTCATGATCACTCATGTCTGGAGTGGTGTGAGTGTTAACGATTATGGACGGATTTGAGGTGAGTATTAGGTCAAGGATATTGCCAGAATCGATTCATGTGGGGTCATTCACCATGTTTTGCAATCCAAATTCACTCATTATTTCGAGTAGTTTGTTGTGTTTGCTGGCAGTTCTATTGCTTGTTGTTTGTTGGTTGCGCCAGTTGATATCGGGAAGCTGGGTTAAATCGCCTGCTATGACAACATACTTTCTGTGATCTGTATATGTTCGTGAAAGATTCAAGGAGAGCTTTGAGAGATTGGAGATGGTCATTGGGGGATCAGTAATAGGATGCAAAGTATATGGATTTGTTTCGTGCAAAGTGGATTTTTTCCCATACTATTTCACAATTTGAGTTAAGGTTTGGAAGTGATTCTGCAACGATGTCATTGCGAAAGGCTATAAGTACTCCACCGCCATTGACATTTCTGTCCTTCTTGATAGCATCATAGTTTGGTGGTAGAAATGAGTAGGTGGGATAGTTTTCATCTATTTTGGTTTCAACTAGGAATATGATGTCAGGATTGTTTGATTGGATTGTTGCCTTTAATTGGGTTGTCTTTTCAATGCTCTTGACGCTGTTGGTGTTTATCAGAATACCACTGGGTGTGTTTTGTTTGGTTTTCCTGGGTCGAATTTGGTCCAAACACTGGATCTTGAGTTTCGGCTGTGTTGAGATGTATTTCATTATGGCTGTGGTTGCCACTATCCAGTGGATCAAAAGGATTAGCTGTAGAATGTTTGTGTCTCTGAAGAAGGAATTTGAGAAGTTGACATTATTGCATTTGGGGCAAGCCCACGAGCATGATGAATTAATTCATCTTTTATATTTGTTGTCGTTTATTTTACAGCAGTGTGTGTGTGTTTATTCAGTTTTGGCAGTGGTCGCATTGTATGGTAGTAATTTATGATTTAGGACATTTCCGCATTTCCGCCCTTCAACGGAATTCCTGAAGTTGTTGCGTACAGACTAAAAACATACTATTTTTCAAGTAAATGTATGCAATAAAATCCACATATCGGTATATGTTTTAGCAATAATACATTTATTATATATTTTGTAATCCTATACTTGCATACATCTGTTAGCTCACCTAATTGTGTTTGCACTCAAAAGGGGGCAAAGAGAATCCCAGAGGATTTGGATTTGTTGAACATATAGGTATTTCATAGCGAACTTATATTTATTGTAGCTGTGTTAATCAGCTTATATATTTATTAACTAATTGTATCCTTGTGACCCACACAAAGTGGAACTTTCAGTAAATGTTCTGTTTTTATAAAAAAAAACTATAGATAGAAGATATTAGATATCAATTTAATAACCAATGAAAAAACATAATGTGACTAATTGCAAACACATTTTAAAGTTATGCACACCCGCTGAGCATAAGCATCCTATTAAAAAAACTTTTCTGCCTGTTTGTTGATCAGTTACATACTTTTAGGTTGAACACTGTGTCTTTGCCATTTTTTTTTAGTTTTCCCAGAAACTATTTTAGCATGGAAAACTGATGGTTGACAATTCTTGTTCCTACTTTGGCATACCCTTTCCGAGATCCTAGATATTCCACCGGTAGGACCAATTTGTTGGGCCTTTATCATCACTCTTATTTATATCACAAATACTGAATGTCTTCACTGCTAGTTGCTGGGTGATTGGTGACATCAGTCATATGTCCATCAAGCAGTTGACACAGGCAGACATCGATGTTGTTCATGTCATGCCATGTGAACACTTTGATCACAAGTTCGTCTCATCCAACATATTCATTGTAACCAGTGTTTTGCAGGTTTCGTGGGTGGTTCACTGAATATCTATAACTGAATAACTATCCACTGTGTCAATTGTAATTACATTTACTGTGCACATAGTTTCAGTTGCACGCAGACACTGATATGTAAACATATTATGTTTATGTAGCTCTCCCTGCATGTTGCTGGACTGTAGAAATGGACTACAATAACTGCATGACAGAGCAAGTTAGACAGGAACATACATGTCTAATTCATGGATAAGTCAAGCTTTTGCTGAATCGTACATGAACTTGATGATAATCCCTCTATGTGGATACTCTCTTCGAGACAATCGCTGAAAACGTCATTGCAATCAAAGGACACGGCACTGCTACTGTTGATCATTGTGATATAAGGACACTCATATCAATCTGTCGCATACTTAAGAGACAAACAACTTTTGTTTGTACTGATATATATATGGGTGGCAAATGTGCAAATGGATGTATCTGCCAACAATGGACATGTCAACACGCAGCCACTTGAGGAAGATATACAGTGACAATTACATGTACACAACAGACAAACGTATGATTTATTGGTTTGAACAACCAGTTCAGCTGGTAACAAAAGGCCACAACATACTTTATGACACTTGTGTGTGGCAGTTATCAAATTCAAATGATGCACTCAAGTCAAGCAACTGTGGCTCTTTCAACTTGGTTCGTCTTTCAACGTCAAGTCGACCACAGATACACCTGATACATAGAAATAATAAGGCCTTGTTACTAATAATAAATGCCCTTTGAAGTACAAACCTATGATAGTAAATCCTGCCTATTGGCACAATATTTATGTTTTTATGTGGCACAAGTATTAGTGGATGTCATGAAAGAACTACTTGGTACCTGCTTGTCTTGACGTATCTGATGCCAATAAACAGCCACACAATTGTCTTGAGCCATTACCAGTTGTTGCAGTGTGACAGTACATCTCAAAGAGATAAATATACAATAGAAGCATACCTGCCTTGACTTATGATCATCAGTCAAAATCATTTCAGACAAATTAAATTTCTACTTTTAACCAATACATTCTCCTTTGATCAATTCTGTGTAATTCTATGCAACTGTGATTATAAATTACTTATGCACCTCTTATTTAGTTTCATTATAAAATTAATGTTTTATAATTTAGGTTGTTAGTTTTCTAGATAATGACTTGATCACTGTTTTATTTTCAGGTGCGACTAAAGCAAGAGTTTCAGCTCAGAGTCAAGAGTTTTCTTCCACCACAAGTAAGAACTGGTACCATGTACATATCGGGCCTGAATGCATTGCATGTAGGTGGTAGATTGTAGGCATTTTCTGTCTGCATTGAAAGACTTCAAATACAACATAAACATTTGTGAAAATGTTCATCATGTTGGAAGAATAATTAAATAATAAAATTTTCTTTATACACAACTATGAAGGCGGTTGAAACGTCATTGTGAGTCGAACTTCATAGTTGGGCATTAAGAAAATTTAACTATTTAACAACATAAAAAATATTTTAAATGCTGATAGAACGATGATTCAGCCATTTACTATTTTAACACATTTTTTTAATCTGCATGCACAGTTGTGTCTAAATACTAATATCTAAATGGGTGTTCAAAGTGTCAAAAAAAGCTGAACATGTTACTTAATGTTACTGATCTTACCCATTGTTGCAGATATATAATGCCCGATATCAGTTGATCTTACCCATCAGTATACATGTTACAGACGTATGCACCAGAGCTGTTCCTTGTTGAGACAACGCCAGAGATGCGAGCCTCATTCCCATACAGTGAAACCTCATCTGCAAGGTCAGACAGTCTACTTCGGGAGCGCATGGAGCCAATGCACACAGGGGAAACTGTCAAGAGTGACGTATCTGTATTCAACAATCGCAAACCCATTCCTCCAATCAGAAAGCAGACATCCAGTGTTTCCTTGGCAACACAAACAGGTAATCTTCATGTGGCAAATCTCTGGTTGTGCTTATTGCGTAATAAGAGTAAATCATAACATATCCTAATATTTTATGTTTCTTGTTATATAAAATAAATAATATATAAGAAGTAAAACTATATATGTTGCAAAATGCTGTAAATTTCTTGTGTTCGCAATTTACTGTTATAACAGCTTTGTTACAACAGCTCTATCATGTATGTGTCAAGGTAGTTAGCAAAAATGTTTTAATAAAGTAAACCACATAAATATTTACTGATTATTATATTAGGCTTGAATTAGTGTTTGGTAATATCATATTTGTATTATTTAAATTAAAGCACACTTGAATTTTACTTGTAAAATAAAAAACATTAACAACATTAAAAGATTTTGCTGTAATTGTAATAATAATAATGTTCACTATTATAAGTATGGGAAAATGAATCTTTAAAAAAAAAAAATATATTTTTCTGCGCTTAGTTTCTGCAATTTACACAGTTACGATACAGTTAAACTTTCACATTTATCTCCTGGTTTGTCTTGCTGCAAAGAGCATAATGTCATTATTAGTAACATTGGGAGTCGGTATCATCATAGACTGCAATATTACACATCTTGCCCATCCTGGGGGAGTCTGTCTTGGGGAGGCAATAGAACTGCTTGGGCTCTAGCGGCTTGTCTTGGTGTGTGCTAGAGCACATATACACATGTAGTATATATGCATGCTTGTAGTGTACATTTATGTTGTATGCTTGTAGTTTGCGGTTGTTGTGCAAGATTGTCTTGTTTGCTTGACATTTGTGCTTGTAGCTGGTGTTAGGTTCTACTTGAATCACCAACCGATGTGGTTGTCTCTTGGCATCAGTCATTTACAAGTGTGGACACCCATGTCCCGTGTACCAGCTAGGGTATATTCCCATACAAAAAATAACATAATATCCAATCCATGAAATTACATATCTGACCATTGTTGACATTCGAACATATTCTAGTAAAATTGCATCCTGGTGAACAAATTTTGTGTCTAAGCAAATATGTACTCTAGATATATACATGATTATGAGTGAAATTGTCTTTGTATTGTCACCAAGAAGACTAAGAAAGACACATGTACACCTGTATGTGACAGCTGACCCAGTTCACTCAGCTCAACGACCTGGGTGTTATTGGGTCCACATTGGAGGTATCAGGACTCATTGATTAGTGGATTAACAAGTGTAGAGTCATGTTGTGGGTTGAAGACAGGAATGACCAAAGAACTCAACAGTTCACATTACAATAGTTAATCATTGGCTTCGTGTAGGTGGATCTCAAACATAGTTGGCACAGTGTCTAGCCTTAATTACAGTGTTTACTGAATTGTGTTGTGTCATGTGTTGACGTGTGTGGTGGGATGTAGCTGAAAGGAAGCGTGGCCAGTGTAGCAGTTAGCACATCCGCCTGGCATGCCAGTGCTCTGAGTTCAAAACCCAGACCAGGCAGGCATGATATTTGGTGTAAAAACCTGGCTCTCCGAATTCGGGACTGTATATCCCTCGTGACTCGGAGATCACATTAATGTTGGTCTCGTCTCAATTTGGGACATAAAAGAACCACTGAGGACGACAAGCACCCTGGCAGTGACCACCATCAGTGCCGGCATGTAAAGGTCGGTTTGGTGATAATGTTCTGAAAAAGGCTGACTATAGTTGAGTGAGACCTCATAAGACCATTACATCGTAACCACAATAATACAAACTAATCAGTTAGTAGAACGTTGCCGAGCGCTGGAAACAACTAGAACAGAAGAAGAAGAGAAACACCTAAATACTTTTATACGGGGAATAAAGACAACCCAATTACCAGACAATACAAATGACGGATTAAGTTGTAATACAATTTTGTTGACAACTTTTCGGACATATATACGTAATCGCATTCTCTTCTAAAACATGTAAACATTTTGTCTAGCCATTTTATCAATTGATTGTTTTCCCAGACAAATGGGCAAAATATCTTCCATTTTGTTTAGGCAAACTTAATAATTTTGCCATTGGCTAAATTACTAATGATTTGTGTGGGTGTAAGATTGAAATTCGCACTGGCCTGATGCAGTACATGCACACATGAGGTAAAGTAAAGGTGATATCTTATATAACGCAGTATCCAGTCCTCAAGACTGCTCAAAGAGCTTCGCACTTTACTCCCTGGCAGACCTGTTTAATCGATCACCATCTCGACTTCTCTGGGAAGCATCTAGCCATAATGTGTGAAGACTGCTCGTAGACAAATATCCACCACTGTCTATAGCCAAGTAGTTATTTATACAGCTGAGTGAACTGGAGCAACGTAGAGTGAATGAACTTGCCCAAGGTTCAACACCGTCGCACAGGATTTGAACCCGGGTTCTTTTGGTTGAGAGTCCGATGCTTTAGCCACTGCACCACGGCGGTAGGAAGTGGATATTCTTTCAGTAAAGTATTGAAGTTACAATTTTACAGTTAGAGAATGATTGAGTGAGAGTGATTGAGTGAGCGACTGAGTGAGTGAGGAAGAGAGAGCGAGAGCAAGCTTACAGTTTATGTAATACACACAGGCACATTCATAGCATTTGCATCAGAAGTCATCGACAGTAGGAAATGAAGTTACATTCCTTGTATCTGCATTAGTATCACTATAGAACAAGACAACCCCTTTCTTGCCCTTAAGTTGCTGTAGGCATAACACACAGATTCCTTGCATCAATCAGAGTTGCTTGATGACTTGAAAGAATCCTTGTTGCACTAGAGTTGTCATAGGGCACAACTGAATCTTCCTTGCAATAGAGTATTCTGTACAGCTCAATTTTATATGCTTTAAGATAGAAAGATTCTTCCTTGCGGTTGCACTAGAATCACTGCAGGACATGAAGGAATCTTCCTTGCACTAGAATCACTGCAGGACACAAAAGAGTCTTCCTTGCACTAGAATCACTGCAGGACATGAAGGAATCTTCCTTGCACTAGAATCACTGCAGGACACAAAAGAGTCTTCCTTGCACTAGAATCACTGCAGGACATGAAGGAATCTTCCTTGCACTAGAATCACTGCAGGACATGAAGGAATCTTTCTTGCACAATAATCACTGCAGGACACAAAGGAATCTTCCTTGCACTAGAATCACTGCAGGACATGAAGGGATCTTCCTTGCACTAGAATCACTGCAGGACACAAAAGAGTCTTCCTTGCACTAGAATCACTGCAGGACATGAAGGAATCTTCCTTGCACTAGAATCACTGCAGGACACGAAGGAATCTTCCTTGCACTAGAATCACTGCAGGACACAAAAGAGTCTTCCTTGCACTAGAATCACTGCAGGACATGAAGGAATCTTCCTTGCACTAGAATCACTGCAGGACATGAAGGGATCTTCCTTGCACTAGAATCACTGCAGGACACAAAAGAGTCTTCCTTGCACTAGAATCACTGCAGGACATGAGGGAATCTTCCTTGCACTAGAATCACTGCAGGACATGAAGGAATCTTTCTTGCACTAGAATCACTACAGGACACAAAGGCATCTTCCTTGCACTAGAATCACTGCAGGACATGAAGGGATCTTCCTTGCACTAGAATCACTGCAGGACACAAAAGAGTCTTCCTTGCACTAGAATCACTGCAGAACATGAAGGAATCTTCCTTGCACTAGAATCACTGCAGGACACGAAGGAATCTTCCTTGCACTAGAATCACTGCAGGACACAAAAGAGTCTTCCTTGCACTAGAATCACTGCAGGACATGAAGGAATCTTTCTTGCACTAGAATCACTGCAGGACACAAAGGAATCTTCCTTGCACTAGAATCACTGCAGGACATGAAGGGATCTTCCTTGCAGTAGAATCACTGCAGGACACAAAAGAGTCTTCCGTGCATTAGAATCACTGCAGGACACAAAAGAGTCTTCCTTGCACTAGAATCACTGCAGGACATGAAGGAATCTTCCTTGCACTAGAATCACTGCAGGACATGAAGGAATCTTTCTTGCACTAGAATCACTGCAGGACACAAAGGAATCTTTCTTGCACTAGAATCACTGCAGGACACAAAAGAGTCTTCCTTGCACTAGAATCACTGCAGGACACAAAGGAATCTTCCTTGCACTAGAATCACTGCAGGACACAAAAGAATCTTCCTTGTGCTAGAATCATTGCAGCACATAAAGGAATGTTTCTTGCACTAGAATCACTGCAGGACATGAAGGAATCTTCCTTGCACTAGAATCACTGCAGGACATGAAGGAATCTTTCTTGCACCAGAATCACTGCAGGACACAAAGGAATCTTCCTTGCATTAGAATCACTGCAGGACATGAAGGAATCTTCCTTGCATTAGAATCACTGCAGGACATGAAGGAATCTTCCTTGCATTAGAATCACTGCAGGACATGAAGGAATCTTCCTTGCACTAGAATCACTGCAGGACATGAAGGAATCTTCCTTGCACTAGAATCACTGCAGGACACGAAGGAATCTTCCTTGCACTAGAATCACTGCAGGACATGAAGGAATCTTCCTTGCACTAGAATCACTGCAGGACATGAAGAAATCTTCTTTGCACTAGAACCACTGCAGAATATGAAAGAATCTTCCTTGCACTAGAATCACTGCAAGACATGAAGGAATCTTCCTTGCATTAGAACCACTGCTGGACATAAAGGAATGTTTCTTGCACTAGAACAACTGCACAATACAAAGGAATGTTCCTTGCACTAGAATCATTACTTTCACTTGCAGTAAGGTCACTGTATGTATGAAGGAATCTTTTGTGCACTAGATTTGCTACAGAACACAAGTGAATTTGCTTAACATTT
Source organism: Paraescarpia echinospica (assembly GCA_020002185.1). Taxonomy (NCBI): domain Eukaryota; kingdom Metazoa; phylum Annelida; class Polychaeta; order Sabellida; family Siboglinidae; genus Paraescarpia; species Paraescarpia echinospica. The sequence goes on from CM034532.1 coordinate 55,448,612, forward strand.
CTGCAGACATGTTCCTTGATTGCTGGTGCATGTCTCCAACACCTAGAGCAGTGTCTTCACCTTGATGCTCCTTCACTCCCAATCTTCTCTTGTGTTCTTCGTCACTTCTACCCTTCCCCTTGCATGATGCCCTTGTCATGAATGGATGTTGTTTAGAGTAATACTATCTGCTGTAGTTGAATCACGCACTGGCCATTGCACTAGGCAATGTGAACGAGCCACTCCACACCTGGGCCTGCACAATCCTGTTCTACTTTAGCAGCAGGGGTAGTTTTATGTAGCTTTAAATTGGCAATTTATATTCCATCACACGCAAACCTGCTTTCTGATATATTGGTTCCGTTCAGTATGAAGTGGTCTGGCAAATCTATATTCCAAATTGTAGTGTATGGAGATTGTAAATTGTACAATTCTTAAACATGCAGCACACCATGTATTTAGGAACTTGCAAGTAGAATTAATAGGTGTTGGGTTTGAACACCTCGAACATTCATAACATCTGACAGTGTTTTTTTTCTCTTTGTAATGCTCTTGATGAAGCTAACTAAACAATTTAGCCATTTGGCTTAAGGTCAAACAGTCTCTTTGTTTTGCCAATAATTTCAAAACAAGTAAAAAGGCACTTCCTAAGCAACGTTTGAACAAATTGCAATTTCTGCATTCGGTACTAGTTTTATTCTACATGGCAGAATTTCTTCACATATCAAAACACAACCATTATTTCCATTAGAAAATATAAAGGCTATCAGATTGAACTGTTAATGTAGATAATAACTGTATTTTTTATAAAACGTCTTGTGTGCTTATTTGTATAATGTTCTGTAAAACAGATACCAATTTTATATTAAACTGAACATAAAACAATATTATATTATTGTGACAAAGTATTATTTTATTTGGATTGCCAAAATAGACTGGTGTTGTTAGGAGTTAATTATTTATTTTGCTTTTTAATTATAACTTTTGAAAAGAATATACAGTGTACTCAAGATGTATTTGTAAAAATTATATGTGTACGCTTGGAATTAAAGAATAATACTACAAAACAAAGGTGTATACAAAAAAGTTATTGTATGTATAATAACAAAATATGGTACATTCTAAATAAACAGAAAATAGCACTGTATTTACAATATTCCATGTGAAAGGGTTGTAATAAAATAGAAAAGTACAATATTGTTACTGCAACTGTAATGGCAACTATAAATATAATTACAAACATATTATTTTTACAATGAAGACCATTTACAAACGTAGAAATAGATAGAGTTAAAACAGTATAATTAGAGTATCATATTAACACATTATTTTTACTTAATTATACTGGTATTAGCTGTGACAGACTGCCCTTCCCTATCTCTCCTGCCTGCCTAGTTCTCATAGCGTGCATCTGTTCCTCTCTTAGGTGAAGATGATAGATCACCGAGGAAAAGCTATCCCTACCCTCCACCTGCTGACACTGACACCCGGGTTGCTCCCTCTTACGATGTCCAGACGGAGCACAATCTCAAGCATGCATACCGTCCATCTCCTTACGTGGACCAGCACCCTGCGGGGGCGATGAACGTCCCACACCCTCACCCCAGTCACACACAGATGGCGTCTCAGACCGATGACAATGTTACCTATCAGCCGCAGCGACAAATGGAGCCGAATGCATTGGCAACGTTACAACGGACAGCGCCCACAAATAATACATTTTCGACACAGACTGAGAATCCCAGCAGCCAAAACTATCAGTTGGCACCGACTGAAAACTTTCGTTATGTGCCTGAACAGAGTCGAAACGTACAAGAAATTAGACCGCAGCTTCAAAACGGGAGTATTCACGACCCTCAAGGAAATGTGGGTCAAGGTCAGTCTGGTTGGCAAGGTGACGGCTACCGGCAAGGACAGATTGAAGGTGATCCACCGTGGCAAGGACATATGGGGGTGAATGACCGCACACAATTGCAGAACCCCAGAGATGATAATGTTCAGCCAAGTTCACAAAATCAGATGAGTAACTTCCCTGTACGTTCCATAACCTTTCCGTCAAAAATGGATCGTGCCTCTCAAACGGTGATGTCTGGGCAACGAGACCTGCAGGATTTGGATCCAACTAACCAGAACGGCTTTCCTGCCAACCAGTTCTATGTGGAACAGTTGTCGGATGATCGCGCTGACTATCCCTCTTCAGGATCTCACCCTGCTGATCCGAGGAACACTAACCAGTTCCCACTCGCTGATCCCAGAAACCCTAACCAGTTCCCACCTGCTGATCCCAGAAACCCTAACCAATTCCCACTCGCTGATCCCAGAAACCCTAACCAATTCCCACTCGCTGATCCCAGAAACCCTAACCAGTTCCCACCTGCTGATCCCAGAAAACCTAACCAATTCCCACCCGCTGATCCCAGAAACCCCGATCAGTTCCCACCATCTTATCCCAGAAATCCCATCCAGTTCCATCACACTGACCCGAGACAGTTTGACCCCAGGTTTCCCCTGGCACACCAAGAACAGCGTCAGCAGTACCCCAGTCAGTACCCGGGCAATCCAACAGGGGGTTATCCAGCCGGTGTAGTCCCTCCTACTTACCTCCCCGGTCAGTCCGTAGATGGTCATGGGCTGGCGTACCACCAACCTATGGGCACCGGTCAATATGAGTACACAGGGAACCACCCCAGAGATCCCAGTGTCAATGTAGAGTTGCACTCAGCCTCCAGGGGCCCAGGGGGTGAGTTTACAGAGCTGCTTGACACCGATATGGTGAGCACTGACCCCAACCGACCTCCGACCCAGCCAGCGAGGTATACCATTGAAGTGAGTGAGGACTCTGGCATTTCAGATGGACTGACGGAGAGCGAGAGAAGAAACCAGGAATACCTCAGGTAGTTACCCCTGCCTCTTGTTGGAATATTTCCTTTGCGTTCTCATATCTGTAAACGTTCATGGCGGTGTCGGAGTACTTGATCAAGGGCATTAGTTATTGGCAATGTCAACAAGGCACAAATATACGTACGCACATTCTTGTTGACTGACAGTTTGTGTTGATTAGGAGTTTCATTTTCAGTTCGTCATTCAGTAAATCTTATTTGCAGACCTGGTCTGGCTGTACTGTAGTTAATTTCAAACAGTGGAGGTGGACAGTGTCTCTGGAATATCTTAATGTCAGTGATGAACATTTTTACCCTTTTGTGAACTTTTTACAGCATGAAGCTGTTGGCCATAGATGTATATGTGAAATGTCTTACTTGAAATTACTTGACCATGTCATGTATTAACACACAAAATCGTAGCAAAGCAGAATTTTTTGAAAGACAATTACTGGTGAACAGTGGATAGGTTATTAGTGCTAGTAGAACTAAGTTGATTTAAATTAGTGAAAATGTTCATCAAGTTGGAAGAATAACTTGAAATCAATTTATCTTATGACATAACTCTAAATTTGAAAGTTGTGAGTAGTTGTGTTATCAGTATAAATGATATCAAATCTGATTTAAAGTAGCAAAAAGACATTTCAGAACGTGATCGTTTTTGTACCTCTCAGGAAGCAGCAAGGAGATAGGGAGCTGTTATCCCAGGGGAGGAGATGGGATGAGGGACAGCTTCCCTTGCAAGAAGCCGTGCCCCGATCAGGCGGCAAGGATCAGGAGGGAGACGTATGTAGGCAGAACGGGTCAGGGAGGATCCCGCTGGGATCCACGGAGGTGGATGAGACACAGTTTGGTCGCAGCCCGTCGACTCAGCCGGGAGTCGGGGAGGAGACCTGGAGACAACGGGATGATTTACCTGTGAGGGACACAGACAATCCCTATGGCAATGGGGATGTGACACCTCACAGGCAGGATGGAGCGCAGCAGCAGAGCAATAAGCCGACTCCGGAGTTGCACAGACTAGATGGCCGGAGTGACCAGCAGGAAGATGATGGTCTGAGGGTGGGGTCACAGGGGAGTCATGGAGGTCGGCCACAGGGTGAGGGCAGTCCGGTCAGGGATGACATGTTGAGACAGGACAAAGACAGGACTCAGCCAGGAATGTCATTGAGGTGGCATGATGACGTCAAGGAAACTGATGATGACCGGTCTAGTCGAGGCAGATCAAACCAGGGCAGCAAACTGAACAGTCAGGTACGCAGCAACAAATTACAGATAAATTTTCAGAAAATGTAGATTAATGATTCACCGTCATATCTTATATACATCTTATAGTAAAAATACTGGTTATATGTGGCACATTTTAGGTCAGTCATTACCAATGAAATCATTTCACAGTTTAGCTATAAAAGTATGTGTAGACTAAATGCGTGCATTTTCAATAAAGTAATATATGAAATATTTTAACTGTTAAAATAATTTTAATTAAAACAATAAATAAATAACCAATACTGTAAAATAGAAAGTAATGTCTCTCATACAAGCAATACACTGTCTTCAACCATGCAGGATTTTAACCATATACACACTATACAAACTAATCAAGAAGTCAGTAAACATTGTTACAACTATTAATAAGACCTGTAGAACCATGATACCGGAGTACTGTTGAGACCACAATATTGTGGTCCTGTTGAGTCCTCTAGTCTGACAAGGATGCCTTTTTCAGCAAGGGGGCCCGTCAACACAATCACTTCCAGTGGCTGAAGACAACCAGATAGAGAGTGAGTAACACCAATCCTAGAGGTTGTGTCGGCTCTCCCTCCATGACACGGCTGGAGAGGTGATGCCAGAGGAGATAGACTGATAGTTGGAAAGACCAACAGCACATGCGGAGTGGTACATGTGTAGCAAGGTTTAGAGATGTACTTTGGTACATGAATGATTGCACACATAATGAGAGCGTCTCAGAACTGTCCCGGTGGACAGATAGATTGATTGATGGACTGATCGATTGGTCCTCAAGCGATGTGGACAAGATTTTTTGACCTGATCACGTATTGGTGAATTTCTTCTGTAAATGATTTGCTCTAGTTTAGCTAATACTGTACAGTGAAATGTGTGGCTGTTATAACTAAATGGTTGTCAGTAATTGTGACAGGTCACAACGGTTAAGACCTTAAGGCACATTTTGGTGATATGGAGTTATGGCCATCATGTAAAAGAGCAACATTTCAGTTTTGTAATGATACAAGTGCCATACGTATAAGTCAATTTGTTGTAAAGTTATAGGTGGTTGAATTGACCCACTCAAATAATTCCAAGTTTTGAGACAGATGATATCAAAGTTAAGGTATTTACATTTAAAATCGCATGCCATTCAATCCAAAACGTGCATCAAAAACTCTTTTAAGATAATAATTCCTGATTGCGTTATTCAGTACTTTTTCTAAAAATGCAAAATACAAAATTTGATACTTTCACCCATGTGAATATATTTTTGCTTTTCCCGAGTTCTGTGAACTTTACCTTATCGTCTGAACTATTGTAACTGTCACAGGTGCATTGGCACAGTTTGTTGTTGTTGTTGGTCTAACTATGTGTTAGTAGTTTTGGTTGCTGCAGTGTTCTCTAACCATGTGTGTTGTGATCCGCCTGGCTGTTCACTAAGACGACTGTTCCAGGAGAGAGATTGCTGGACGACTTGGAGCGTGTCCGTGCGGACAGAGCAGAGATACAGAGACGGCGTGAGGAACTAGTGAAACGTGCAAAGGTTCTGCAGGAGAAATCTAAAAATATACGTAACCATGGTTAGTATGATCCTGTCACCCGTGTGATTCAACACATTTGTGCATTATGCTGAAGTTTGAGAATGCATAAAAAGAATTATGACATTTTTTCTCATATGGAGCCTGTTTGTGTTTTTAACTAACATAATACAATTACTCAACACAACTATAATTGATAGTTAATACTAAGGATGTGTCAGCTACAGTGTTTGTACTTTCAGTGTAGAACTGGGTGGAAGCCATTGTTGCCATGTAACTTAAATATGAAAGAAAATGAGTCGGGAATCATGGGAATCACACTCGCTATAGAGCCATTGTTTTTGAACTATTTTTCAACCCTTAATTTTACAGGACATTATCAGGTGTGTGGTTCAATGGATAGACTAATCATATCAACTATTTAACAACACTAGATTGCCACTCAAGTCAACAAAATCCTGATGGCATGTACCAGTAGACAAGGAAGCCATTGGATATAAGTTACTGAGAGTATGACAGTTTTTAATCTAGGAGATATTTGTAATCTTTCCTGTTGAACATATTTACACTGCTATCATTTAAGCAATCAGCAGGTCATTTGTTCTATTCCTTTACATTAACTGAGTAAACCCCATTAATAATAACTTCAGTACGATGTACATTACTTTACTTTAAATTACTGTCTCAGATAATGACTCCAAATGTGTTATGGGTAGAACCATTTGTAGTAAAAAAAGCTGTCGTAGTACTGTTTTAGATGACAATATTTATGCCTGTGTCTATAGAAAGAAAGAAAATTGGGTAATGTTCTCCAATTCTTATTGTGTCGGTTAATTTAGCTGTAGGGCCTATATAAATAAGTACCTGTGTATACACCTGGTTAGTGGTTAACTCTTATACAGCATCTACAACAGCACAAGTCAATTAGTGTGAGAATGAGTAGATCTTTTTACTAGATACCAAACCGTTAAACTGAATATAAGTTTTACATGACTGGGCATCTTACTTTGTTCTTCTTGCAAGATTTTGTTTATTATGGCAGCAGTATTGTTAAAAACTATTGAGAACCCATCAGGAATGATGTGTCTGACATTTGTGCCATATTTATTCTGCTGAACTGTTTGACCAGAACATTCGCAAAAGGACACAATGTTGTTTGTTTCAGCTCGTGATGTTTGGAAGAAGAACTACTTTGACGAGAAGAAAAAGACGACACCTTTGGAAGATGAGACACAGAAGATGCAACAGGAACTGGAGATATTACACAAACGTGTTGTGTCAAATCTGGAGACTACCAAGGACACGGGCAGGAAGAGAGAAACAAAGCCATCCCAGCAGGTCAGACGCAACTGTCTACGCCATTCACAGGGTTTTCTACTCATTTAAAGTGCATGGAAACTTCAGACCGACCACTGGCTTATGATAGGCCATGAGGCATTACAACAGCTTGTTACTCTACATTGGGCATCACGTGTTACTTAAGTATTATAGTATTCAAACCAGTTTTGGTTAAATACTAAGAAATAATTATGTATGTAAATATATTCACATGCACACACTCTACACCACAAACACTGCACATATGCATGCATGCACACACGTGCACACATACACACCATAAACACTGCACATATGCATGCATGCACACATGTGCACACATACACACCATAAACACTGCACATATGCATGCATGCACACACGTGCACACATACACACCATAAACACTGCACATATGCATGCATGCACACATACACACCATAAACACTGCACATATGCATGCAGGCACACATGTGCACACATACACACCATAAACACTGCACATATGCATGCATGCATGCACACACGTGCACACATACACACCATAAACACTGCACATATGCATGCATGCACACACGTGCACACATACACACCATAAACACTGCACATATGCATGCATGCACACACATACACACCATAAACACTGCACATATGCATGCATGCACACACACACATTGAAAGTGAAATAGATGCATGAATGTGCGAATGTGTAAACAATCTTAAAATAAATATAAATGCTGTGACTTATATTATTATGTTCGTACGTTATTATAAATAACAACAATTATAAAAACAACACATCAGAAATGCAGATGTATCAGGCTTGATCTGTTATTCAGAAGTTCTAATTAAATATTTACCTTCATGTTCATGAACCTTAAAGTGGTGAATTATCATGTCTATTAACAGAGCAGCCTACAAATCCAAGGGACCAAACTTCAGCACCAGATTGAAGACATCCGAGGACGAACAGAGAAAGTGAAACTACGACTAGCTTCAGAAATGAAGGCAAATATGTTATTTGTTTATTAACCCAAATCATTTCCAATGACCAGTAGTAGTTTTAACAGATTAATTGCTTGCCTGTCCAAATGAAATGTTAGGCCAAAAGGGTTTAAAAGGTTTCCCCTTGATATATGTCAGCTTGATTTATTTTAAAACTAGTATGTATTTTATATAATATTTATGATGAATATTTCTGCAACTCTTTCCATTGTTATTCAAATATGTTCACCAACATTTCCCATCGTGCAAATAAGGATTCACTACACACCAATTGTTACATTGTTACTTGTTGATCCAAGTCAACTATTAACATGGTATATAGTCCAGTCAATCTATGCCCAAAAGAGGGTCAACCTCAAACAAATTGCAATAGTAATTATGACAGTGTTTTTATTTAGTACTATATGTCTACATTACCAGGCTGTGATATATATTTTCTTGGTATATTTCATACACATTTTGCATACCATTGGCAAGATAATGGATTAATCTACCCAGCGATATATAATAAGTATAACTTTGTTGAATATTAATGTGAACAATAGTTTTTAAGCACAGTGAACCCCGATTTTTAGCCGCTATGGGGGCAGTAGCGTTGCGATCTAACATTGACTTAGTCCATTTGCAATTGAATAAATGGACTAATATAGTATAATGTTTTTGGTGGATTTTCTATCCCATGGTGTCCCTGAAGCAAGGTCCCTGAGACAACCTAGGGGCTGGGCATTTTTTCAAATATGCAAATCAGGGTTCTTCATTACTGAAATACATAATTTCTTCAATAGCTTTTCAACTATGCATAATAATGTCACAAAAGTGGTGTCAAAACCAATATTTTCATGGTCAACGTTTAAAATAAACACATCACCAGATGTATATAACGGCTGCATGTTTGTCATTTCATAAAACTTTCAGATATCAGCCATGTTGGATCTTATTACATGCTTATCTCCAATGCAATGTTTATGCATATCTCAAATGACTTTGATTCGCATCTATTGGCTATGCCCCTATAATAATAATAGCACAATCAACAACAGAAAACACATTGCGAATCTCGTTGTAATATTGTTGCACAACACAGGATAAATAGTTATCAATCCATACAGTTCACAGCTTTTGCATGCATACAAATGTGTATTCAAATTCCCAATATAGTGCAGTGTACCATGTCTTTCCGTGCAATTTGCTTGTCAAAAGCAATGTTTTTGTACGAATGTCATCTACAGTGTTTCAGTCAGCAGAAAATCTGAGGTAGCAATTTTTCTTTTTAAAGAAATGGCAGCCATTTTACAAAATGGCAGCCACTTTACAAAATGGCCACCAAATCACATTTCCGCATATCTTAACAACTGCATCACCTACAACCTTAATCTTGTGTCAAAACATCGGTTTTAGAAGTCAGAGGTTTCAAATATTTTATGTTTGACCTTCTCCGACTTTTGGATCCGCCATTTTTAAAGATGGCGGTCGTCAAAACAAATGTCTCGGTACCTTACCAAATATGTCACACATATCTATGTTAATGTGGACTATTGTGATCAGCAATTTCAAATACGTTACACATGACCTTTGCTAACATTCATATATCCGCCATTTTTAAAGATGGCGCCCATCAAAACCAATTATTGCTATAACTAAAGACCTACATCACCTAGAGCAGTAATGTTGATGCCAAAAGATAGATTTTCAGGTGCGATGATTTCAAACATACTCATCGTCCCCAATCGTGAGAGGGTTTACAACACACATCGCCAGCTGTAAACGCGCAATAGGTGGTACATGACATATTAATGCCATTGCAACTGCAACCGTCATTGCTGCATGTCTTGCTCTCTGCTTTCCAAACACAGCTTATTACATCAGTCAAACCTGGAGGATCCGAGGGTCCAATGTCAAAGCTGGAAGACGGGATACCTTCCTTCACCCACACAAACTGCGTGATGTTCAAATGAGGAGGACCTTGCTGATCAGCCGCCTTCCACAGCATCATCTGAAGATGAGTGTGGGAGAAAGAATGGGAAGCCAGTGCACACCATGGCGTTTCGTCCCACAGATTATGTGCGGAGGGCACATCATCAGATGATGCTGTGGAAGGTGGCTGATCAGCAAGGTCCTCCTCCTAAAGGAGGAGTTTTTTTAGCCAACAGAGAAAACAAGCACATATATTCATCAACTTACTGAGCAATGAGCTTGAGAAAGCTGGGTGCTGTCGTTTTCATGCAGAGGACGCTAAGCTAATGATCGTTAGACAACACTGAACTAGTCAGACAAAATCGACACTATCCTCATTGGTGAAGACACTGATTTGCTAGTGCTCTTGTTACCACTTTCAACAGGAGCTCTTTGGTGTATTCTTAATGCCAGAACATAAACAAAGCATAGTAAATAACGATCTGGTACATCAGAGCTCTCACAGAATATGTGGGCCCAGTTGTGGGCTAAAATATGATACCACAGCAACAGTTGAAGAATTGGTTACAGCAGAAAACCAAGTTATTGTGCTTCCAATGTGGGACCATTGGCAAAAACCTGGATGGTTTGGTGTACAAGCACTTCATTGAAAATGTAGCATCAAGCACAGCTTACGCACAGGGATAAATGTACCCCGTACTTCAACTGCTGCCCACTATCACAGCCGCAGGATCAATTTTCAGAACCAACAATGGAAAGGATCCAAAAAAACTCTAAAAGCCATTGTGTGGGGCAGATTGTTCGCTTGTGAAGATCAATGGGAAGATCCTGTCCCTGGACGGGTGGCGGCACGCATTCTGGTGGTTACATAGACCCATCTTGGATTTGCAGGCTCTGGAGTAGGTTGGGCAAAGGTTTACTTGTCCTGAAGGTGCCCGAGACGCAGATTCTTTCCTCCGCCAACGCTTCTCCCCGTCTGCTTCTTTTCTGGAATGCTCAACGTCCTGGGAAGCTCTCATGGTAGTCGCTCTGTTGCCAACCTTTGTGGTTTTGCCAGGGAGAGTTGCCGTTTCAGCTGATCCTTCTAGCGCCTGTGGGGGGGTTCTATATCAGTTGCCCTGATGAAGCTCATTATAAAATACAACTTATGGCATTCTGATGTCATCCATGCATGAGACGTGGCCTGCCCAGCGGAACTGTCGGAGCATCAACATGGTTTCGATGCACCGGAGGTTTGCCTTATCTAGGACTTCTTTGTTGGAGACAGTCCTGCCAATGCAGTCCCGTGAAGGAGCTGGTGGAACCGTTCAAGCAGTTGTACTTGCTTTCTGTAGAGGAATCACGCCTCTGCCCCATACAAAAGGGTAGTGACGAGTGACGACGGCAGCCTTGTATCTTTGTTGACAAACGCAGCAAGTGATTCTGCCATATGTATACATTTCAGCAGGCGACCGAGTGAACTGTTGGTAAGACTACAATCCGTTGGGATGTAGTTGCGGAAAGAACGGTTTTGAGTGTACTTCTGTGTGTGCATGGTCTGTCAAATTGCAACTAACATCTCCGTGGAAGCTCTCAACGACACCAGTGTTTGAAAGTGTCATGTTAAGCAATAATAAGGATGTACGCACACACCTCACTGCAATGTTTATAGCGTATGGTTTTGGTGAAGATAACTGATATTGGAATAAGTACCTGAGTTAAAATATCAACCAAATACAAACCATACTAACATATTCATGAAAACGGTGTTACTATTTAGAAACAGTAGCTAAGGACATAAACTGTTGAAATAAACAGGTTAATGACTATAATATGTAAGCAAAATTTAGTTGATCGCAAAGCTTCTCCCTGTGGCGGCTAAAATTCGGGTTTCACTGTGTTTAGAAAATTATTTTCATGTTATTACTAAGTGGAATTAAACTTTATGTATATCGTTGTATTAATCTATCAATACCACTTCCAATGGTGTACATAATATAGAATACTCAGCTTAAATAAGTCCTTTCCCTAGATTTTACTATGACAAAAGTGACTGGCAGCAACTTTCGACCACTTGTCATTATCGTCAGAAATGAAAATGTTCCACCACGTGAATTTTTGTGAACTTTTTATCTAATAATGGAGACATATAATGCTAACTAAACACGCCATAGTGATTGCTATTACAATTTGTTTGAGGCTGAACCATAGATTGACTGGACTAGGCCAAAAATCGGGGTACATGTAAATTGCGATAATTTATAAATGTGTTTAGAATACGATTCTGACCTTAATATCCATTGCAATGACACTTGTTAGGTACCATTACACAGCTAAATGCATTTCCTTTCCAACGATATACATCATATTTATAGTATTCTCATAGAAACTAAGTTATACAACAAGTTAATTACGTGTACCCCCGTAAATTTCAGTGAGACATGACCACTTGGCAATATGCAAAAATGACAATGTTCCACCAAGTGGATTTTGGTGGACTTTTTTTCTGGTAACATAAACGTACAGTAGAATCTAAAAATGCCTCAAACCTTACTATTGCAATTTGTTTGAGGTAACCATAGATTGACTGAACTATAAAATGTTTACTAGAATAACAACATTGAAGGTATAATGCCCACCAAACTGCGTTTAATAAGTCCAAAGCAACGAAACGTTGAATACGGCCTAACTGCATGCTCTTGGAACTGCTTATTGATATTGTCTGGTTCCCTCAATCAAGACCGGCGAAGGCAGTAAGTGGGATGAAGTACCATTTTAAAGATATTCCCTTTTAACTGGTTTGATATATTCCTGTGACACCTCGGCTTTCCCCAGTGCATTCGCACCGTCTTGTCTACAACCTTTGCCGTACTTCTATCTGTACGTGCACATCATTGGTAATCAATCCACCAGTCCACCAATATACACAATGGCACCCGCATGCTTGACATCCTTCACCTACAACATGATATTCGACCCTTCTTTCTAGTGACCAATGGCATGACTGTTATCCACACTAATCTTCAGCCCATACTTCTGGAACACATCTTTGCTGCGCTTCTCTTGTAGTACCTCTCTGTTTTTTGCCAAGAAAATTAAGACAAAATTGGCAGATTCCATAAGTCACCCCAAACAACCGGGCCTGTGACTTGTGGCAGCTGCGGGCCCAACAGAAAATTCACCGGCCCCGGGCACACGGGCCGACAATTATGTTGAACGCTGCATGCTGATGGGTGGTCTTTTCTATCGACTTGATGTAGACAAAATGGTGTTGGTGGTTGGTCGTTTCTTTTGACTTGATGTGGACAAAAGGGTACTGATGGATGGTCTTTTCTATTCACTTTATGTAGATAAAATGGTTGTTGATTTCTGTTGACAAAATTGTGCTAGAGAAAGTAGGTATGTCCTGTAAGTCCTATTGACTTGGTGATGTCGCTGTTGACTTGATGTTGTCACAATGATATTGATGTTTGTCGTGTTGTTATTATTGACAGAACGGTGCTAATGGTTACTGACATTGGCGATGTTGTATTGTGTGAATGCTGCTAATGGTTGGTCTGTGTTGACATCAACAGCTGCGGAGTCAGGCGGAGACAGAACTGAGGGTTCTCAAGGCAGAGTTAACACAGAAGAAGATCCATGTGACACTGTCGCGCATGCAACAAGGTCACACGATGAACAGCAGTTCAACAGCCCTGGCCATGCCACCCTACTGATTCAACAATGTCCATTTCTTGCTTCCATTCACCATCATGTCTGTGAATATTAATTATCACAAAGATACATTCAAAGTCAGAGTGTGTTTGGAGAAGAGGATTCTCGTACATTGTAAAGAATTTTTTACAATTAAGAAAATGCGTATTTATTATGGGAATTTTAAAGCAGATTCCTATCTACATATAATATATTATTATTACTATAATTAAAAAACTGCATAACATGTTATGTATGTATAGGAACTGTTATTATGTATTAATATGTGTATAAGATGAATACAACATTTTAAAATATATTTGATATGCATATGTGATGTTATTTTGTGTTTAAGAATTACTGTGTATTGTATGTTATCATATATAAATACACTGTAGTCTGTTAACATTAGTCTTCAGCATGACTGTAATTACATAAACCTCGAAGTGGCCAAATCTGTTATAACTAGTCTTCCAGTGAATATAAATATGTCATTGTTATAACATCTTTAATGGCACAAATATAAATAATTTGTTGTTGATTTTGGTGATCAGGTCTTGTAATGGTTTTTGCATGTTCTTTTTGGAGACTCCATTTAGCTTAAAATATATTGTGACATTTACTTAGCAATATATGTTTATGCTCTACCAGTGTGAACATTCTACAAACACAGGTAAATTATGTAAATGTATCTTGGCCACTGTTTAAAATAATTTTATACAGTAGAAATAACAGTGATACCATTGTATTTTATTGTTTAGGCACACTAAACAGTATTTGTTTTAATAAGGCATCTCAAATTATTGTATGATATAAAAAGTAATGCAGAGGACCCATGTCATATTGTTATTTATGTTGATGCAGTCTCGATGACATGTTGATGCCTACTGGTTATACTGAAGGTGACAAGTAACTATAACATCTTGTATACACTGTATATGGTTTCAGCTCATTGATTCTGCTCCATGTTGATATTTCACATCTTGATACAGTCCTATTGTGGGTCCTCATGTTATAGAACTACCTCGCATCATTTCCGTACAACTGTTCTCAGTCCATTTTGTTTAAGTTTGTGAGGTCATACTGGATTGATCTTGTGCAGAAATGCTGTTACTGATGCGCTAAGCTGTTGCAGAAGTTAATAAACTTTTCCATCAAACAATGTATTTGTTTTGTTTCCGCAACAATATAAGTTACTTTAGCGTAATCTCTATAATGTTTTTATTAATTCACTATCGTTGGGGTATTGCAAGTCATCATGTCATCATCATGCACTTTGTGAGCCAGCACGCGCTGTTGTTTGCTCCTTTAAACATGCATGTATATTTTGGCCAAGAAATTCTGACGCTACCAGAATTAATCCAGGGCTTAAATTCGCCAAAATATTTAGGGGCCAGCTGGCCCACGAACTTTCAAATTTAGGGGCAACAAAAAAATGTAGGTGCCAGCTGGTTGGAATAGCTGTTTTGTGCAGTGATTAAAAAACATGAATTATAGTAATTGTTATTCTCAATAGTTTGTACACGTGTATTTATTACTTTTTAAGACAAGTATTCGTTGATTATATTTAGTAATGATAATTGCATATTTTGCACATTAGTATTTTAAAATATATCTTATTAATTTATTTGTAATGCCACTCTACAGCGCACCAGAACAATCATTTGGATGTGGCACTATATATGTCTATGATGGTATTTATAGTTTTAGGTCAATTTCATAAGTAAACAATTTAATCATATTACTTTATTTGCACAAAACTGATTGACCACTGTAATACGGTAACCGGACAGAATCCCCTCGGACAAAATCCCTTCTGGACAGAATCCCCTTCCCTTATGGATTTTTTTTATAAAATCCCCTTCATAATTATTTTGGATGATACTTTAAATATAATCATACATGCCTACTCGAAACTATTTTGGGGAATACCTAAGGGAACACATTTGCCAAGTTGCCAACACTATTTTAATAATAAACACAATAATTTTAGATTTTTCAATATCATAATACAAATTAACACTCAAAACTATAACTTCAGTTACTTTCCAAACTTTCTCAAAACGGTATTCACAGTTTTAATTTATTACTCTGACACTGTTAAAAACCTCAGATTTGCTAAATCAATTATAATTGAAGCCATCAATTGCTATGTTGATCATCCCTGTGTATGAAGCCATGTAATTGCTATTGGCCATCTGTATTCATATGGAAGGACCTGTTTAAATACCTGTATGGAAGGATTGTTCAAATACCAGGGAAACTAAATGAGCATCATTACCCATTCAGTCTATGATCAGTCTACAGCCATGGAAATAATATAGAGACAGAAAGGCGGCCTCAAGCTACTATTAGATGGGCATATGTACACCCAGAAGAACAAGTCCAAGACGACCATCCGATGGGAGTGCTCTAGCCATAGAGGTCTCGGCTGTATGGGAGCAGTTACCACTGATCCAGAGAGTTACGGAACATTTATCACACAGTCACGATGCCAATCCAAATGCAGTCTCAGCCACTAAGCTATGTGCCACGATGAAAGACCAGGCCGTTACATCCCGAGGTACACCAACTCTGATACTGACAGTTTTTTGTTAATACAAATGTCTTATTTACTGATGTGTCTGTGATTCTTTTTGTGGTCAAGTTGTGTTCCATACAAGTCTGTGGAGGACACTCTGAAGGGTATTGGACACTGCATCGGATGGAAATGAACTATACTTTTGTTGATATGTTTTATTTACTGATGTGTCTGTAATTCATTTTATGGTCAAGTTGTGCTCTATATCATCATTTGCATTTGCTCAAAATGTATTTATATGTTTTAGGTGATCAATAAAATAAGTTTATACTCAATATGTGGTCCTAAATATTTTTTGTCACACAACATACATTCCAAATCCCTTTGGTTAATTAAGTACTGGAAACCAAAAAATTACTGCATAATGCAGCCTGTAGCAATATAAACTTATAAATATATTATAACTATCTGAATTACTATATTAAACTATAGCTCAAGTTTTAAATTAACCATAATACACATAGTTCATGGTTATGTTTTTCACATACACTGGGAATTAATACTCTTAAATTCAGGCAGTTGATTTACTATAATTAATTGGTTATTTAATCATACTAACTTGGTAGACTTTATACGTAGTACTAAATTATTTCAAGCGGATGAAGACATTTTCTGCCTAGACTGCTGGCCCCTTATTACTAACATTATACCACTTATTACCACCCTATAGCAGTGGTGGCTTCCTGGCTTGAGTTTTGGTAATTTTACCCTGTGACTGTGTTGTCAACATTTAGTGATAAAGTGTAACAAGTGAATTATATTTTTCTTTGTCACTACCATGGCACAGAGTGGTAACCGTAAGGGCATCTGGAGCAGCATTATATAGTAGATTTTTTACTCGCCAGCTGATCCCCATTATTTAAAAATTAGTCGCCAAGGCAATATTTTGTCGCCATTGGCGAGCCACAACTACTGGCCACAACTCGCAAAACTAAGCCCTGTAATCCTACCACTGACTGACTATGCTGTCGTGATGTGTCAATAGGATATTTTGCCAGTCAAAATACAGATACAGATGCTGTCATTTGCGCAGTAACGATCTGTTATTCGCCAGAGGCAGCACATTCGCATATGAGTCCAAATAAATCCGCCAGCTGGCGTAAGGGTTTGTTGTAATGGCGACGCGAAGACAAAAAGAAAGTTGTGTATTCTGTAAAATTGTAGGTGGCAAGGAGACTACAGTGCCACTATACCAGGTAGATACCGCAAATTATTCTATTTAATATTGATAAGCATACGAAATAATATAACTGTCACAGAGGCAGAGCGGTGTGCTCAGCGTCAGACTCAATCTAGCTAGTTGCAGCCTGCAAGTCTACAGTTTACAGACACAGTCTACGACTACATCTACAGTCGTACAGACTACGCTACAGTGGCTGCACTCGATTGGTCAGACCGCTGTAGCACGCGGTGCACCCGGTCTGCTTATTTAGCATTTGTTTGACCCGGCGGTACTGCACAAGCATCAATCCGGTGTAGCACGGATTGCTCGTCCAGTTTGGGAGGGTGTCGTGCGGTTCAAGATGGCGACGTTAGTTGACTATAGAAATAGAATAGAACACAAGTTTGCATCTATTCCAATGAATTTATTTCCGTGATAAAAGCAGGTTTACATAATAAAAGCCTCAAGTGTAACCTTAATTTACTCTTGATTTAAGCATAACTACATATTGTCATATAGGCAAACAGGTGGATGTCATCATCTGAGGGCGGCTTAGGGCACTCGGGTATGAATACTCGTGATTGTTTGGATCCCGGATGGTTCGGCCCCCGACGTGTTCGGCCCACGCAGACGGATGGTTCGGCCCGGATGTTTTGGCACACACCGACGGATGATTCGGCCCACATAACAAAAATCCGCTATGCAGGGTCGGGTGTTTCGGCCGACCCGGCGCCGACGGATGTTTCGGCCCACTTCACCGAAAATTCGACATGCGGTGTCAGATGTTTCGGCCTGTTGATAATTATCAAAGCAGCGGTCGCCTTGGTCCTGCCTCAACCCACTGCGTTTGATTCGGCCCGTTGCGTTTGAAGATTGTTTTTTTATGTTTGTCAATAAATTACCTACCACCTCTTTATTGTTTGTTGGTTTGTTTGTTTGAATTCACACTTTTACCTGGATTGCTTGTATGTGTGATGTTTGTTTGTTGCAAAGTAGCCTAGCAGTAAGCTAAACAAACACTGTAACGCGCCAGGCTGGTTTTGTTTAAAGGGGGACTGTTTTGGGAGCTTGCAGAAAATCGGCACTTGTTGTACGGAAGGAAAGGCTTTGACGCTCTCAATAGTGTTGGGTACACTGTGAGTTGAGTGGTAATGCAACTCTGACCAGTTTTGATTTGGGTGACCAATTGTATTGTGGTCATGTGAGCGGCTGCTTTTATTCTTTTGTAGTTATATGTCTGAATAAATGAGTTACATCATCCCGATATGGCGTTGTCATAAATATCAGAACCCGAAGCTTGTCACGGAAGCCAGTGAGAGAGGGCGTCTCGTGACATAAAAATATAATGCTTTGTCACAGCCTTTTTGTTTTTGTACATCATGCCTTTTAAAACACTTGCACATTTAGGGTTTGCAAGATGAAAAGTTCTATGTTATCATATAACTAGCCACAATAATCTATTTTCAGTTGCTTTTATGAAGCCAATCATCAAAACATTAAAGCAACAACGGTTATTTACATCACCCTGTTGACTCTGCTACTTGGATTTTTTTCACTTAAAAAACATTTTAGTGCATGTACACCTGGAATAAAAATGAAATAAAACCTTCTGCCACTGAAGAATATAAAGAATAAAACAAAATTCATACGAATTATCCATAAATTTGCATCATCAAACCAACAGATATAATGTTGAGGGGGTGACCAGTAGCAGTGATAACGCTTAAACCTCTGATTACAGATTGTTTGTGTTGTTATTCCTCTTGATTCTTCCATCAAGTCCACGATTGTTTGGGATCACAACATTTCCTACAGACTGCATTACAACCTGATTGACATTGTCATTCTCAGCATCACCATGGTCATAGTCCACAAAGTCTTTCTTTTTCTGCCCATCAACCAAACACACCTGTACCGCGACCCGATCTCTCCTCGATTGACAAGTAGACCGATCACGTGGTAGTGTGAAGTCGGGATATCTCGCAGGTCCAACACAGGCCTGACTAATCGAGTGCAGTCACTAATACACTATGTCTGCAATCAGCCTCAGATGCACCCACACGCCATGCCCTCAGACAAGGTTCATCGTGTGGGTGACAACAGTCAAAGTAGCCATGTTTATTTGACATTTTGAAATTTGTTGTGCCGACACATTAAACTCTTGACAAACTCTTGAGTCATGTTTAGTTGTCACTCCATCATGTCTCATGACAGATTTTAAAATCAACAATCAGTTATCAACAGTTGTAGCCTATGAATAGATGAGGTCTAAGACGGCACTATAAAATCAGTGTGGCTGGGGAAATGTCCAAGCTAGCCAGTCCACATGTTAAGTACCCAGGACTGGTATGGAGCTCAACATTTTGGATTTCCATGACACAATAGAACTTTGTTTTAAGTTCACCTCGCAGTTATGGTCATCCGGGGACAGTCCCAGATTATTTCTATAACAATAAAGTATAGAGTCCTGCTGATATGGTCACCTCGCTATTCAGGTCACCTTTTCCCAGTCCCGAGAGTGACCTTAACAGTGAGGTTCCACGGTACCATTGTTTAAGGCAGCAATTAACTGCCAGAACAAAGTAAAGTAACAGCATCCATGCTGCAATTAATGCACGAAGACTATTCGTACACAATATCCACCACTGTCTATAACCAGGTACTCATTACAGCTGAATGAGCTGAAGTAGCATAGAGTGAACGACCTTGCCCAAAGTTCGACACCGCAGCATAGGATTCGAACCCGGGTTTTCTTGGTCGATAATCCAAAGTTCTAGCCACTGCACCGCTGCATTCCACAACATTACAAGCCCACACTTCATTGAGTCGATCAACCATGGTATGAATGATCGTTAAACAATTCCATATTATTGTATGTAACTCTAATAGAAAGCAGACTTTTTAAAGTTATAAATGTGATTAGTTGTTTATATTGTCTTGTATAGCAGCTAATAGAATAGATGAACTTGAATTTTCATAAAATTTAAGCAGTGTGAAAAAATCATCTAGATACAGTAGGTTAAACACACATTCATGCATGCATTGTTCACAATAGTTGTCTAATGTTTCAGAAGATGACTCTTTATTAGGCTACACATGGATCTTTGTTTCTGGCACTCATTCATCTGATTTGTATCCTTTAAAATTCAAATGTTTTCATTCATCTCATTTCAAATTAACTTATGAAGAAGCCAACATCTAGTGCAGTAAGTAGAACAAAGGTTTTAAATGGTGAGTATCAGGTACTGGTAATCTGGTAAGAAAGGTATAGCAGACAAGGAACATATACACACACAGACTGTATTTGTTTAATATATCACATGCTTACAACAAATATGAAGTAATGTTTTCCTGCCGTGATTCTTCAGGATGATGAAATCATTGTTTTCAATGACATTCACCCAGCATCGACATATCACTTCCTGGTCTGCCCTGTTGACCACATCCGAGATGCATCACGGCTCAACAAGTCTCACATACCCTTAGGTCTGTAACTGTGTGTCTAACTCCTATAATGTTTTTTGGAGTAAAGCTTTATTTATAATTGGAAGATATTTTTGTGTAATATATGAAGGTCACATGAAGTGAGAATTAGTAAGAGAACATGATGTTATCACACAAACTATCGAATATGATGAATTCACACTTTTGTATTCATGCAGTCGCTCACACACATGTGCATCACATTACACGTACATGTACAAACATGTACACGCACATACACACGAGTTCATGTTACCAATGAAGTCTAGATTTAATTTTTTCCCAAGGTCTGTTTTTATGGTGAAATTACAGCACGTTGTTAATTTGTGTAAATACTGTACGAGGACTGATAATGTTTTGTGCTCATGAAAAGTATTCGTCAGTATTACATCTTTAGGCAAAACTATGTATTAACATAACATCTAAAATAGCAGTTAATTATTTAAATTTGATTAACTAAACAGGAAGTGAAAAATGTGAATAAACAAATACTTCATTTCAGTGGAGAATATGGTTGCTATTTCCAAGCGACTACTTGAAGAACGTGGTGCTGATCTCTCACAAGCCAGGTACAGTGCCTTTGATTTGATGCACCAGATTCACCATTATTTTGTCCTTTAGTATTAGCAATGCTACTTGTTGAGATAATGCAAATGCCACAATAAAAACATAAATGTTTTCACACATGTAATCAGCCAGGGTTTTATTCTACTGTCATGCTATATATAATACTGTGTATTGTTGTAATTGTGATCTATTGCAGCTCAAACCATTTGTGTTTAGAACTATTTTACTTTGTACATGTCAATCACAACCATTGCAAGATGAGGTTTCAAAGGCTTTGCAATTGACCATTGTATTTATTCCCAACCTTGGTAGCAGTAATGCACGGATTCACATAAACCCAGTCTAAAAATAAACATTAATGATACATGTAATCTCCTGTTATGAAACAGTGTAGTTGTATTAAACATACTATTAACTAGTAGAACGTCCAGAAGTGACCCTTACGTAGGTCCTTATGTAGCATTATAATTGAACTATCCATCACGTGATCTGTTCCCTAGCAAAAGCTCCACCAAGCCATAACATGGATTCCAAACATGTAGAGAATTCAGTCATTCCATCGTATATTTTGTTGAAATTCTGGCCTGAAAACTTGTCCCATATGACAAAACATAAGGAAAAGTTGTTCAGGTAAGAACTACATGCAGGAAAGTTTGATTTAGCAGATGTCATGCTGCACTAGTAATGTAATTACATGTATATTAATGGTATCAACATTGTTGGCAAGGCAAAGTTTAATGGAGGTCATGCGGCTCGCGCATACTTTTGATAGTGATGTAGGCAAACCAAGAAGTATCGGATAAGACAATTGTTTTTGAAGTGTTTCCATTGCAGCTGGTATTTTGAAGTACCATGTATTGGATTTTGTTGTTGTTGGAAGTGCTATTTTTGCAGTTGAGTTTGATGATGCTATGTAGTTGCAATGAACAAACATACAATTAAACCCCACCACTCTGGCTGTTGACAGACTTGGATTCCACTGGCCTCCATTTCACTTGGTGGCCCACCTTCACCTTCATGTCATCTGCCCACAAGGCAACATGAGCTATCTCTCCAGAGTCATCTTTTGGCCAAATTCGTTCTGGTTTGTTACTGTAAGTAACTGCTTCTTAAGTCAATGCTAATAAAGCATTCTTTTCTTGCAGACTCGGCATGCATTGGCCGCCATTCATTAGTGTATCTCACTTACACATACATGTCATATGGCCCGATGATAAAATTGGGTTTTTCGTGAGGGCAATTGGGAAATTTAACCCATCTACATATTGGTTTCGAAGTGTGAGTAGCTGGTTAAAAAATACTATACCATTTCTGTGCTAGCACTTGTTTCTGACTAACAGTTGCACTGTTTATGTTCTTTTCGTTTGTTGCTTTACAAATACATGGTTAATTGTATTTGGGGTGTTCAAAAGTATGTTGTTCTGTATTAATTATATTTCACGAATCTACTAATTTTTTAAAAACTTTGGTCAGTTTACTTATGAAATGACTTCCAAGTAACTGATTAAAACCAAAATTTCAATGAGCAATATGATGACTAAAAAGTAAGTTAGCTATGTTAGGACCATTAGCCATATTTGTTTTTATAAAAGCATGTTACAGAACTGTTTTTGGTGTCGTATGTTCAAATTGGTTGTTTTTACTAATGTATTTCACTTGGCCAGTGATTACTATGCTAAAATGATATGATTAATTGTATTGTATGAAACTGCTGTAATCCCTGTAAAATTTTTGCCACATTAGTATGTAGAGTGTTACTCATGTCAACTGTTGTATGGAACTAGCTATCTTCTTCCTTATCTCAGTAAGAAACTAACCGTATTCAGAAGTGTGTATGTTAGTTGTAATAGCAGCAGTACTATTTGCTGCAGAGTAATGAGCAAAACATTTTTGTAGTGCAAAGTACTTGACAGCGGGACCTGCTGAAAGTGAAGCCCTAGGCCACTAAACGGAGGGGGGATTGCTAGGTAGTCTGCAATGATGTGTCAGTGACTCATGTGGTTTCTCTGTCGCTAGACTGACTGGCTGCTGGAAAGGCTGAAGAACATGCCAGAGGAGTCAACCTCCCCAGTGACGTCACATGTGTCAGCACAAGTGACGTCACAGGAGTCAGCACAAGTGACGTCACAGAAAATATCACAAAAGAAAGAACGAGGGTCAGACGGCACATCGCAGGCACCACATGTTGAACGGACAGAAAACACCAACACAGACACCACGTGACAAAAACCAACCAAACATGTACTTCATTACTGATACATATGAATCCAGTTATTCTAGTCAGTGGGTTTCTTTGCGGTAAATTATATAGTCAACGCATTCCTCATTGCCTACTAAACACGTTGATGTATTTTAGTGTGATATATTTCCGCTAATTTGTATGGTGTTTTACAGATACTTAAACATATATTATAGTGTATTAAGTTACCTACCAATCTATCTATCCCATCTGATAGCTTGTGGAACAGTTTAAAATGGATCTTCGGGATCAGACAATTTTGCTAGTATAACATTTATTACAAGACAACATTTAAGCAAACACATTCTCATGGGCATGAGACGAAATTCCCCGTTTTTAGGTTTCTTATTAAATATGAACCCACCATTTTCTATGAATTATTCACAGATTATTCATCATAGTTACCTATGTTGCTCAATAAAATGTTTTATCATTATTTATATTTATTTGTTTTTACTTCAGAGCAAGTGTTAGAATCCTGTCCTCGATGTTGCGAACGGTGAGAATATATCACATACAAATCTCTAGCGTTGTCATTTCTGAATCTCGTTCACCGACGATGTGAAGTCATGCATGTCATTAATGAGTTCTGGAGATTCTTGAATCAAACGATTCAGTCGATTGCATTTACAATTCTATGGTCTGCATGTATAATGTTAATGGATAACTACTAGTGAGGGACACTAATGTTCCTTCGCGAACGCCACGGAGACCTCTGTACATCGTCTATATGATACTTGTCATAATATTTGCTCTATCTTACCTATATGTGCACAGTCAGCGAATTCTTTGCCGACTGTCGTCACGTATTGAGTTACTGCATAGATATGTAGAATACCCTGGATTAACCGTTCCCCTGCTTCGGCGCTACATGTCTCATTGCACGTGCTATTTCGCTGTGGGGTAACGAATACTTCCGGTTACGCTTGGATATACGTAAACAATAGCACATCCGCATAGTAATTAACTGGTGAGCCGTGTCAAATGAAGAACAATGCTTAACTATTTCAAAGTTATCATGCAATGTGAAGAACAAAGAACAAGATGGGCACATGATGAATGGAAATTCGGGTATTGGCTATAGTATAGAACAGTCTAATCAGCCCGGCTGCCAGGACGCAGCCGAGACCGAGTTTCGAAGACGACCGACAAGTTGAAGTCAATGACAGTAAAATACGAACTCTTCAAAGACTACGCCGTGGATGAATTCTTCAGAATGCTATTTTAATACGTTGTGCTGCGATCACTTTGGACGGTAACTGATAATTAATACAACCCAGCACAAAAGAATGTCTAATGAAAAGTCTGTCAATTGCATACTCGGACTGCTGAGCCTAACCCAGGCCAAAGTAAGCGCCTAGTCCTAGGTTAGAATAGGCAATATGTCAATAATAGTTATTAATTTTTGTTCATGCTAATAATATGTGGAACTTTTTTTTAGAAACTCGGCCGCATCGTTACAGCCCGGCTGATTAGACTGTTCTATAGGCCCATCCTGTCCTTGTTCTTCACATTGCATGGTAACCGTGAACTAGTTAAGCATTATACTTTATTTGACACAGCTCACAAGTTAATTACTATGCGGACGTGCTATTGTTTACCGTGCAACCGGAAGTATTCGGCGAAAAAGCGTGCGCAATGAGACGTGTAGCGTCGAAACAGGGGAGCGGTTAATCGAGGGTATTCTACACGTCTATATGGTTACTGTTATAGTTTCGAAGTCTGCCTTGTTCTTATTTCAGGCTAATTTTGATAACCATCACTGCACATACTTTTTTGTTTAACAGTAATTTTCATTCATTTGCAAAACATTTACATTTAAATTAAGTTGTTTCGAAAAGATAAACCGCTTTTGAAACGATGCAAACAAGAGAAAATGCAATACAGCTGTACATGTAATACTAAACATGCATACTATTAGTTATAATACCACTTTGCCATATTTCGCAAGAGAATAATTGACATGGTTACTATATATGTAGATATATATATACACTGTGTATGTATATATATATAATTAAATATACACGTGTGCTTTTGTATAATGCATGTACAGTGTATCTATATGCGTTAAATAAATAATGTCATCCATTTAATGTCGGTTCTTAATATTTCAAAGAGGAGTGAGTATCATATTGTTATTATAACATGAATAACAAGGAACTCCTTTTTCCATTTAATAACTAACACCAGTGATACTGTGTCTGCCTAAAGAGAACGCCATTATTAGATCATTATTTTCTGTCAGCCAAATGTGAATAAAGCTAATTGTACTCTTCTGGTGTACATTAGCCAGGTCACTGCACACTTTAACAAGATTTAACACTTGTACGCGAACATCATCCATCACGTAGTTAGACCACCTTGATGGGAAAGGTGATGCGGAGAAGGTCTTCTTCGGGAGAGAGATTCTGAGTGAGGATGAAGAACTTGAAATTATTTGCATAGGTCTCGCTGAAGAATTGCTCTTTGTAGTCGTCGCCGTCTTCTGGCTTGATCAACTGTAGGTACCTGCAATCGGTCACACGGTTAATGATATCAGCATATTATAAGAAGAGTGATAAAACAGCATTCGCATAATAATTGACGGCGTCTACAACTATAGCATTCAAAATAATTATTACAGCCGATTCGGAGGCTAGTGACCTGCTACGTTTGAGTCGGACCGCCAATTTTACAAAGTTGAAGGTCCGACTGACAACCAACTTTTCGAAGCCGGCGTGACGTCATAATCACGTAAACTTAAAAACTTTGGAATACGTACGTCAGACTGACTCCGACTAGTTCCGGCGTAGTCAAAAGTTTTCAGATTGACGTGATTATGCCGGTGTACCGATCTGGGTGGAGGTTCCGGTCTGAGAGTAAGTTCCGGTTCCGTTTTACGTATTGCGCATGCGCTTGTACATGTCAAAGGTTAGCATGGCATGCATGAAGCACCGTAGGGGGGCAAGTTGGTCAGTGGAATAATGGTCGCTACAGCAAAAAAATTATTAATTATGTAACCCAGTCGCCACGTACGTCGAGCTAGGGTCAAAGTTGATCGGTCACCTGAGGTCACCTTGCTCACCGTGATGTAACTCAGTCACCGCATATTTCTGGCACGGGGTCAAAGTTGATCGGTCATCTGAGGTCACGTTGCACCGCGAGTCGCATTTGATGTACTGCGCTTGCGCGAGCATGTGCAATACGCAAAACGGAACCGGAACTTACTCTCAGACCAGAACCTCCTTCCAGACCGGAACACCAGCTTAGCATATAATGCAGTCGATGTCATTCGGAGTGTAGTGGATATACTGCAGTCGGAGGGAGTCTGGTGTGATCTGATCTGGTCTGGTTGGGTCGGTCAAAAATTGCAAGTGTATCCCGGCCTTAAGTTAAACAAAACTGGGAGTTTAAAAAAATAGACTACTTTTCTTTCTCTATGTTTACATACTCCCCCACACACTTGACGTATTTATAGTAGGATGAGTAAATTGTCACAGATTAAAGGTAAAAACTGTACGTAGGCTTTAAGAGATATTGTTGTATATGGAAACACCACGTGAAGGTGTGTAGTCGGGTACCGACAGAAAAAGGCCAGTTTATTTTCTGAGCACATGGCCTACAGGTAAACACTGTCCTTCCCAGAGTTAACTTACAGTTGCTTCTCGATGAAACTTTTGTCCATGATACTTTGTAGAAGTCCTTTCTGAATCTCATCAAAGCGTGCTTCTATTGTCTTGTACATGTTCACCTCCATCATGTCTAACACCAGAGGCTTGCCGTATCTGTTCACACAAGACAACGACTTTGATTGTCAACGACGAGGGATGATTTATGAAAATGTTAAGCATTTTAAGATTTACTATTTCCCTCATCTTATAAGCTCAACTCGGTCAAAATTAATGTTAGTTCGTGCAGTGTGTATTGTTAGTAAATAATAACGTATTTTAAAATTATTTAATTAATCTAATTTATGTAACTCAGCACAAGTGAATATGCAATGGCAGTTGATACATTTTTTATGAGGAAAACTAAGAAAAACCTCTATTTCATCAACAATGAAATTCACTTCATTGGCATTCATTTCAGTGGCATCATATGATCTATGATCTATTTGCCATTGCACCGAATGAACATGAGTTGTTTTCAGGTTGAGTCTTTCAGGCTGCACCATTCAGCGCAGAATACTTTCTTGACTATGCTAAATACCCTTTCAACTGGGGCTGATGAGGCCAGAATGCTGAGATGGTGAGGGACCAACTGAGCTAGAGTTGGAAATCTCAGAACTGCAGTGGGTCACTGTAATGATCTGACTGAGGTATTCTCTCACCTTTACAATCAGCAATCTGCTGATATTATAAGTTTGCAGTTTAAATTTCCTGATCATAGACTACTAGTTGTTGAGAGGGTCAGCACATGTCCACATAACAGGCTCAGCATCCCCTTTGGACTTTTTAGCCAGGCTGCTGGCATGGGATTATACTAATGTAGGAGGCAGCCTGACTTGAGCTACCTTACTTCTACAGAGGAAGACTGGCATTTCTAGCACTGTCAGCCACTGTCAAGTGGCATGGTCTCCAGACTACATCAAAGGCATTTCCTGTCTAATTGGTGGGTTAACTGCTAATTGGCTCTTTATGGACATCCTGGTGGCTTAATTAAACAAACAGGTTTATGGCCTGAACTGATAGCCTACAATTATTGTTTGCTGAAGAGGGTGTTTCTGGCTGGGAAAAGAGGCTGCCATGTTTGGGTATCATAGTCATGGTTATCAGAGAAATAGGTTGTACTATGTGTAGGGAAGGTAAGGTGGTATTCTATCAGAATTAACAAAGTATTTAAAAAATAGTTGAACGTTTAAATATTTCAGGAACGTTTAATTTTATAACCAAATATATTTATTTTCCCCAGTACATATTGAGAAAGTACTCAGATGTACTCGTAAAATCTGAGTACTTCAAAAATGTACTCGAGTACCGAGTACTTCGGCCCCAGGTCTGCGTAAATGGGTGTGAAAAATGTGCTTTGATAGTAAACCAAGTAGACGTAATTGGTAACAATTGCTGTAATTGGTCTACAACAAAATATTTGTTAAGTTTGAGGCACAGATATTTCAGTAGAAATGTATATTTATTTACCGTTTGTGGCCATGCGTGAACTTTATTTTTGTCAATTTTTAAAGCATTTTAAGCACAAATTCATTATCGACATATAATATTTACTGTGTTTAATAATTGTAATTATTGTACCTAAGAAACAACTTACCTGACTGCTCCCAATAATGCCTTTCTTATTACTTCAGGTTCCATTTTATCCGGGCTCACCGCATTCAGGAAGTTGACGTCTTGATAACGGAGAAACGTAGACGTTTGGCCTACTGTATCTATGATCAGAGGCCATCTGATCGACACAAAAACTCACATTTAATGTAGTGATCGCGTAAACACTCAACTGAAATATAATGTGTCTGTGAACATTGTAAGTATGTATTTGGATGACATGCACATAATAGAGCAAGCTAACGAAATCTTCATCAATGTAAACTTAATACAATAATATTAATAATACTTAGAATATAATATCAACGTTATAACCACATATACAACGACATTGATGCAGTCACGTAAGACTAGCTCCTAAATAAATATGCTTGTAATTATCATTATTATTAAAACACATTTATCATAATTACTACTGGCAAGTTGTAGTCATGTTGACTATAGTATTATATGTGGTAGTTTTATATTTTATACATGTATAATTCTGTGCTATAAAAGTATATTCTTAATGGCAAAACTTGTGAAGAAAGAAGTGCAATAGTCAAGGCTACTTGTAATAAGTGCAGTTTCGTGCTGAACTGAAAATGCAGGAGTAGCAATGGGTAGGTGTTGGGAAAACGTTTTGATTTCCCAGGCTGCCTCGGTGTGCCAACAATAAGCACCTTTCTTTTATCAGCAATTAACTTTAATCTACTCTCATTCATCCAATGGAAAAAGTAATTAAAATTACTTTCTGGGCTGATTTAAGGAGCAACTGTAGGATCAGGAGTAGACGGAGACGTGCAAATATGCGTCATCGTCATACATAAGGTGACTAAAATTGGGACTGTTAGTAGCAATATTATTATAGTTGTTGTGACGATTAGAAACCAACAGCAACAACAACGATGACGACGAAGCATGGTGCAACACAATATTATTCAATCAAGTGCTCTCGGTGTAGTCGCTGCCTTGATAATTGCGTCCGTTCATGTGTGGAAGCATTACACAACAGACCAGCTATTCTTAGAGCGCAAGCTTTAAATGGACCATGGTTTTGTTGACTGGCACACACAGCCTATTGTCTTTCGTTACATGTCTTGGACTTTATTGACTCAGACAATTACTTTGGACAGCTAAAGCTGTTGGCTCACCATGTCAATATTGCATAGTGAATACGCTTGTACAGACATGCGCCAGCAGACATGCCGACACGTGTAGACCCTTACACACATCTTAGACTACACATGCACGCCCACTCACACAACATTTGTTTTTGCGACACAATATTATAGTTTAATAGATTAAACACATTCAAATAATAAGGTGCTAGCGACGTCGATTACTGTTAGTAAGATATTTAACAGCAAAATAGGACGAACCTTCCGGAATCTTTGACCTTGTTTCCAGCGTCTTGTATGATCAGATTGCTCAGTTCTTTGATGCTCACTTCGAGCTCGGGGAGTTTTTCTGGGAGACTTTTCTGCTCTAGAACAGAACAATAGTCTATCAGTATCATGCAAGAAACCAAATAGTTTATATTTTCAGTTGAATCGACAAGACAAATTAAATCGATAAAGTAACTTGACACACGTGACACTGTTGGTCAATGTTGTATCGTTAATATGCACAATGAAGTACAACAGATACAGGTACCCCAGGTAGTATGTTTCCTTGGTAATTGAAGCCACTCGCATACATAATATTATGAAGTCAACAAGTAACACGGTAACCTATAAATGGATTATGAAGGTGTTCAACGGTAGTGCGATGTTCATATATTATTCGATATATAAATAATGATCTGTGTCACCACCTGTTATAATTTAGCACTGACAACCAACTTAACATACTAAACAGGGTTTCATCTTAGAACGTTATTACTGCATTACAGATATCGACATTTGGGTCTACAACAGCAGATACAATGTTCATTTTCGGCAAAAACGATTACAAATATGGATCAAACAATTACCGCACATTCTTCCCGATAATACTTATAAGACCTACATTTTTGTGGTAATATACCACACGGATCCATAATAGATTATATGAATGAGTTGCAAAATCCTAAAGTTAACAACAATTTATTTATTTACATATTTGAGTGCGCTATTTCCGTTATCTTCCGTGATGTCGCGGGTGATACTGCACCTTTAAGTATATTATTAAGTAAAACAGGCTATTCAATTCTGAATATAATTTACATCCAAAATGTTGTTTTACAATTTAATAATATATATATAAACAAACAAGCATAACACAATTACGTATTATATAAACATCGACAATAGTAATGGTATTAGGCCATGGGCCAGATATGCTCCTCGTGCACCCCACCCCCACAACTCTACCAACCCATGTTTTTTTGAAGCTGTGGGGTCCATTGAAGATGATTTCAAGTGGTAAAAATGAAAAAGTTGGGTCTCACTACCCATTTTCAACCTATCTTGGATGGTACCCTGAAATATCGTATTTCTCATCAATGTCGCATGGTATTTAATCACCCACACCACAATCATCATTGTATAGTAATATATGTCTCAATATGTACTTGTGATATGTCAAATTGAAGGATTTTATCTGCTGATCATTCTAATAGCATTCAATAAATGTATACTGTTATGGCATGTGCCCTAATTAGCATAGAATAACTATACTCCATTCTCACTCGTGACCGCATAGATGACATCATTATTTTTGTCAAATATATCAATTTCCTTTAAACCTATGGCCTATTTAAGATCAAAATAATAATGCATAACACTCTGCAGCATCACATCTTTCATTTGATACCAGAATTGTCTTTCTGTCATTACAAATGGATTATATATGATGCTTCAAAGATAATCGTAGTGTTGCGGATCAAGAGGCGTAACCCAGGGCATTTTTATTATTACACACTGTACTCCATCAGCAATGGATTGTTTAAAATGTAATGAAGAAGTGACTATAATATTGTTGTTTTATAAGTCATTTACGTTCTTTTGGAGTATCTAGGTACATGTTTGCAGTTGGAATACTAGTTTTCTTACATGTTTCATCATGGTATGCGGAGATCACAAGGTCGTATCCCATGTTATATTATTTAAGTCTCATATTATATTATCTAAGTTTCAATTGCAGCTTATACGAATACCTCAGGTCAACTTCACAGCTATCCATAAGTTAAAATGTTATTTAAGTTAGGTAATGATAAATTATAAGCTTTACCTGCTTTGACCTGCTGATATTGCATAATAACCTTTGTATGTATTTACTATTAAAACGAAAACGAACAAGTGATCTAACTGTCGAACCTACTTGTATAGTTCACGTAACGGGCTTAAAATATGGAGAACTTCAACTCATGTCTGGTATGCGGGATGCAGAGAAGAAGTTGACGAAATTGCAGGAGATCAAACAGAACAGACTTTCAGAACATCCAACTTCAACCCACAGGATGGAGGACACGTGCAAGCTCATCCCCAACACAGTGATGGAATATCATGGGTTCCATTAGGAATGCTACAAACGTTTCATCATGAATATGGACAGGCTGACGTTCACCTCATCACTGCCATCTGATGCCTCCACACCCCAACGTACGAGCCGCATAACTTCCACAGAAGGTGATAAAATCATCTTCAAGTCGGAATGTATTTTCTGTGGATCAGAGGGTCGTAAGACGGTAAAAGTGAAAGGCACACGGACCAGTCAAGGCATGAGTCAGTTTGAATTTGATGAATGTAATACTGTGGCGACGATGGCAGAAATAAAACAGGATGAGAAGTTCCTCACAAGAATACGATCTGTTTGCTTGTGAAGCCAAGTTCCACAAGAATTGCCGGATGGGTTTGCTGAAGCCCCTGATATTAAATGGCCACCAAACTCCCCGTGATTGTGACAGAATTGACACTATCGTACTACACACACTCCAACAATTGTTATGTTATGTCATAACTGGGATGGCAGCTCCCACATCATCCCGCACAGAGAGACTTGTTCTGTCAGTTGGTCAGGACATCTGCCGGGCAACAACCAATGGATCGTGGAAGCTGCCAAAACACATCTTCATGAGCATATCCACGCGTCATATGTTCAAATGTGAAAAACTTGTAATTCTCCTGAATAGAATGGGACATTGTGAAAGCTGCTCCTTTTTATAGGAGCTGAACCTGTTGTGCAGTCGTCCACTCTTCTCTCCAACCAGAATGTCAGGTCACCACCAGGACCAACGGTATTCCATTCAGAATTTTTTAATTTCGAACAGCGTCTGAATGATCTCACAGGAAAAGGATAGGATTAGTTCACACAGCTCATGGCATCATGTTACAGGAAGTTGGCAGTGATGATCATTCTGGGGAATCTGGTGACTGTCTTGAGATACCATCTCAAACAAGGAAAAAGGAGAGGTCGCTGAACCTTAAGGAGTCGGCCACACTAGAGAGAAGCTGATTCTGAAAGGAGAGGCAACCAAGAGGCCACCTGATTGGAAATCATCCTTGTCTAATGGTAAAAACAAGTGTCAGTTCATCAAACTGCTTCTGAAGCTGTGGCAGAGTGATGGATACGCATCAAAACTGCATGGAAGACAAGTGATCTGCATATATTAGGAGAATGCCACTCTGCTGACTTCCAATGATGGCCGGACGACAGTAACCCATGAACTGCCCCTTCTGAAGTCATCACAGGAAACTAACTCAAGAGTTATTCCTATGTTAATTACGCAAGGAGTAGGAATTACCGATTCGTTCGTGTGAAGAGCCCAGAATCAAACATCTTCGTTCTTCTGCACTATGCTGCATCAATTGGAGATATCACCATCTCGTTTGACACTGGTGCAGGAAATAAGCAGACTGATTAATGTCAGCAAACTAGGAGTTGATCTCGGCCAAGACAAATGTACGGCTCTGATGGTTCTGTATGCTTTCAGTAGATGTGACAGCACTAGTGCTTTCCGAGGAATTGGCAAACTCAAACCAGTGAGACCTCTACTGAATATTCCTAAATACCTTCATGTACGCAAGAAGCTGGGAGATACATAGGACCTACCTGAAGAAAGGATTGATGAGCTGGACAGCTTCACTTGTGCTGCATATGGTAGAGCATCAAATGTGTCAAAAGTTGATGACTTCAGGCTAATTCGTATCAATGAGCTGTATGCTAAGGATAACCGTGTAATCCTTCAGTTGATATTGACATGGCCAATCTACCACCATGCAATCGCAATCTCACCCAGCATGTCAGAAGAGTCAACTATCAAGTTGGCATATGGAAGAGCTGCACATATTCCTGAGCCTGACGTCCCCAAGGTGAGCAGAAACCATGGCTGGAACATCAGTAATGGAAGCATTGAGCCACTCTGGTATGATGAAGTGGCTGATATAACTCAGGTATACCCCGACCACACTGATAGTGATGACGAGTCTGACATGAACATGTCTGATGGGATGGAACAATATGCTGACAGTGACAGTGGTTATGACTGAGCATCAACATTTTACTAATTGGTTAAGTAGCTATCAATGTTTGGCAAGTGTCCGTACATCAACCTAGATGTTGTATGTCATTGCATACAATTAAGATGTGAATAACTTTTCGGCATCTAACTATATTTTGTTTTATCAATGGCTAGCATTTAAATGAATGTCATACATACGTAATTCACTTTAAACTGAATTATCATATTTTGAGATACTGGCTTTCGATTTGTCTGTACTGTTGACATTTGTCATATCTTAATTCACGAGTTTTGGATACCACATTAAGCTAATATACATGTACATTATATGAAATATGTAGTGCTTTGTTTTATGCATCTGAAATTAATATGGCATAAATGTATACCTGAAAACATACACATAATCTAGACAGTTTTGACATGTATGCCATCCATATCCATGGTTATCTTTGCGTTCGCCACTTGATCCGCAACACTACGGTTATCTTTGAAGCATCATATCTAATCCATTTGTAATGATAGAAAGACAATTCTGGTATCAAAAGAAAGATGTGATGCTGCAGGGTGTTATGCATTATTATTTTGATCTTAAAGAGGCCATAGGATCAAAGGAAATTGATATATTTGACAAAAATAATGATGTCATCTATGCGGCCACGAGTGAGAATGGGGTATAGTTATTCTATGCCAATTAGAGCACATGCCATAATAGTATATATCTATTGAATGCTATTATAATGATCAGCAGATGAAAACTTTCAATTTGACATATCACAAGTACATATTGAGACATATATGACTATACAATGACGATTGTGGTGTGAGTGATTAAATACCAAGCGACATTGATGAGAAATACGATATTTCAGGGTACCATCCAAGATAGGTTGGAAATGGGTAGTGAGACCCACCTTTTTCATTGTTACCACTTGAAATCATCTTCAAGGGACCCCAAAGCTTAAAAAAACATGGGTTGGTAGAGTTGTGGGGGGTGCACGAGGGGCATATCTGGCCCATGGCCTATATGTTTCTCCATCTTCCTAACCACCAAGTGTTGATTCCAACTAATATAACAGACCTACCTGGTGCTGCATCTTTCGCGGCAGGTTTTGGAGCAGGTTTCTTGGCCGGCGCCTTGGCAGGCTTCTTCGACTTCGGTGGCATTGTGTGTTTTGGAAGGCTGCTAGGAACTTAACTTTGAGCACGGATTCCTTCTAGTGCTTAAATAGGCCTAGTAGGTTGTGCAATACTGTCAACCGAGTTCAACCAATAATATCCGCTACATGAACACGTGATATTTTGCCATGAACACTGTAACGCGGCGTATGCATAAATTCTTACAGGTTCTTACAGGTCCTCTTCTGGCTTTTAGGCTGTGATGCCTCTTACGCCAGCTCTGATGTTTGTCGTCAAACTATATGGTGCGCATGCGTCTGACGAGTTGTTCCATAATAGGGGTGGGGCTGTGTAATCGAGCTTAATTGGGTGGTTTTTCCATAATTTGTCTAATTTTCCCTCGAAGGACTGAACTGATGGAGCCTCTACCACAGACTGTGGGAGGCTGATCCATACGTCCGTGCATCGGTGTATAAATGATTTTTTTTAAATGTTTAACCGACAACGTCCTTTGAATATTTTTAGGTGATGTCCTCGCGTACATGATTCAGTATCCCTCAGTTATAAAGTTCGATGTCACAGCTGTATCATATTTGTCTGTTAAAATCCTATACATTTCAATCATGTCTCCTCTGAGGCGACGATATGACAGAGTTGGTAATTTTAGTCTTTGCAGACGTTCATTGTATTCAAGATCTTTAAAGCCTGGAATTAATTTGGTTGCTCTACGCTGAACATTTTCAAGAGCTGTAATGTGTTTCATTAAGAATGGAGCCCATACTTGATTTGCATATTCAATATGTGGGCGGACGAGAGATTTAAAAACAGTAGAAAAACAACCTATCGAGGCTATATTTGGTGGAGATAGATCGTTGAAATTGGTGGTGTATCAAAGTTCATAAGCAAGTGGAATTACTGATTGAAAAGTATTATTCTTGCCTTAATATCATTCATAAAGTAGCAGTAAACATATATTGAGTAGCAGTTGTGCTTAAAGTTAGTTAGATAAAGTATTTTAGGACACTTTAGTCTAGTGAGTGATAATAGGGTACGTTAGCTTACGGCTACGATAAGTTTGTAAACAAGATTTAACAAACCTCGTTATGTGGTAGAATATATAGGTGATAAAGTAACAACCATAAACTACCTACATAAGATAATATCTGTGTAAGTCAGTACCTGCTAGACATTTTGATATGGTAGCTTTGTTGTTAAAATTAAGCATTTGCGATAATCGGGCGAACTAAGTTTATGTAGCTAGTGTCTCTCTTATTCGCTAGGGCGCTGTATAACCTAAATAAATAAGGCAGTCTAGCGTACGCAATCTTACGTAAAGTGTAACATTTGTGCACAGAAAACAGTCTTCTTAAAGACTACATAGACAGTGAATAGTGTAAACACAGTTGACAAAACTATTTTAAATAGCTAATTAGATTATTATTATAAAATAAATTCTGATATGGCGCCTTGCAAGCGGCAAGTCAAGGCAGAGACACTTGGTGTGCGACGACTGCCACAGTTGGGTAGATTTTGCCTTATCCGGCTGTACGAAGTCATGGACAGAAACCAAGGAAGAGGGATTCACCTTTCAGTGCGTGGGGTGTTGGAAGGTGAAATGTCTGGAGAAAGAGGTAGCTAGGTTGGTAGATATTGTGAAGGGGATGGAGATGAGAATCAGCAAGGAGACAGATGGAATGGAGAGAGACGACAGGGATAAAGTTGGGAATACTGTGAAACTGAAGGAGCAGAGTAGTGGCAACAAGACCGAGGAAAGGAGACTGAGAGGAGGGAAGGTGATCGGAGGGGAAGAAAGTGGAGGATCGACGGCAGGAAATGTGACAGGTGTGAAGGTGGCAGGAGAGAAAGTGACCGTAGAGAAAGAGGTAGGAGGGAAAAAGAGACGGGAGAGGAGAGAAGGAAATGCAATGGGAGGAAAGATGACGGGAAGAAAGGAAGTGAGAGTACATGTGACAGAAGAGAAGTCGGGAGGGACGATGACAGGAAGAAAGGTGACAAGAGAAACAGCGTCAGGAAAGAATGGAACGGACGAGATTGTGACGGGAGAGCAGAAGACAGGGGAACAAGATTACAACCAGACAGATGCAAACCGTAGAAAGAGCTACACTGAGGCAGTGATTGAGGGGGCAATGAGGAAAGAGAGGGTGTTTATGGGCGATTCGATTATGAGAAAGACAGATAAGACTCTAAGCGAGGGGGAGGACGTCGTTGTTTGTCTACCGGGGGCTCTAACGGGGGCTAGGATAGAACATGTAACTGAAAGGGTAGAGAAGGTACTGGGGCATGGCAAGGGAGGGTCTATACTAGTACATGTAGGGACAAATAACGCAGAGAGGGAGGGAACAACTGGGATAGTTCAGAAGTACAGACAGTTAGTGAAGAAGTTAAAGAAGACAAGAGTAGAACAGATTATCCTCTCAGGAATTTTGCCAGTAATGGGAGGAAGGGGGCCGACATATAGAAACTGCAAGAGGATGGCGATCAACGCACTAGTTGAGCAGATGTGTAAAGAAGAGGGGGTGGGATTCGTAGATTTATGGGGATACTTTGTTGGGAGGGAAGATATGTACATGAGAGATGGCCTACATCTAAGTGGAAAGGGGGCAGCAGTTTTCTCAGAGAACTTGCTGCAATCTGTTGACAGTGGGACAGGCTGCATCTATTTAAACTAGATTCGCAGGGGGGATTCACAGAGAAGCCTGAAACTGGAGGCATAGATAAAGACAGCAGAAATAAATCGGCAAAGAACAGCCTGGAAAACTGTTCTGAATCAGGATATAAATGCATTTGTTTAAATGCAAGGAGCATAGTAAACAAAAGAAGTGAACTAAACATTATGGTAGAAGATATTGACCCTCACATAATAGGTATAACCGAATCGTGGGCCACCACTGATATATCAGATGCCGAATTGGGACTAACAGGATATGTAATGTTTAGGAAAGATAGAATAGGAAGAAAGGGAGGTGGAGTTATTTTATATATTAAAGAATCTATCCAGGCTTATGAAATAAAATTAGAAAGAGAAGCAGATTGCGAAGAAGCTGTTTGGTGTAACATAGTTACAGGAAACTCAACGTTAACAGTTGGGTTAGTTTATCGAAGTCCAAACATAAGCATAGAAGAGAATGAAAAAATACAAAACGCTATAAGGGAAGTAAGCAAACGGAACTGTATTATTATGGGGGACTTTAACCATGGGCATATACAATGGAAATCTCTACAGAGTATGGGGAGTGAGGACCACAAGTTTTAGTTTTAGTACAAGATAGTTTCCTTTCTCAACATGTGCTAGAACCAACCAGGGGAGAGAATGTGTTAGACTTAGTTTTGTCCTCACAGAAAGAATTAGTTGACAATGTCAAGATATGTGAGCCACTGGGGAGTAGTGATCACAACCAGATACATTTTACCATCAAAGTAAAATCAGAAAGGAATAGTAAAAAGCAGTATAGGAGAAATTTCCACAAAGGAAGGTATAAGGACATGAGGAAATATTTAGCAAAGATAGACTGGAATAACACACTGAAGAATAAGACAGCAACCGAATGCTGGAATATCTTAAATAGTGAAATTAAGTGCATAGTCGATAAATTTGTACCTTTCAAAAAACAAGGGAAACGGTCTAAAAAGAAACACTTATCGAAAGAAGCCATTAGAAAAATTAAGTATAAACAAATGATGTGGAAGTCATATAGATGTACTGGAAATGATGAAGACTACAACATTTATAAAGAAGCACTTAATCAAGCTACAGCTGAAATTAGAAATTCAAAGAGAAGCTATGAAAAAAAATTAGCTAGTAATATAAAACATGACAGTAAGAGTTTTTATGCGTATATTCGAAGCAAACAGAAAGTTCAGGATAAGGTCGGTCCTCTAGAAGATAGTGCTGGAAATACAATATCAGAGGGATTCTTAATGGCAGAAGACCTGAATGAGTATTTTAGTTCAGTGTTTACCAGGGAAGATATTAGTTCACTGCCAGTACCAGAGGCTAAGTTCAAGGGGGCAGATTCAGACTATTTAGGACAGTTAGTTGTAACCTCGGAAATGGTAGCTAAGAAAATAAGGGCTATGAAGGATAATAAATCACCTGGAGTGGACGGGATTCCGCCCAAACTACTATTGGAAATTGTAGAACAAATTAGCGTACCGCTTGCAACAGTTTTCAATTTGTCATTAGAAGAGGGAGTGGTTCCTTTAGAATGGAAAGAGGCAAACATTATACCGCTATTTAAAAAAGGTTCGAGAAACAAGTCAGAGAACTATAGACCAGTGAGTTTAACATCAGTGATTTGCAAATTATTAGAAAGACTAATTAAAGATCACATGGTGGATTTTCTTGTTAAACATAACTTGATAAACCCATCTCAACATGGGTTTTTAAAAGCGAGGTCATGCTTAACAAATATGTTATGTTTTTTGGAAGACATCACTAGGTGGGTAGATGAGGGATCACCAGTAGATATCATCTATTTAGATTTTCAAAAAGCTTTCGACAAAGTACCACATCAAAGATTACTCCTTAAGCTAAAGGCCCATGGCATAGGAAATGGTATAATAAACTGGATAGAAAAATGGCTGAATGACAGAAGACAACGTGTAGTAGTTGATGGGGAGGCTTCAAACTGGAAATCGGTATTGAGTGGGGTACCACAGGGATCAGTACTAGGACCTATATTATTCTTAATATATATCAACGATTTGGACGATGATATAACAAGCAAGGTGTTAAAATTTGCGGATGATACAAAAGTGTTTAGAAGGATTAAAAGTGATGGAGACAGACAGCATTTACAAGATGATCTTGATAGGTTGATCAAATGGTCTGAAAAGTGGCAAATGCTGTTCAATTTTGGGAAATGTAAATGCCTCCACACAGGTCATGGGAATGAAGAGGTAAAATATAAAATGGGGGGTACTGTTCTAAGTACTACTGTAAAAGAAAAGGACTTGGGGTTAACCATTAGTGCTGATATGAAGGTTTCAGAGCAGTGCGGAATTGCAGCGTCAAAGGGAAATCAAATCCTTGGATTAATTAGGCGAAATATAGCGTATAAGAAAAAAGAATTAATAGTACCGCTGTACAAAACAATAGTGAGGCCTCATTTAGAATATTGTATACAAGCATGGAGGCCATATCGCAAGAAGGACATAGATATGCTAGAAAGAGTACAGAGGAGAGCGACTAAAATGACACCAAATCTGAGGGATCTTAGTTACGAAATACGCCTAAAAGAATGTGGTTTAACAACATTAGAGACCAGGAGATTGAGAGGAGATCACATAGAAGTGTTTAAAATATTGAATGTTTATGAAAATATTGATAAACATTTTTTTCTCAGTTAAGAAAAATAGAAGGACCAGAGGACATGAAGCTACATTAGTAAAGGAGCAGTGTAGATTAGATATAAGAAAGTTCTCATTCTCACAAAGGACTGTAAATGAATGGAACAGATTATCTCCTGATTGTGTTGGTGCTAGTAGCGTGAATATGTTTAAAAATAAAATCGACACACACCTTAAAAAGGCGGGATACATGTAGATAAAAAGTATTGGACTCTCGATAAGCCAAAAGGCTTCCTTGTCCACCTGCCATCCAGAGTAATTTTCTGGATGGCAATCTTGTTAAATCTGATTCCCTTAAACAATACCATGCTCAAAGAATCAGAATCAGTCAGATCAGAATCAAGTTATTATTGGCTACTTTTCAGATGGATTATACATACATTCACGATAAAATACAGAGACGAAAGTGTAGGCTATCTACTACTTAATACTTAGAACTCTATTCCATCATAGTGGGGACAAACTAGTGTTAGCTCCGTTACCCCTCACACCCTTGCAATTTGCACCCTGTACCACAAGTCGTGTTTCAGGCCTACGTTTATATGTAGATCAATCAATCAATGTATGAAAAAGAGTTATCAGGCTTTCCGATTACTACAGCTGCAGTCACTGTGACTGCGCGCATGTTCCAAAGCTCTGACTCCGTGGCTGCATTTAAATATTCTAATGTGCGTGTATCGTGGATCCCGAACGGAATCCGCCGCAATTATGATTGCTTTTTTTGTGTTTGCTAATCGCGCGCGCGCGTGTGTGTATGCACCAATGCCCTGTGTTTCACATAACGCTGCCAAATATGTAACTGAACCGAAATCACTAAACATTTTAAAAGTGCGCCATTGAGCTTGAAGTTTGACCAGAACCATAGTTACTTACTGCAAGCCCTACATACTGCAAGCCCTACACACAACTCTGTTTACAAAACAGTTCACATGTGGCTTAACAATGACAACTTTCTTGCAGGATTTGCGGGACTTACGACACATATCGCTGGCTGGTAACCGCTTATATGACGGACTTCCGGTCGACGTCTTTCGTTACCAAGCCAACCTAGAGACGCTCGACATCGGGTACTGCCATCTGGCAGTCATACAGTGGAATTTGTTCTCTGGCCTGTGGAACCTGAAGACGCTCGACCTGCGCGGGAACTACATCCGGGCACTTCCGATGCAAGTATTCTACGACCTGAACTCTCTCGAGACGCTCAAGCTCAGCCATAACGCCATACACCAGCTGCAGTCAAAAGTACTTATTGGCCTCTACAATCTTCGCGTATTTGAAATGGAGGAATGCCGTCTGACTGAGATAGACGCCGATGTTTTTATGACGACAAAACATCTGCGCGAGCTTGATCTCAGTAACAACGGAATTGCGCATTTCGAGCCGGGAGTACTGCTTGTTGGTTCGTTGCATCGAGTGCATCTGGACGGGAATATGTTGCAGACAGTCCCGTCTGACATAGGTCACCTATCGGCACTGCGTGAGCTCGATCTCTCGTATAATCGCATTCAGCGTATCGACATCTGTAAATTTAGCAACATTATGAACCTTACTTTCCTTAATATCAGAGAGAATCCGTTCATCTGCGACTGCGATCTATTCTGGCTCCGGAAGCTGCGCACCGAGCTTATGCGCAGGTGGCACCCGTCGCGCCCCCAACCGTTTATTCCCGGAAAGTGTGCCAGCCCGGCGCTGCTCAAGGGTATCGTTATCACGAACTGGCTGGACATCAGGTGTTTCAGCAAACTGTATCACGATACCGATTCTTGCCAAGCCGGTTGACGCTGACGGAAGAATGTTGCGTCAAGTTCAATTCCTGTGGTACAGCTGGGCTCAGAGGGCGCCTAGCCACCATCGTTGTTAACCGGAATGATGTCAACGTAACAAAATATAGGTTTTCTGATGCGGCAATGTAAAATATGTTACTTTTGATGTTCGCCGACATTAAACTATCCGCCATTTTAAAGATGGCGCCTGCCAAAACCTATTAATCCCATATCTTAAGAACTAGGTCAGCTAGAGCATAACGTTGATGTCCAAATATAGATAATATACTAATTATGTAAAACTAAATGAAATGCTAATTACAAATCGATCACCAGCTTATTCACAGTTTATTTCACATTTGTACACATTTTATATGGTAGCATTCCGAGTTTACAGGAAACTGTTTAATTAATGGTATTCTAACCTTAGCGGATCATAATATGCAAATATTCCAACACTACCAGCATGCCTTATTGACCCGGAACAAATGTGGGGGGTTGCACCAGTCAATTTTGGCATTCATGACCCGGCTCATCGGACCCCGCACTCTCCGGCTGATTGGGTGCCTGAACACAAATTTACATGCAAAACGAGTTTTATCGAACATTAGATATGACAAAAACTGTTTCACGTATTAACAGAACATGTATCCCTTATTGTCAATTAGCCATTGCCAACAACACTGCATTACTTATGATAGTTGCATAAAGAAAACAACAAGACACTAAATATTTACCCAATAGTATTTTATCGTTAAAAACACATACAATCGTGATGTTGCGCGCCGTTGGTCGTCCTTAATTATTCAAATGGCCGTGAAGTTGTAAGTAGCATGATCCGCTTCTACAGAACTCGAAATATTAAACATTGATAAGTATTAACAACGTTACAGCATCTCCTTTCTAGAGTCTGTATACATAACCACCGGTAGCGTCACGATACCGTGGAGGCTGGAGTCCGGTTAACGACTTGGTCTAGTCGTCGTAGTGTCGGGCAATAGGCGCGGTAGGCCTACCTAGGCAGAATAATCTGGTTTAGGATTCGATTTGACACCTCAAACAAAGTTACATTGTCGGAGATCCAGAGGTGCCAAGTCTACCGATTTGATGGTAGACTTCACGTTTTTGTCTAATTGTTTGGGATAATATCACGGTCTACCGCGCTTTAGTGCCGAAATCTACCGCCAGACCGATATTTCACGGTATATATTTTTTTCTGATTTTAATCATCATAAACCTGCGAGTGTCAAGATTTAATAACATAATTACTAATTTTGAATCCGATTATCTATGAAAATGCACCAAAAATAAGTAAATTTAGCCTAATATTGAACAATTATCCGGCCATGGAGCAATTAGCCTATCTTTCACGCCCGCACCCCCCGCGACTGCAGCGCGATACTCGTGGCGTCAGATCCTCATTTATTGCCATCATTATCATAAAAACCGGTAGATATACCGCTTTTGGGGCGATATAATTTGGCACCTCTGGAGACCACTCCGTGACGTAGCCTACCTCATCCTCGCTCGCCAGGGGTCGCTGCTGCTGATTACGTCAGTGTCAGCCAACAGCACTCCCTGGCTGATCGCTTTGCGAAACTCTGAATTTAAGCTTAGCCTATGAAATCGCTCACTATATCAGTGGTTGGCGGCAGGTCAGGTGGTCATAATAAAACTAATTTCAACCAACCGTGGCTCGTGTTACATGCAATCTTTAGGAAGTAGAAGCAATTATTCGAATACACAATATTGGGATTCCCAGAAGTCGTTTATCCGTCTCCAAATTAGGGCGGGTATTTGCGCTGGTCTCACGGCTGACGCAGTCGCGACTGGCGAAGTCAATTACTAGTTTGACTCGGCTAACTTCCG
This sequence comes from Paraescarpia echinospica, assembly GCA_020002185.1. Classification (NCBI taxonomy): domain Eukaryota; kingdom Metazoa; phylum Annelida; class Polychaeta; order Sabellida; family Siboglinidae; genus Paraescarpia; species Paraescarpia echinospica. The sequence goes on from CM034532.1 coordinate 55,492,979, forward strand.
CACTTCGCGTAGGAGATATGCCAGGGCTAATTTTGCATGGCAAAAAGCCCTGGCTTGCGAGTATGGCCTACCTCGGTGTGGCAATGCAGTCTGTAAACGAGATGCGGTTAGTTGTCCCCGACGATTTATACCGCATAGCGCGACATGATACGTACACTGACGACAACGTCACATGAAGCAAGCAAATGCATCGTAGGTGGCCATGGGAAGGATGTATCAGGGCAAAACATCGCCTAACCTAGACAATGTTGCAACAGAAACAATCCTGCTACAAACAAGCCCTAAATACCAGCAGAACGCAGTGGCCTGCTGCCGAACAGCATATCAAACGTTTTGATAAATTAACGTGGGGGATATTTAATTTGCATAAATTAAGAATAGTCATACAGTGGAATTTATGCTCTGGCCTGTGGAACCTGAAGAGTGAAGACGCTCGACCTGCGCAGGTACTACATCTGGGCACTCCTGATGCAAATATTCTACGACTTGAACTCTGTCGAGACGCTCAGACTCAGCCACAACGCCATAAATCAGCTGCAGTCAAAAGTACTGGTCGGTCTCTGTAACTTGCGAGTTTTTGAAAGGGAGGAATGTTGTCTGATTGAGATAGACGCCGACGTTTTTATGGCGCCGAAACATCTGCGCGAGCTTGATCTCAGTAACAACGGCTTTGTGCGCTTCGAGCCGGGAGTACTGCTTGTTGGTTCGTTGCATCGAGTGCATCTGGACGGGAACATGTTGCAGACAGTCCCGTCTGACATAGGTCACCTATCGGCACTACGTGAGCTCGATCTCTCGTACAATCGCATTCAGCGTATCGACCTCTGTAAATTTAGCAACATTATGAACCTTACTTTCCTTAATCTCAGAGATAATCCGTTCGTCTGCGACTACGATCTATTCTGGTCCCGGAAGCTGCGCACCGAGCTTATGCGCAAGTGACACCCGTCGCGCCCCCAACCGTTTATTCCCGGAAAGTGTGCCAGTCCGGCGTTGCTCAAGGGTATCGTTATCACGAACTGGCTGGACATCAGGTGTTTCAGCAAACTGTATCACGATACCTATTCTTGCCAAGCCGGTTGACGCTGATGGAAGAATGTCGCATCTAGCTCGATTCCTGTGGTACAGCTGGGCACAGAGGGCGCCTAGCCTTCTACAAGTCTTAGCCAGAATGACGCAAGCGTAAAATATACAGATCTTCTGGGACATTTTGGTAATGGGACAATTTGGTGATAGGACGTATCGGTGAGGAGACCCATTGCCATAGATCCGTTGTCCTGTTTTTGGAAAAGGTTTGTGGAAAATCGCAACGGGATTTTATTTTTTTCAAATAACTGTCTTCTGGTCTTTGGATAACGGGATATTCATTGTTTACATACCATGATCTTGTGCTTGACCATAACGTGGTTTTAATCTCCCAATAACAAGGTCAAAACATTGTTTACGTTGTCATAAAGCGGGCATTATCCACACAAATTACTATTTTCTGTTAATACGGGAAAACTGAGCAGATGAAGTAAATATGAGATAAAAAGTCACATTCAATAACGTTTAATTCCAAATTCTTTCTATCGCCCCGTATTCTAATTAAACAACTGACCCTCCAGTATATATTATGGAAATATGGAACACACAGCAATGGTCTGATCAAAGAACGGGCTCAATCTGATTATATTAATTTCTTTCTGTCGTTCTTCTTTTGCGATAGTCTATTAAAAGTATTATAAAACTGTGATAAGAGAGAGAGAGAGTGTGTGTGTGTGTGTGTGTGTGTGAGTGTGCGTGCGTGCGTGCGTTACTCTCTCCATTCGTCGAAACACCGTAGTCTTCTATGCAGCCCGTCATCTCTCCGACCTGGATTTTGCTGACAACAACGCTCTGTTCGCTGACACACTACACGAAGCAGAACTCCTGCTCCATAAAGTCGTCAGTCCTTCTAAAGATATTGAACTAGTATCTCTCAAAGCAAGCACAACCGAGTAGAAGCACATCAATCCAGGTGAAAATCCTAATCTACACTAATAACTTTGGAATCAAATAGAGAAAATAGAGGACCAACACATTTTCGACGTCACAGTGGTGACGCCACAGCGGTGACGTCACAACGTTAGACAAAAGTTAATAGAACATGGCTAACGCGGCAAAAATCGTCTTTGCGTTGAGCGTTCATGTTTGTTTTATTCGTGGAGAGCTTGGTTCGTACCGCTTCCCGTGTGGGCCGCGGGATTGTGCGGAACAAGCTAAGTACAGTTACCCAAGTCTCGTCAACACACTGACGACTGAGCGGAAGCCACCTGTCTGCGAGTCCGATGACCACGGAGGCTGGACCCTCATACAGGTGGTAACCATTCAATGATTGCCGGGCCGCGTTCAGAGTTCGCGCCGCGCCATACCGCGACATCGCGATCCGTCGCAGTTCGCCGCCAGAAATTTGAACGGTTATACTTTACGTACCGCGACGATTGCCGCATTCAAAATGGATGCGACTGATTTCGAATGTGTTTTTTCGACGCAAATGCGCCATCGCTGCAATTAGGAACACTTATGTTTTGTAAAGAAGCCCTCAAAAGCACCAAGAATACCGTTAAAAAGAGTCATCATCGAATGCGAAACTAATAACGGTGACTATCACCGGAAACGCGCTGGCGATTCGACAGAATCGAATTCCGGGGCAAACAAAAAGCAACGTCGAGGTGCGGCGCAGCGCGGCGGCGAATTCTGAACGCGGCCCAAGTTTTCCCTTTTATCTATGATCTGCTATCGACTCCATCGGGAGTCAGCTAGCTACGACAGTAGCGCAGCTCACTCACTCACTCACTCACTCACTCACTCACTCACTCACTCACTCACTCACTCACTCACTCACTCACTCACTCACTCACTCACTCACTCACTCACTCACACACACACACACACACACATACATTGTATACATACATACATTGTATACATAAATTGTATACATACATTGCATACATACATTACATACATACATACATTGTATACATATATTGTATACATACATTGTATACATACATACATACATACATACATACATACACACACACATACATACATACATTGTATACATACATTGTATACATACATACATTGTATATATACATTGCATACATACATTGTATACATTGCATACATACATACATACATTGTATACATTGCATACATACATACATACATACATACATACATACATACATTGTATACATATATTGTATACATACATTGTATACATACATACATACATATACACACACACACACATACATACATTGTATACATACATTGTATACATATATTGTATACATACATTGTATACATACATACATACACACACATACATACATACAAACATACATGCATGTGTCATTATAAACTCGCATGTGCCTGCAACAGCAGTCTACTAGAAACAGTTGCCTAACTAGAATTCTGGAAGTAGCTACAGGGGCCACGCTTCGACATCCATTAATTGTGCATACAAAGATGTATTGGCATATACATATTAAAACGTTACCATCGATCAGATTTTGAAGTTGTAGGGCCCTAAGTTCTCAATTCGGTCCATTTCTCAATTCGATTTGGCAGATGAGGTGCGTCTATGTTTTATGCGTTGTGAAACGTAGGCCCAAAAGGGATCATCTCAGAACGTCGATGTCCGATATCAGACGAAGTTACTTTCGTTTGGTGGAGGGGAGGGTCAGAAGCAGTTTAGTCTGGATTCGGACATCGATGTTATATTGTTATCATCATAGTATTAATGTTTACACACTTTCGTGTGAGGGGGGTGGAGTGGGAGCGGGCTGAGGCCAGATGAAAGTAAGTTCGTCTGATATCGCACTGAGATGATTCCTAAGGCAGTTTGATAATCCAAAGCATTGTCACATGTCTCTCCGTCATCCAGTACCGTACGGTAGGCCTCAGCTTCGTGAACTTCACGCGGGGCTGGGACGACTACGTGACGGGGTTCGGCGACGGGAACAACTCGTGGCTGGGCCTGAAGCAGATCCACCGTCTGACGACGACTCGGGGTCCACAGATGCTCCAGATCACTATGCACCTCATCGAGTCGTCCGACGAGCCGTGGCTGCAAATCCGCTACGACGACTTCTCCGTCGCCGGGGCGAAAGACATGTACGCTCTTCGGTTAGGACGAAGCAGGTAGGTCCAACCTCCCAAGCCAGGGGTGGTGACTACGTAAACTACCCCTGGCAAATGTCGTACGCATTGTATGGAAGTTAGCTGAGACAAACGCGTAATTGACTTCGCCGGTCGCGACTGTACCTCCCGTGAGAACAGTGCAGACACCCGTCCGACCCTAGCCTCGATTCCCCAGGCGCCGTGAGGTGGCAGAATTGGTCCCTCACTACTGCCTGGATTATTAAGTCCCTACCAATGTTACCGGTAGGGGGCTTTCTTACCTTAAGTTCTTACCTTAAGAACTGTCAATAATTGCCCAAGTTGAGCACTGAGACCGTCTCAAGGTTAGTTTTCTGTAGTGGTATTCCATTGTCTATTGATTTTGCTGCTATTGTTGTTGCTGTTGCCGTTATTGCTATTTTTTTTTCTTTATCTTGTCTATTTCTTTTCCGGTTTGCCCAGTCTCTAGGCTCGATTGTGTGCGTGAGTGCGTGCGTGCATGCGTGCATGCGTGCGTGTGTGTGTGTTAGTATGTGAAGTTGTAGTTGTAGAGGTCTGGATGGTCTCTCCAGTCTCTTTGGAGGCGGGACTTCAGCTGATTGATTGTCTGTGCTTGGACTGTGTCTTCTGATAGTGCATTCCAGGATCTTACTACACGGGTGGAGAGGAAAGAATGTCTGGTTCCTGTTGATGTCTGTGTAACTAGTTTTTCCCTGTGACCTCTTGTGGTTCCAGTGGCTTTTAGGTACATCTGCTTTTGTGGACAGAGTTGGCATTTACAGTCCTGGTCGATTTGGTCGAGTCCCTTGATAATTTTGAAAGTTTAAATGATGTCGGCTCTGTCTTCTGTAGTGCAGTGTGGGGAGTTTTAATTCTTTCAATCTGCTGCCGTAGGGTAGTCCTTTCGTTTCTGGCACTAGTCGTGTTGCACACCGTTGGACTTGTTCGATGAGGTCTTGATCTTTCTTTAGGTGAGGAAACCAGACACAGCATGCATATTCCAGGTGTGGTCTGACCATTGTCTTGTAGAGTAGTAGGAATGCCTCCTTGTTGAGATGCCGGAATGTTCTGGCTAGACACCCCAGAACTCGATTGGCCTTTTTGACACTATTCTCGATGTGGTCAGAAAACTTGAGTTGTATGTTGATGGTGACTCCGAGGTCTTTTTCTGAGGTCACTGCATCAAGCTTGTGACTGCCTTCGCTGTCCCTTCTCAGGTGGTATTTATTTCGTGGGTATGAATGTCCGAGGTGTAGAACGTGACATTTGTCAGGATGTAATTTCATTTGCATCGTATCCGACCAGTCTTGTAGTTTTGTCAGGTCTTCTTGTAGAGAGTTTGAGGAGTTGATGTCGTCTGTCAATGCTGCATAGAGCTTGGTGTCGTCTGCAAACATAGAAGTCAGATTGTCCATGCGTCCTGGGATATCGCTGACAAGCATTGTGAATAGTATTGGTCCCAGGACTGACCCCTGAGGAACTCCGCTAAGTACACTGCTCCAGTCCGATTGTTCTCCGTGTACTGATACCTTTTGTCTCCGGTCACACAGGAATGGTTTTATCCATCCTAAGGCTTTGTCTTTGATTCCTAGACTTTCCAATTGTTTGAGAAGGCGCTGGTGTGGGACGGTGTCAAAAGTCTTTCCATAATCAAGGTAGATTACGTCAATAGGTATGTTGTGCATCAAAGCCTCAGTCCAGGCATTCAGCGCTTCCAACAAGTTTGTGGTTGTACTTTTTCCTGCAGTGAAGCCCTGCTGTTGCTCACATTCGAGGTGATTTATTTTGATGTGTTCTATGAGCTGTTCAACAATCACTCTCTCTAGAGTCTTGCAGATGATTGACGTCAGAGACACTGGTCTGTAATTTGCTGGGTTTCTCTTCTCAGATTTCTTGTATATGGGACAAATGATAGCATCTTTCCATTGTCTTGGCAGGATTGGTGTGTTGATGCTTGAGTTAAAGATTATGTTGAGAGGCACACATAATTGTTCTGCCATCTCCTTCAGGATTCTTGGGCTGACGCCATCAATGCCTGGTGATTTGTCAGTCTTCAGTTGAAGAAGGCACTTCTTAATCAGTTTTTCGGTGACTTTGAATGTTGTGAGTGCTTCAGTAGTCAGGTTCTTTGGTGTGACATGCGGGACATTGGAAGTGTCTTCTTCTGTGAATGATTTGAAAAAGTGTTGGTTTAGTACTTCAGCCGCCTCTTGGTTGTTTTGCGTAAGTGTTCCGTCCTGCTTAAACAATGGCCTATGCCACCGCTTGTGTTTGTTCTGTTTATCATGTATTTCCAGATTCCTTTATTGTTCGTCCTACATTCCCTGGCTAGTTTATGTTCAAACTGTCTGCGTGCTCTTCTGATTGCATGTTGAGCTGTGGTTCTGCATCTGATGTAAGCCTGGTAATCTTCCCCTTCCTTTGTATTTAGGCATCTGATCCACGAGCTGTGTTTCCTTCTTACTTTTCTCAGGGCTGCTTGAGTCATCCACACTGGCTTGGCTCGGGCATTCTCGGTGATGGTATAGTGTGGCACGCATTCATCAACTGTTTTTTTTAAATATTTTCTCCAGTTTGTCTGTTGCCTCCTGTGTGTTCATTCCATCTAGTAATGTTGTCCAGTCTAGGTTTAACATCTCTTTCATGTTCCCATAGTCTGTCTTGTCATAGCTGTAAATGGTCCGTTTCTTCGGTAGTTGCGCCACAAATATGTTAAGGTTCATGATAAGACTGATGTGGTCGCTATTTCCCAAATGTGGACCGTAGTTTAGATTTGTTATTGTGTTTTCTTCTGTTGTGAAGATCAGGTCGTCCAGTGTTGGTTGTTGGCCTTGTCGGTATCTTGTTGGCTTGTGCACATGTTGATGATAGTATGTGTCCCTAATTACTTCAATGAACCGCTGTTCATCAGAACCATCCCTGTAGGTGTGCGGGATAGACGGTTCAGGATCCCATACTATCCTGTTGAGGTTGAAATCTCCCATTACAAGAGCATGTGTAATTCCTGATGCTTCTGAAGTGTGTCTGGGGGCTGCATGTAGTTGCTTGTCGCTTTGCCTTGCTGTTTCTGGTGTGCCACTTCTGTAGACGCATCCTATTAGATTAGATGTGTCTTTTGCATTGAATGTTATCCACACTGCATCTACAAACTGGTCAATGCTTGGGTGGGTATATCGGCATGTCTTGTATTCAGTCCTTATGTATATGCATGTACCCCTTACATCTGGTCGTTGTAGGTCGTTCGTAAAAAGATCAAATCCTGGTATGTGGAGGATTTCCAAGTTTGGTGCATTTCCATTTTTAGGTTTTATCTCGTTGAGGGCAATCACATCGTATTCTTGCGCAATAGTGTGTGGTTCATCATATTTGCTAAGTATCGAGTTGTCAATGTTGGTGTAGTATGTCCTTAGTGCATGAGTTGTCAATGTTGGTGTAGTATGTCCTTAGTGCATGAGTTGTCAATGTTGGTGTAGTATGTCCTTAGTGCATGAGTTGTCAATGTTGGTGTAGTATGTCCTTAGTGCATGAGTTGTCAATGTTGGTGTAGTATGTCCTTAGTGCATGAGTTGTCAATGTTGGTGTAGTATGTCCTTAGTGCATGAGTTGTCAATGTTGGTGTAGTATGTCCTTAGTGCATGAGTTGTCAGTGTTGGTGTAGTATGTCCTTAGTGCATGAGTTGTCAGTGTTGGTGTAGTATGTCCTTAGTGCATGAGTTGTCAATGTTGGTGTAGTATGTCCTTAGTGCATGAGTTGTCAATGTTGGTGTAGTATGTCCTTAGTGCATGCCGTGCTTTGCTGTTTCTTTGCTGTGCTGTGTTTCTATGTACATGTCCATTGTGGTCCCGGTTTTCTACTGGGTCTCTATGATTTCGCTTCGGTAAATTTTGTAGGTCTTGTTTGGATTGTCTTCTCTTCTTCGCATCAGCTGAGCCTGTAAGTTGTTTGACTCAGCTCTCTGTCTTGGTGTCAAGTCTGGTCTAATGAACACTGTCTTGTACCTCTCTTTTGAGCTGTTTCAGATTTCTTTGGCTTTACTTAGTACCTTCTTTTTGTCGTTGATGTTTCTCAAACAGGAAAGGATCATTCTGGGTTTGCTATGGTCTGGCTGGCCAATTCGAGTAACTGATTCTGGTGCGGCATCTAGCTTTAGGCAAGTTGTCATCATCTGTTTGACTTCGTGTAAGTCTTGGCCGTTCTCTTTCATACCATGGATGATTAGATTGAGTTTTTTTGTCATGATTTGTTCTCTTTCTGTTATTTCTTCTTTCACTGCTGTGGCCAGGTCTTGGTTGACTTGTGTTGTTATTGTTGGCTGATTGACTGTAGTGTGTGTCTGATGTTGTACCAGCTTGCTGACCTCCTGTTGTAGTGTCTGTATTTGTGTGTTAATTTCCTGTGTGCTGTTCTCTAAACCCTTTTTTGTTGCTTTTTCTTTGAGTGACGTTTCTACTTGGATGATGCGTTTTGTTATTTGTGGCATGTATTCTGCACAGCGGTCTTCTATTTCTTTGTCTGTATGTACTGCGTTAAGTGCCATCGGTTTACATTTGTTGCAGAACCAACTGACATCATACTGTTTCAGAATAAGTAGATGAGCTGTGTCCATCTGCTGGCATTTCGCACGCAGTATTTCTAGGCATCTTTCGCATTTTAGCACTTCCTGTTTATGTTGCTTGCACTGGCCACACTTTGGCGACGTCTCTGGTTTGTTTGACTGTACCTGTGATCTATCAAATGTCAGACTGTCTTTATCACTATATGCAGATTGTGGACCAACAGCATAGTTTATTTTGCATGGCAAATTTCTTTGAGACGGGACTTCATTTATTGTGACAGTCACCGGGCTGGTACCGGAGACGGAGTCGGGGCCGAAGACGGCGGGTGTGGACGCCGACAACGGCGACGTTGCCGCCAGTGTCGAATTACTGGCACATTGTCTTTGAGAATTGCAATTGGACTGAACACACTGACCTTTAGGTTTCGTTGAGGAACGGGTGTGATGATGCTCTAACAATTCTTCAATTTCCGTGTCATTTTCCTGGTATTTGTTCAGCTCTATAGTTGTGTTGTCGTCGGGACTGGTTTGCCGTGACCCCTGCCTTGACCTGTTAGCCGATGTTTTGCATGTTGCGCTGGGCAACCGATCTCTGCCAGGGCGGTCGTTTGCTTCATGATCAAACTCCTTATATTTTTGGGGGGTTTTATTGTTCTTCCGCTTCGTGTATATTCTGTACCAGTTTTCCCTTCCGCCATGGTGATCTTACTTGCTAATTGCTAGTAAATTTGAATGAATTTTGTATTTTATGCCGGAGTCAATCGAGCCCAATTGGTCAAACCGGAACTATTTCGCACATTTTACCTAATATTCGGGTAGAGACGATGATTGGCTCTCAGGCCAACTATGAAATAACACAATGAATAAGGATACACTTTTATCAGATAATACTATACTATAACAACTATTCAACATTAAAATTATATTGAAAATATATTACACAAAAATAAAATAGTTTAGTGCCTTTTAATCACATGCATATTCACTAGGTGGCAGCTCCCATAGCTGTCAACAAGTGGGCAGTCAAAACGCGATTCTGAGCCAGACTGGCGAAGTCACGCAGCCAAGCGAGAGTCGGTTAAGCGAGACTACCCTTTCAACCATTCTCACGAGCCACTCAGTGATATTGTGTATTCAAACAACTACGTCTACTTCCCAAACCTTCCACCGGAACTTCCCAACAGGCGTATTATTGGGCGAGCTTATTTCAGAGTTTCACACCGTTGTCGCGCTTACATTTATCCGGGCATAAAATAATATCCGGCTGGCTCCTAATAATCTCATCTTTCAGTTTCATTTCCTCGACAAACAATCGAAATCCAAGAAAATGCTTGCAATTACGAACCCAAAGATTAAAGAAACAATAGACAGCATGAATCAAAATTACTTCGTTTCTCAAAATATTGCTTTTTAAAAGTTTGCTTAAATGTTAACAATAAAAATCTACTGAAGATATTTCAACAAATGAGATATAATTTAAAAGATCGTGATTTGTGTAATCCAAAAGGTATACAAAACTCAATTTCAAAATTTTTGCTGTGGCAGATCGTACATGTGTTCTACCGGAAGGAACTATACTGGCTGCGCATGCGTCGCCACGTACAAAAACAAATAAAATTACGCTTCTTCTTCTTGTTTTTTTATTTTAAGAGGGTGCGCCTAGGTGGTATTTTTTACCCAGGCATCAACTGCCGCTTTGAAAGCTGTGAGGGTGCTGGCCGAGGACGCTTTGTCGGGGATCTTATTCCACAGACGGATGACTGAGGGGAAGAAGGAGTGGAGGTGCGTGTTTGTTCTGGAGTGGGGCAGGAGGAGCTTGTTGGGCTGTCCCCTGGTGACACGGTTGTTTGTTGTCAATGTACCCTCAGTTGGCGTGATGTCCACAAGGCCACGCGTTATATTGTACATAAAGGTGGCCTTGTTGACAGTTCCTCTTTCTTGGAGGGTCTGCAGTTGTAGTCTGTTTACAAGTTCTGTGGCGCTGGTATAGTGGTTAAAATAATGGTAGATTGTCCTCGCGGCACGGCGCTGGACAGCTTCGATGGTGTTTACCAGGTGTTGCTGGTGGGGATCCCACCCGACAGAGGCGTACTCCAACACGGGGCGGACCAGTCCTTTGTAGCAATGTGAGTGCACCTGTGGAGGGCACCCTTTAAGGTTTCTGTATGTGAAAGCGTTTGTACGGTTTGCCTTTGCAGTGGTGTTCTGTATGTGGTTTTCCCAGTGGAGGTCAGCGGTCAGTTCTACACCTAGGTGTTTGGCGCTGGTGACTCTCCAAGGGATGCTGATGGAGTAAATACGTTGCTATGATGGGCTTGCGCTTCTTTGTGACTGATAGGGCATGACACTTTGATACATTGAAGCACATCTGCCACTTTCTCTCCCATTCCTCCAAGATGTTGAGGTCCTGTCCTAGTTGTTGAGTGTCAGCCGTGCTGTGGATGGTGTGATATAGTATCGTGTCGTCAGCAAATAGTTTAAATAGCCTTGGTCTTGATGTTATCGCACAGGTCGTTGATGTAAATGACAAAGAGAGTTGGACCTAGGACGGATCCTTGTAGCACACCGGAGATTACCTGGCCTGTTGTTGAAGTCTCCCCCTCGACAACTACTTGCTGTGTTCGATCACAAAGGAAGCTCCGGATCCAGTCTTGGGTCTTGCCTTGAATGCCGTAGTAGTTTAGTTTTAGAAGCAGTCGTTTATGGGACACCTTGTCGAAGGCTTTCGAGAAGTCAAGGAGTATGGTGTCTGTTTGGCCTCTTTTATCCATCTCTGAAGCCAGATCATCCATGATTTGGATCAGCTGGGTCTCGCAGGATCGTCGCTTACGGAATCCGTGTTGTGCGTCCGTTATGATGTTGTGTTGGTCAAGGTGACAGGTGATCTCGGCTCTCACAATGTGTTCCAGCAGTTTGCAGCTGATGGAGGTGAGTGAAATGGGCCGATAATTTGCAGCTTGGTTTCGGTCACCTTTTTAATACGGGCTGAACCAAGGCGTGCTTCCAGATCCTGGGAACTTGGCTGGTGTGTAGTGACTTGGTGAAAAGGAGGGTGACTGCAGGAGCAATCTCTTCTGCTACCATCTGAAGGAGGCGGCAGGGGATGTTATCCGGACCAGATGCCTTTCGTGGGTTGAGTTTCTTCAGGAGTTTGCATACTCCGGCATTGCTGACCTGGATCTCTGGCTTCACCCGGTAGGGACTGGGTTCTGGAGCAGGCAAGTCATCGATGTTTTCGTTGGTAAAGACTGAGCAGAACTGGTCGTTCAGTATGTTGGCTTTGTTCTTGCTGTCACTTGTGGTCAGTCCATTTTTCTTGAGAGGGGCTACTCCGACAGTGTCGCATTTCTTACTCTTGACCAGACGCCATAATTTGTTGTGGTGTCTTCGTTCATGATCTTATTTGTGTACTGCTGGTACGCCTGTCTGTTTGCTCTCCTTGTTTCACATTTCAGGTGGTTATATCGGTCCCAATCTGTTTTCTTCTTGGTGCTCTTCGCCTTCTTCCATGCACGATATTTTCTTCTGGATGTTCGCTTCAAGTTATTGTTGATCCAGGGCTGATGGAACTTTGTGGAGCACAATTTTGTTGGAACATGTTTGTCCATCAAGAGGGTGAGGTGTTCCTGTATTGGATGCCACGTCTGCTCGACAGAGGTTTCATCGTTGTCTGAGAGGAGTAGGTTGGAGGTGAAGGACTTGGTGTCTTCTCTGATGGCTTCGCTGTTGGTCTTCTTCCAGATGCTGACAGTTCTCGAGGCTGGCATCGCCTTCGGTGCTTTCAGGTGACTGTCCGTAAGGATGATATCGTGATCGCCTAGGCCTGGGATGACGGTAATCCTGGTGATAAGGTTTGGTCTGTTGGTCGGGAGCAGGTCGAGAATGGCGACTCCTCTAGTGGGTTCTTTGTTTGCCTGGTGGAATCCAAGGTCGTTGACTTTATCCAGGAAGAGGTTGTTACAGTTCGGGGGTAGCTGTTTCCTTGTATGTAGTTTGTTTCCCAGTCAATATCAGGAAGGTTTAGATCCCCTCCGATCCAGATAACGTTTTTTCCTTGGGAGAGGCAGTGTCTAGGGCCTTCAACAAGTCGGACAACTGGTTTTTGCTGGTTGCTGATGGTGGTCGATACAGGGAGGTCACTATGAGATTTCCATCCCTCTTCTCCATCTGTATCTGGACGGTAACTGACTCAGTCTCAATTGCGGTGGCTTGTTGAATTTTATGGCAAATCAAGTTATTTCTGGTAGCCACGAGAACACCTCCGCAGCCATCGTGCCTGTCCTTGACATTGGAGTTCGGTGGGAAGATTTCTGCGTTGGCTATGTCCGCCCTGAGCCATGTTTCTGATCCTAGGATTATATCTGGATTAGTGGTCTGAAGCAGGTTCCCAAATTCTGCCTTCTTTGGCCTCAGGCTCTGGAAGTTGATTACCAACGTTTTGAAGAGTTTGCCTTTACCGGTGCTGTGGCCTCACTGAAGTTGGACGAATCGCTGGAGAGGGTATTGAGTGAGGAGTTTGGTTTCTGTTGGGTAGAGTTGCAGTTCACAGGTGAGGACTGAGACAGGGTATATCCTATATGGGATATCAGATCGCTTCGGCTGCGGAAGTGAGACAGGGAAGAGGCCCTGGAGATGTCAAGTAGAGAGGAGTATGTGTTATGTGCAGTGTCGGCAGAGATGGAAGTGAGACAGGGAAGAGGCCCTGGAGGTGTCAAGTAGAGAGGAGTGTGTGTTATGTGCAGTATCGGCAGAGATGGAAGTGAGACAGGGAAGAGGCCCTGGAGATGTCAAGTAGAGAGGAATGTGTGTTATGTGCAGTGTCGGAAGAGATGGAAGTGTGACAGGGAAGAGGCCCTGGAGGTGTCAAGTAGAGAGGAGTGTGTGTTATGTGCAGTATCGGCAGAGATGGAGGTGTCAAGTAGAGAGGAGTGTGTGTTATGTGCAGTATCGGCAGAGATGGAAGTGAGACAGGGAAGAGGCCCTGGAGATATCAAGCCCTGGAGATGTCAAGTAGAGATGAGTGTGTGTTATGTGCAGTGTCGGCAGAGATGGAAGTGAGACAGGGAAGAGGCCCTGGAGGTGTCAAGTAGAGAGGAGTGTGTGTTATGTGCAGTATCGGCAGAGATAGAAGTGAGACAGGGAAGAGGCCATGGAGGTGTCAAGTAGAGAGGAGTGTGTGTTATGTGCAGTATCGGCAGAGATGGAAGTGAGACAGGGAAGAGGCCCTGGAGGTGTCAAGTAGAGAGGAATGTGTGTTATGTGCAGTGTCGGCAGAGATGGAAGTGAGACAGGGAAGAGGCCCTGGAGGTGTCAAGTAGAGAGGAGTGTGTGTTATGTGCAGTATCGGCAGAGATGGAAGTGAGACAGGGAAGAGGCCCTGGAGGTGTCAAGTAGAGAGGAGTGTGTGTTATGTGCAGTGTCGGCAGAGATGGAAGTGAGACAGGGAAGAGGCCCTGGAGGTGTCAAGTAGAGAGGAGTGTGTGTTATGTGCAGTGTCGGCAGAGATGGAAGTGAGACAGGGAAGAGGCCCTGGAGGTGTTAAGTAGAGAGGAGTGTGTGTTATGTGCAGTGTCGGCGGAGATAGAAGCAAACAGTTCACTGGAGAAGTTAGGTAGGCCGCAGTTGCAGCACTGCCAAGATATGTCTGACTGTGCGATGTAAGTTTTGTCACTCATGCCTATGCAGGACGCGTGGAACCAAGTGTTGCAGCTGTCGCAAGTGATACCTCTGTCCTTCCATTTACTGCTCGGGTACAGGTTCCACAGGGAAACTTGGTCCTGGGTTTTGTTCAATGTCCGATGCAATCAGGAGTAGAAAGCATAATCCCGTATGGGAGATTAAGAAGAATTCATACATACTTGAGCTTGGAGATATGGAAATGAAGAAGCAGCTGGTGCCGTCAGTATGTCGCTATCCAGGGTTGGACCGTTGACCTCTGATATGAGCGTGATCTCCAACATATTTCTCAACGAAGTTTTAAAAACGTTTTACTTGCCTCCTGCGTTTAACGATTACGTTACAGGTGCCTGTGTATAGTATTCAATTTTCAAGTAGTTGCATTGAAATAATACAGAAAATAGCACTGAAATGCATTTTCCATGTTGTAGGGTATCCTGTAATACTCAGTTATGTTGACTTGTGGACTTTGAAATAAAGACGAGACTACCTGTGTAAAAAGTACATCAACAAGATGAAAGTTAGCACACGTAGACTAAATCATATGCTACCCGACAAAAAACATTAATTATGATATAACACAGAGTAATGTGTACCCACTGCCAATAAACAGGACGAACAGATATCGTAAATCCAATACCGTGGGGGTTATATAACTGGCAATAAACACAAAATGGCAAACAAGAAGATTGTACGACTAATGTGTGACGTTTCATTTTATAATTTGTATTATTTGACCGACTGTATAATGTGTGACGTTTCATTGTATCATTTGTATTATTTGACCGACTGTATAATGTGTGACGTTTCATTGTATCATTTGTATTATTTGACCGACTGTATAATGTGGATCCAACTCGATTGAATTGCTAATAAAACACGTAAATCTTTGTTCTTTCGGTTCACAGTGACCCGATGAGAGATGCGCTCAACGAGTCTCGCGACCAGCCGTTCCGGACGTTTGACCATCTGAACGACCCTAACCCAGCTCACCACCTGCACTGCAAGTCCCGCAACGCCGCCGGCTGGTGGTACTCCACCTGCGCCCGCACCAACCTCAACCTGCAGGGCATGTTCTGGGGCAGCGCCGAGGTGGTTCGAAGTACCATGCGCATCCGGCCTCGCGCCTACCCGCGCGGCGTCATCACCAGCCCGACCCAGTGCCAGAACGGCGGACGGTGCGCGGAGCTCAAGGGGAATTACGTGTGCGAGTGCGCGCCAGGCTACATGGGCACGCTGTGCAAGAAACGGCGACGCGACCTGAAGCCGTGCGCCAACAGTGGCATGCCTTTTGGAGACGACAAGTGTATGTGCGCGCCGGGGTACGCCGGCCTCCGGTGCGAGTTCGCCGACCTGTGCGCGGGATCCTACTGCCCCGCCGGCACATTATGCTCGCCACAACACGGCCACTGCTTATGCTTCAGCGGCGACGTGGCGTGTCACAACTCGACGGCGATCAAGAAAGTTGTGCCGTGGAACAAGGGGTTGCTCTTTGTCGTCGGGTCAATCGCCATTTTTTTATGTCTTATTGTATTTCTCTATATCTACAACCATGTACGAAATCCGCCAAGTTCAACGCCGGAAGAAGAAATATGTATAAAAGAAAACGATAACGATAATGAAAAGACAGATACTGAGATACCGTAAAGGGTCGACTTCGAACAAAACTGTCACGAGATCGGCTCGGGAAAAAAAGACGCAGTCGGGGCATCACCTCCTGACGAATCTGGTCGGGAACACTGACTCTTGAAGATCGAGCTGGGGACACCGATTTCTGCTAGAGAACTTGGATGGATACACTGTATACGAAAGAACGAGGTCTGGGACACTGACTCATAAGGACCGTGGTCTGGGACACTGGCTCATAAAGTACGTGGTCTGGAACACTGACTCATAAAGAACGTGGTCTGTGATACTGACTCATGAAGAACGTGGTCTGTGACAATGACTCCTAAAGAACGTGGTCTGTGACACTGACTCCTAAAGAACGTGGTCTGGGACACTGACTCCTAAAGAACGTAGTCTGGGACACTGACTTCATAAAGAATGTGGTATGTGACACTGACGCATGAAGAACGTGGTCTGGGACACTGACTCACAAAGAACGTGGTCTGGGACACTGACGTCATAAAGCACGTGGTCTGTGACACTGACGTCATAAAGGACGTAGTCTGTGACACTGACTCACAAAAAACGCGGTCTGGGACACTGACGTCATAAAGAACGTGGTCTGTGACACTGACGTCATAAAGGACGTTGTCTGTGACACTGACTCACAAAGAACGTGGTCTGGGACACGGACTCACGAAGGACGTTGTTATGGATTCTATTTTAATGACTTCAGCTCACGGGGACGTCGTTTGAACATGTCCGTCAAGGTCGAGTATTGCCCGTCGTTATGCAATTGTCTGAATACTGAATATATTTGTTAGCGATGTTTGCCTCCTTGTCGATATATATTAATCAACACCTAACGAATACGTGAAAAACAAGGAACAGACTGCCTCCTTTTGTCGTTGGTGAATCGAGTGATATTTGAACACGCACTGCGTCATTGTTTGGATACTTGTGGGAGTCCTACGTCCGTTGTTGGGGGAGTTATGGGTTATACATGCCTAGTTAGGGGGAGTCATGGATCGTAGTCATACAAGCCTGGGCATAGGATGAGCTCCACAGCAATTAATTACCCTACATGGTTTGCATGCCGCAGTGTGGATACTCTGTGAGATTATTTTGGCTTTTTTGCAAATGTGCAAAAGGCCGATGTCTTCTTAGCGACTGTGTTACCCAAAATGCACAGCAAAGTGTACCATAGTTCTACTATTTATCGGGTTCCCTCGGACGTACGGAACCAACAGGTGCTGAGGAAAAATTATTAGGCCGAAACATTTGCAGGATAATTTATTACAACTGTTTACATGACAGGCAATTGTGCAGAGGTCTTGTAGAGATCTCGTCATATCAGAAGAGTTGACAAAGAAGACATTTTACAGTATACTGAGAATGCACATTTTAACTACAGCATTCTAAACACTAATACTTAAATAAACGCAAGAAAATGTTACATGAACGTTTATCACAGAATTAAACACCAACTTTGGGCTTGTTGATGCGAGATGATCTGACGCAAGCGTTTCACATGACTGACCAACATAAAAGCAAATGTGAGTTCTTATATAGCGCAGTATCCAGTCCTCAGAACAGCTCAAACCACTTTACACTTTACTCTAGACTATTGGTACACAGGTATCATACAGCCGAGTGAACTGGAGCACCATAGAGTGAACAAAGTTGCCCAAGGTTCGACACGGCAGCACAGGATTCGAACCCGACTTCTCTCGATTGAGAGTCTGATGCTCTGTCCACTGTGCCACTGTGCTCCACAAATACTTCTTCTTTCCGGGATCTCAATGATAACAAATCTGTTTCGGGAGAAATTAATCAATGCTGCTGCAAAATTGAAAACATAACATACTGTGTTGGAAACCATGTGTGTAGAGTGTGCAGCTTTCTTGCAAGTCACAAAATGGGTTGCTGATGCTTCAGGACAAAACGAACATCACCCTCATGTTCCATCTATATATTAACTTTGGAGCATTTTGAGTGCATCTCCTCACAGGCACCGAGGTCTACACTTCTCTTTCTGTGTCCATGCATCTCCTCACAGGCACCGAGGTCTACACTTCTCTTTCTGTGTCCATGCCTCTCCTCACAGGCACCGAGGTCTACACTTCTCTTTCTGTGTCCATGCCTCTCACAGGCACCGAGGTCTACACTTCTCTTTCTGTGTCCATGCCTCTCCTCACAGGCACCGAGGTCTACACTTCTCTTTCTGTGTCCATGCCTCTCCTCACAGGCACCGAGGTCTACACTTCTCTTTCTGTGTCCATGCCTCTCCTCACAGGCACCGAGGTCTACACTTCTCTTTCTGTGTCCATGCATCTCCTCACAGGCACCGAGGTCTACACTTCTCTTTCTGTGTCCATGCCTCTCCTCACAGGCACCGAGGTCTACACTTCTCTTTCTGTGTCCATGCCTCTCCTCACAGGCACCGAGGTCTACACTTCTCTTTCTGTGTCCATGCCTCTCCTAACAGGCACCGAGGTCTACACTTCTCTTTCTGTGTCCATGCATCTCCTCACAGGCACCGAGGTCTACACTTCTCTTTCTGTGTCCATGCCTCTCCTCACAGGCACCGAGGTCTACACTTCTCTTTCTGTGTCCATGCATCTCCTCACAGGCACCGAGGTCTACACTTCTCTTTCTGTGTCCATGCATCTCCTCACAGGCACCGAGGTCTACACTTCTCTTTCTGTGTCCATGCATCTCCTCACAGGCACCGAGGTCTACACTTCTCTTTCTGTGTCCATGCCTCTCCTCACAGGCACCGAGGTCTACACTTCTCTTTCTGTGTCCATGCCTCTCCTCACAGGCACCGAGGTCTACACTTCTCTTTCTGTGTCCATGCCTCTCCTCACAGGCACCGAGGTCTACACTTCTCTTTCTGTGTCCATGCATCTCCTCACAGGCACCGAGGTCTACACTTCTCTTTCTGTGTCCATGCCTCTCCTCACAGGCACCGAGGTCTACACTTCTCTTTCTGTGTCCATCTCCTCACAGGCACCGAGGTCTACACTTCTCTTTCTGTGTCCATGCCTCTCCTCACAGGCACCGAGGTCTACACTTCTCTTTCTGTGTCCATGCATCTCCTCACAGGCACCGAGGTCTACACTTCTCTTTCTGTGTCCATGCATCTCCTCACAGGCACCGAGGTCTACACTTCTCTTTCTGTGTCCATGCATCTCCTCACAGGCACCGAGGTCTACACTTCTCTTTCTGTGTCCATGTCCATGGCATCTCCTCACAGGCACCGAGGTCTACACTTCTCTTTCTGTGTCCATGCATCTCCTCACAGGCACCGAGGTCTACACTTCTCTTTCTGTGTCCATGCCTCTCCTCACAGGCAATCAGGTCTACACTTCCTTTCTGTGTCCATGCCTCCCCCTCACAGGCAACTCAGGTTCACACTTCTCTGTGTCCATGACTTCACAGGCACCGAGGTCTACACTTCTCTTTCTGTGTCCATGCATCTCCTCACAGGCACCGAGGTCTACACTTCTCTTTCTGTGTCCATGCCTCTCCTCACAGGCACCGAGGTCTACACTTCTCTTTCTGTGTCCATGCATCTCCTCACAGGCACCGAGGTCTACACTTCTCTTTCTGTGTCCATGCCTCTCCTCACAGGCACCGAGGTCTACACTTCTCTTTCTGTGTCCATGCCTCTCCTCACAGGCACCGAGGTCTACACTTCTCTTTCTGTGTCCATGCCTCTCCTCACAGGCACCGAGGTCTACACTTCTCTTTCTGTGTCCATGCATCTCCTCACAGGCACCGAGGTCTACACTTCTCTTTCTGTGTCCATGCCTCTCCTCACAGGCACCGAGGTCTACACTTCTCTTTCTGTGTCCATGCATCTCCTCACAGGCACCGAGGTCTACACTTCTCTTTCTGTGTCCATGCCTCTCCTCACAGGCACCGAGGTCTACACTTCTCTTTCTGTGTCCATGCCTCTCCTCACAGGCACCGAGGTCTACACTTCTCTTTCTGTGTCCATGCATCTCCTCACAGGCACCGAGGTCTACACTTCTCTTTCTGTGTCCATCTGCTTCCTTGCACCATTGGCCACTGGTCGGTGATATACAACAATAATTATTTAGAGTCATTTACTTGAATGTTTACTACATGCTATGCTTTTCTAGATTGTCTTTCTCATGCTCAAGAGCACGAATGCTCGAGTCGTTTGTGCAACGTGTATACGATACAATATACAGTAGGTATTATAATACCCAAATTGTATAGTATATACATTGCACAAACGACTCGAGCGCTAGTGCTCAAGAGAAACGAGTAATGATCAACTCTCCACTGTAAACAAATTTAAGATCAAAACACTGTAACAGTGATAACTGTTGATCTCGGTTTATTACACCACGGGTGAGCGTAAGCTAGTCAATAGTATAAACATAAATGAAGTCACATTTCCACCGAGAAGTCTGTCTCTCTGGCACGTCAGATTCTGCTATATTCATCGTGGCATAGTTAAAAGAGAACATGAAAACATCCAACGGCATTGAGTCGAATACCAGCATAATTGTAGCCAGTCTGAAAAGGCTCCAGTCTGTCTATGAATGGCTCATGTGATTTCATGCCTGCTCCTTATGTAGTGCAATCTGCAAAAAACCATGACATTCAAAACCACGGACATGGTTATACTGTTATATAACCACAATAAAATACATACACTGTAAAATCTGCACCGCCACATAACAGGCTCATCCCACGGTACCCAATACTTGGGGATGTGCAAAAGCAGATCAAAATGTTCGGCATGTGCACTAGGACAGACACTGCCCAAGCAATGAGATATCCTGTAGCGTGTTCGTCCAGATCTGTGGGATGTCGAATAACAAGAGAACATCACAAAGAATCATGGAGTGTCCAGGCGTAGGAAGTTCGAGATTCGCAGAAAATCTTCCTTCTTCAAGAAGTCTTCGAAGTCGCTGTCGGCATCGTCGCTTCCCGACCCGGATCCTTCAGGTCCGAAGGAAGGCGGGAACACCGCCTCCCGGATCCCGTCTCCGTCCCCACTGGAATCATCCCCTCTTGGAAACAGCTCCTCCTCCTTCCTCTTATGACCTGGAGGGAGAGACAACGTAATGTTACAACAAACAACTCAATTCACATGACTCATCTGGTTAATTAAAACCCAGGTTAATTGTAAAGAGGGTAGGGTAACACTCTCTCATGTAGACTGTTGTAAAGAGGGTAGAGTAAGGCCTGTAAAGAGGCATTGTTGTAAAAAGTTAGAGTAACTCTATTGTAGAGATTATTGTAAAGGGGGCAGCATAACATTATTATAGGTATATTGTTGTAAAAAGGGTTGAGTAATGCTGTTGTGTTGCTTGTAGAGATAGTAGAGAATCACTCGTAGATATAACTTGGTGTAAACTGGGCTGAGTAACAGTTATGTATAGCATGTTATAAAGAGGGTATAGTAAACAATTTATGTGCAGTTATGTAAAGAGGGTAGAGTAACACTCTTATGTGTAGCTTGTTGTAATGAGGGTAGGGTAACACGCTTATATGTAGATAGTTGTAATGAGTGAAGAGTAATACTCTTGTGTAGTTTGTTGTAATGAGAGTATTGTAACATTTACGGGTAGCTTGTAAAATGGCCATAGTAACACACACAACTTGTTGTAATGATGGCAGAGTAACACTCTTAGGTGTAGTATGTTGTAAAGAGGGTAGAGTAACACTTTTATGTATAGTACATTGTAAAGGGGGTATAATAAAACACCTATGTAGTGTGTTGTAAAGATGGTAGAGTAACTCTCTTATATGTAGCTTGTTGTAATGATGGTATGGTAACACTCTTATGTGTAGGTTGTTGTAATCAGGGTAAACACATCTATTTGCAGCCTGTTGTAAAGAAGGTAGAATAATACCCTACATATGTAACATTGCTTCTGACTACAAACTGAATTTTTATGAGACTCCAACAGTGACAAAGCATGCCATTAAACATATTGACACAACTGATGCACAGGTGAACAACAACAGCCTTTACCTGTAGCAACAACTGGAGCGTAACACACAGATCAAAGCAAGCAAAACGACTCACAACTACAAAATGACACACAACCAAACCAGAATAGACAACACATACTACCAGCTGTTAGACATTCCATCAGCACAAGCCAACCCAAATCTACTCCAGGACTAATGTTAGTAGCATGGATCATAAACTGCCACTATGAAGCGAATCAAAGCTTTCTAAATTGTTATTTAACTAATCAGCCACTATGAGTAACTGGTGCTTCTTGGGTTGGTTTCTAAGTAATTGTTATTTAACTAATCAGCACCCCACTATGAGTGACTGGTGCTTCTTGGGTTGGTTCCTAAGTAATTGTTATTTAACTAATCAGCACTCCACTATGAGTGACTGGTGCTTCTTGGGTTGGTTCCTAAGTAATTGTTATTTAACTAATCAGCACCCCACTACGAGTGTCTGATGCTTCTTGGGTTGGTTCCTAAGTAATTGTTATTTAACTAATCAGCACCCCACTATGAGTGACTGGTGCTTCTTGGGTTGGTTCCTAAGTAATTGTTATTTAACTAATCAGCACCCCACTATGAGTGACTAGCGCTTCTTGGGTTGGTTCCTAAGTAATTGTTATTTAACTAATCAGCACCCCACTATGAATGACTGGTGCTTCTTGGGTTGATTCCTAAGTAATTGTTATTTAACTAATCAGCACCCTACTATGAGTGACTGGTGCTTCTTGGGTTGGTTCCTAAGTAATTGTTATTTAACTAATCAGCATTCCACTATGAGTGACTGGTGCTTCTTGGGTTGGTTCCTAAGTAATTGTTATTTAACTAATCAGCATCCCACTATGAGTGACTGGCGCTTCTTGGGTTGGTTCCTAAGTAATTGTTATTTAACTAATCAGCACCCCACTATGAGTGACTGGTGCTTCTTGGGTTGGTTCCTAAGTAATTGTTATTTAACTAATCAGCACCCCACTATGATTGACTGGTGCTTCTTGGGTTGGTTCCTAAGTAATTGTTATTTAACTAATCAGCACCCCACTATGAGTGACTGGCGCTTCTTGGGTTGGTTCCTAAGTAATTGTTATTTAACTAATCAGCATCCCACTATGAGTGACTGGCGCTTCTTGGGTTGGTTCCTAAGTAATTGTTATTTAACTAATCAGCATCCCACTATGAGTGACTGGTGCTTCTTGGGTTGGTTCCTAAGTAATTGTTATTTAACTAATCAGCACCCCACTATGATTGACTGGTGCTTCTTGGGTTGGTTCCTAAGTAATTGTTATTTAACTAATCAGCACTCCACTATGAATGACTGGTGCTTCTTGGGTTGGTTCCTAAGTAATTGTTATTTAACTAATCAGCACCCCACTATGAGTGACTGGTGCTTCTTGGGTTGGTTCCTAAGTAATTGTTATTTAACTAATCAGCACCCCACTATGAGTGACTGGTGCTTCTTGGGTTGGTTCCTAAGTAATTGTTATTTAACTAATCAGCACCCCACTATGAGCGACTGGTGCTTCTTGGGTTGGTTCCTAAGTAATTGTTATTTAATTAATCAGCACCCCACTATGAGCGACTGGTGCTTCTTGGGTTGGTTCCTAAGTAATTGTTATTTAACTAGTCAGCACCCCACTATGAGTGACTGGTGCTTCTTGGGTTGGTTCCTAAGTAATTGTTATTTAACTAATCAGCACCCCACTATGAATGACTGGTGCTTCTTGGGTTGGTTCCTAAGTAATTGTTATTTAACTAATCAGCACCCCACTATGAGTGACTGGTGCTTCTTGGGTTGGTTCCTAAGTAATTGTTATTTAACTAATCAGCACCCCACTATGAGTGACTGGTGCTTCTTGGGTTGTTTCCTAAGTAATTGTTATTTAACTAATTAGCACCCCACTATGAGTGACTGGCACTTCTTGGGTTGGTTCCTAAGTAATTGTTATTTAACTAACCAGCAACCCACTATGAGTGACTGGTGCTTCTTGGGTTGGTTCCTAAGTAATTGTTATTTAACTAATCAGCACCCCACTATGAGTGACTGGTGCTTCTTGGGTTGGTTCCTAAGTAATTGTTATTTAACTAATCAGCACCCCACTATGAGTGACTGGCGCTTCTTGGGTTGGTTCCTAGGTAATTGTTATTTAACTAATCAGCACCCCACTATGAGTGACTGGTGCTTCTTGGGTTGGTTCCTAAGTAATTGTTATTTAACTACTCAGCACCCCACTATGAGTGACTGGTGCTTCTTGGGTTGGTTCCTAAGTAATTTTTATTTAACTAATCAGCACCCCACTATGAGTGACTGGCGCTTCTTGGGTTGGTTCCTAAGTAATTGTTATTTAACTAATCAGCACCCCACTATGAATGTCTGGCACTTCTTGGGTTGGTTACTAAGTAATTGTTATTTAACTAATCAGCACCCCACTATGATTGACTGGTGCTTCTTGGGTTGGTTCCTAAGTAATTGTTATTTAACTAATCAGCACCCCACTATGAGTGACTTGTGGTTCTTGGGTTGGTTCCTAAGTAATTATTATTTAACTAATCAGCACCCCACTATGAGTGACTGGTGCTTCTTGGGTTGGTTCCTAAGTAATTGTTATTTAACTAATCAGCACCTCACTATGAGTGACTGGTGCTTCTTGGGTTGGTTCCTAAGTAAATGTTATTTAACTAATCAGCACCCCACTATGAGTGACTGGTGCTTCTTGGGTTGGTTCCTAAGTAATTGTTATTTAACTAATCAGCTCCCCACTATCAGTGAATAGTGCTTCTTGGGTTGGTTCCTAAGTAATTGTTATTTAACTAATCAGCACCTCACTATGAGTGACTGGTGCTTCTTGGGTTGGTTCCTAAGTAATTGTTATTTAACTAATCAGCACCCCACTATGAATGTCTGGCACTTCTTGGGTTGGTTCCTAAGTAATTGTTATTTAACTAATCAGCACCTCACTATGAGTGACTGGTGCTTCTTGGGTTGGTTCCTAAGTAATTGTTATTTAACTAATCAGCACCCCACTATGAGTGACTGGTGCTTCTTGGGTTGGTTCCTAAGTAATTGTTATTTAACTAATCAGCACCCCACTATGATTGACTGGTGCTTCTTGGGTTGGTTCCTAAGTAATTGTGTGGCATGACGGTTATAGCCATGTTGTCCACCTGTGCTGGCGTAAGATATTGTTACTGCTACAGTACGGAAATACCCGTATTAATCTAACAAAATAAGCACACAAGAATTTAAATAGTTCACATGTATTGTTTAGCTGTATTTCAACCATTGTTTTATGTAACCATTTATTATTATTTGTGTTTATTTTTTCTAATGGAGAATAGGAAAAAACAAGAACTATCCATCCTCAGAATAATTAAACAAAGACGGAATGATCTCCTTCAGGATAGCTCCCAGTTTGTTTACATAAACAAAGAGCTCTTTGTATTTAAAGAGATATCTGCTCAAAATGAAGCAAGTTTTAGACTCCATTATGAAGGTTACCATTGTTACCAAGAGTTACTAGGTGCCTGTAACAGTGCCTGACACCATGTCAGATTGGTTTCCATGGTTACCAATGGTTGCTAGGAAACAGTGCCTGCTACACTGTGTTAGGAGAGTTTCCATAGTTACCCGTGGTTGCTAGGAAACAGTGCCTGCTGGTTGCTACACTGTGTCAGGGAGGTTTCCATAGTTACCAATGGTTTCTAGGAGACAGTGTCTGCTACATTGTGTCAGGAGGGTTTCCATAGTTACCAACGGATACTAGGAGACAGTGCCTGCTACACTGTATCAGGAGGGTTTCCCTGGTTACCTGTGGTTGCTAAGAGACAGTGCCTACTATTCCCTTAGGAATATCACACCATTTCATATGAAATATATGTATTTTGCATAAAAATGTTGTGTATTCTCATCACAAAAACATAATTTCATGTAGTTTCTCTACCTTAAAAAATCTGAAACTATGCATCTGACATTAATCTGAAGTTTATGGTAAGTTGTGTACTGTGAATGTGCAGAGTAGTGACTAAGTGGCAATTGAAAGAAACGATTAGAAAACGCACTACACACAGCGAGAAACAGCCTTACATGAACACACAGATATCGTACATGCTTCAGTGTTATTACTATTATTATTATGTCCAGATTTTGTGTCAAATGTGCGCAGTTTCAGTGTCAGAGCGTTGATGTGCCATCATTCCAACAGACACTAAAAGATGAACTCAGCTAGACGAGACAGTCGACCCAAATAAAACAACACACAAGCCATGCCACAGACTATCTGACCTACTTAAGTAGCTGCAAGTGTAACCACCAGGGGTTAGTGGTACCGAGTGGCAGTCATCGTACTCAGCTGATGGCGTCTCCGCCTCTGCTTGATATCACCTGAAACGTCAGCCTCCATAATGCAACTGGAAGGGAAGTAGTTCATAGGCATCCGAAACAAATTTAAACTGACGCTCTCGGTTTCTTTTTTTAATTAATATGTTCTTAATATCACAATAATGATATTGCAGGAATATTGTGTACCAAATAGGGTTTTATAATAAACCCAAAATCGGTGGTCAATTTGAATATTTCGATCGTGAAATGTTCAAATTATAATCAAAATATTCGGATTGTAAACAAGCTCTATTGGCAGTATTGCATGTGCCAGCTGGGTTAACTGCAAGGATGTTCAGTGCATTCGCATTGTTACAAGGATGTTCAGTGCATTCGCATCATTACAAGGATGTTCAGTGTATTCGCATTGTTACAAGGATGTTCAGTGCATTCACATCGTTACAAGGATGTTCAGTGCATTCGCATCGTTACAAGGATGTTCAGTGCATTCGCATTGTTACAAGGATGTTCAGTGCATTCTCATTATTACTAGGATGTTCAGTGCATTTGCATCGTTACAAGGATGTTCAGTGCATTCGCATCATTACAAGGATGTTCAGTGCATTCGCATTGTTACAAGGATGTTCAGTGCATTCGCATTGTTACAAGGATGTTCAGTGCATTCGCATCGTTACAAGGATGTTCAGTGCATTCACATTGTTACAAGGATGTTCAGTGCATTCTCATTGTTACAAGGATGTTCAGTGCATTTGCATCGTTACAAGGATGTTCAGTGCATTCGCATCATTACAAGGATGTTCAGTGCATTCGCATCATTACAAGGATGTTCAGTGCATTCGCATCGTTACAAGGATGTTCAGTGCATTCACATCATTACAAGGATGTTCAGTGCATTCGCACTGTTACAAGGATGTTCAGTGCATTTGCATCATTACAAGGATGTTCAGTGCATTCGCATTGTTACAAGGATGTTCAGTGCATTCGTATTGTTACAAGGATGTTCAGTGCATTCGCATTGTTACCACATTCGAAACAACTCACTCAACATACTTCCTGCTAATAATTACCACCCCAGGCTGACTCTGTGCGAAGGATGAGACAACCTCGTTTTCAATATGGCAACAGATTGATGCGTAATGTAATATTCCGAGCACGCATTATTGACTAATCAGCTTTGTGTGCAACAACTTGCTCAAGGTATAGTCGTAGTATGATCAGAGGGGTTTGCAATCTTTTTGAAGTTTCACAGCAACTGCACTGTGCCCCTTGTGCAACACTTTACAAAATAAGAACCTTTGACCACTTCTTGTCCCAACTAATTATAATCAAGCTAGCGTATGCCGGTAGTTTAACGTCGTCCTCTTAGACGGCTTGAACATTGAGAGACAAACTTTCAAGGATTAGTCAATGACCCCGTAGAATAGGCGTAAGACCTATATCGTTTCAAAATACACCATATATGTCAAGATTCTCACCTTTTATGGGTAAATCAGTTGTTCGCAATGTAAAACATAATATGCATGTAATATGTAAAATGTAACCTAACAATCGCAGGAACCATGAGCGAGAGACAAATACTTTGGGAAAACTTGACATTATCCCCGACCTTCGCCATTTTGAACAAACAATGAGTACATGGTGTATCTGCGAACGCGCTAAGGTGTTTATGTAACGATGCTGTGTGTTTTCTAACATTTGGTAAATATTACTATCACGACTGTCAACTACAAAGGCATCCCATCATGGTGATGGACATTTTTGTTGGTCTTCTATTCGAACATTCTGCCTTTTAGCCATAAAACACATCCCTAAACAAAACTTTTGACATTGCACGGCCCTTGCAAGTTTTTTATTTTCTCGTAGTACATAGGCAGTAGATGCCCTGCACTAGGCCCAACTGAACTGAACACACATGAAATGTAAGAAGATTCCACTTTCTACTGACTACTTCGATGTGACAGTTGTCCACTTACGGTCAGTGACCTTTGACCTGACGAGACATTCTTCATAGCCGCGGCACTGCTTGAGCCAGGCAAGGCTTGAGTGGAGTTGTTGTAGGATGCCGTAGTTGAGGTCATGGACCGCATTGCGGAGCTGGAAGAGGGAGGAAGAGGATCAGTACACACGCATGCACACACACATGCATGTACACATGCATGCATGCATGCACACATGCACAGTCACACACGTACTATGGATATGTGCACACACACATAACCAAACACTGACACACACATGAATGCACACACAGTGTGCATGCATGTACACACACATGCATGCAAACATAGTCATACACATCCACTGCATACACACACACACATGCACACACAGACGCGCACACACACACATGCACACATGCATACGCACACACAGACGCACACACACACATACAGACACACGCACACACAGATGCACACACACACACACACGCACACACACAGACGCACACACATGCACACACACACACAGATGCACACACAGATGCACACTCAAACGCACACACAGACGCACAAACATGCACGCACACACACGCACACCTGCCTACTTGACAGGGGTCTTTATGTAGGTTGTACATGTACATGATAGTGGTCTTTATGTAGGTTGTACATGTACCTGACAGGGGTCTTTATGTAGGTTGTACATGTACATGTACATGATAGTGGTCTTTATGTAAGTTGTATATGTACCTGACAGGAGTCTTTATGTAGGTTGTACATGTACTTGTCTTTATGTAGGTTGAACATGTACCTGACAGGGGTCTTTATGTAGGTTGTACATGTACTTGACAGGAGTCTTTATGTAGGTTGTACATGGACCTGACAGGGTTCTTTATGTAGGTTGTACATGTACCTGATAGGGGTCCTTATGTAGGTTGTACATGTACCTGATAGGGATCTTTATGTAAGTTGAACAAGTACCTGACAGGGGTATTTATGTAGGTTGAACATGTACCTGACAGGGGTCTTTATGTAGGTTAAACTTGTACCTGACAGGGGTCTTTATGTACATATACCTGATAAGAGTCTTTATGTAGGTTGTACATGTACCTGAAGGGGTCTTTATAGAGGTTGTACATGTACCTGATAGTGGTCTTTATGGAGGTTGTATATGTACCTGATAGGGGTCTTTATGGAGGTTGTACATGTACCTGACAGGTTTTTTTATGTAGGTTGTATATGTACCTGACAGGGGTCTTCATGTAGATTGTACATGTACCTGACAGGGATCTTTATGTAGGTTGTATACATACCTGATTGGAGTCTTTATAGAGGTTGTACATGTACCTGACAGGTTTTTTTATGTAGGTTGTATATGTACCTGACAGGGGTCGTCATGTAGGTTGTACATGTACCTGATAGGGGTCTTTATAGAGGTTGTACATGTACCTGATAGGGGTCTTTATGGAGGTTGTACATGTACCTGACAGGTTTTTTTATGTAGGTTGTATATGTACCTGACAGGGGTCTTCATGTAGATTGTACATGTACCTGACAGGGATCTTTATGTAGGTTGTATACGTACCTGATTGGGGTCTTTATAGAGGTTGTACATGTACCTGACAGGGTTTTTTATGTAGGTTGTATATGTACCTGACAGGGGTCGTCATGTAGGTTGTACATGTACCTGATAGGGGTCCTTATAGAGGTTGTACATGTACCTGATAGGGGTATTTATAGAGGTTGTACATGTACCTGATAGGGGTCTTTATGTAGGTTGTATATGTACCTGTTAGGCGTCTTTATAGAGGTTGTACATGTACCTGATAGGGATCTTTATAGAGGTTGTACATGTACCTGATAGGGGTCTTTATGGAGGTTGTATATGTACCTGTTAGGCGTCTTTATAGAGGTTGTACATGTACCTGATACGGGTCTTTATGGAGGTTGTATATGTACCTGTTAGGCGTCTTTATAGAGGTTGTACATGTACCTGATAGGGATCTTTATAGAGGTTGTACATGTACCTGATAGGGGTCTTTATGGAGGTTGTATATGTACCTGTTAGGCGTCTTTATAGAGGTTGTACATGTACCTGATAGGGATCTTTATAGAGGTTGTACATGTACCTGATACGGGTCTTTATGGAGGTTGTATATGTACCTGTTAGGCGTCTTTATAGAGGTTGTACATGTACCTGATAGGGGTCTTTATGGAGGTTGTAGTAGCTGATGAATCCCGTGATGAACTCGCAGTAGAGCAGGTTGTGTGTTGAGTTCAGGGTTCGCAGGCACCAATATGTATTGTTGTTGGAGTTGGGGCAGAAACAGAATGGACCCACTGAAATAGAATAAAGTACAAGTCTCTACACAACACCATGACTATCATTGGCATAATAAAACAAAAACAAATATTTGAAAGACTGATGCAATGTATTCTTACTTGAGTATTGACACATAATAGCAGAGTAATTAAGTCGATATACCTAGCACGATTACATCACTATGTAATCACTGTAAAACTATAAAATATGAAAACTGGAATTTTGTCATAGTTGTGGTCTTTGTTCCAAAGCGGTAGAAGTCCAGTTTGTCCAAAGTAGACATTGCAACTATAATATTATAAAACTTCAAAATTCTTAATATATATGTTAATACATAACTTTCTAAATGGATGCAATTCAAACTGATTTAAAAAGCATTGGCAATAATTTCAAATATTTTTGAAATACTACATAAAGCGTTGGAAAATGAAGTACCAAATATTGATAATAAATATAATTGCTTCAATAAGACTACCCTACTACATTGTCAGAGAACTGTTAGTTCAACATTACTAATACCAGTCACAGGAAACCTAAATCAATTTCTTTCATATTTTAACTGACCAAAGCAAAATGCCTAACTAATAAATAATTGAATACACAGTGAACAATCAGTAGTCAACTATAATTGGACATCTCCAATACTGAGCCTAGATTTGGGACAGGTGTTTAAAACAAGTGTTGAAAGTGCAAGAAAATGCACAAAACATGTTTCCTAGTAAAACTTAGACATGTGCCCACTTTTATTTTTGTGTGTGCTGACTTGAAGCACATTTATTGTTTGAAAAAAAGGAGGAAATCTTTTTTAGAAAGGATGATGTGTCTTGGTGGAAACCGTAACTTACTTACGATTTAAAACTGTGTCAATTATCCACGCCACTGAGAAGATATAGTTTGTTACTCACTTGTGTCGTGACTTGTGATCCGTTTTCTGTTTAATGCTTCTTTATTTTCCACACACATTTTATTTGTTATAATAAAATAACCTATGCATTTATATATATTGGAAATGCGTTGGGTAAAATGCATTAGATTGCATTTGCAATGTCAGCTATAGGAACTATATGTATGTAAACAAAGTTAGTTAAAGGGTACCTTGCTTTTGTATTAACGTACGTTTACTTTCAATATCTTGTTTTGCTATTTGCAGTATTCTCTATATCATTTTTTTAAATCTCTTAGTGCAATTTGTCACTCACTTGTGTTGTGACTTGTGATTCGTTTTCTGTTTATTTATTTTCCACACATGACTTTTTTATTTGTTATAATATAACCTTTTTGCATTTTTTGCATTTATATATGTTGGAAATGTGTTGGTTAGAATACAGTAGAATGCATTAGCTCCTACCACTAGAAATACAGTTTTATTCTTAAGTTTTTTTTTTCTCGGGCCATCTTGTCAAATGGTCCTGACTTTTTTCTATTACATCGCCTTTTTTTTCTTGAATTTGTTTCTAAAAATAATGTGTTTTTTGTCTATCTCTGACACTTTAAGTAGCTACTTATCATGCACTGCTTTAGCTTTACATGAACAAAATACAAATATTATTAAACAAAATCTAGTAACTCAAACACTAAAGGCACACACTCTTACTGAAACATTACTGTACATTGAAAATATGCTGATCTCATTAAAATTTAAAATACACTGAAATGATAACTGATGAAACTTTTCTCCAATTTACAGGTGGTATTACAAATAATTGTCTAAATAATATTCTAAACATCAGTAATACTGTTGATGAAAATAATGAACTGCCAACAATACGCCGATCGTCATATTATGATTTCGAAAAAATTAATTTGTTAGTTCAAAACAATAATAAACATTTCAGTATCCTAAGCTAAAATATACAGTCCATTAATGCAAAGTTTAGTGAGCTCGAGGCATTTGTAAATGACTTGTCTTCCTTAAATTTTAAATTAGCATAATATGTCTCCAAGAGAGCTGGTTATCTGATAATGATGACTTATCACTAATTCAATTAAATGGATATGACTGTATATCCCAAGGAAAAAGTTGCAGCACCAAAGGGGATTATTAATATATATAGATAAACACTTTGATTATGAAGTAAAGATGAAATTAAATATGTATGAACAATGGGAGGGACAAATAATACAAGTAAATGGAGGAGGCTTATCGCAGACAGTCACTATAGGAAATATATACCGACCACCAAGGCCTTTAACTGAAAACTATTACGAATTTATAAATGAATTTACAATGGTCCTGTCATCTGTGCAACATCATCAAAACAACAACCTTATTCTTGCAGGGGACTACAATATAAATATGTTAAAAATAAACGAGCAACAACACTGTAGCACATTCTTTGACATGTTAACTTCATTTAGTCTCTTCCCCCAAATTACTCTTCCTACAAGGTTCACAACATGTACTGGTACACTTATTGATAATTTTTTTTGTAATTTAACAAAGCATATTTTGCAAAGTACAGCAGGAATATTAATAAAAAATGTTCTGATCATCAACCATATTTTATGCTTATGAACACTGCTCTAAAAGAGGAACATATTACAAAATTTATACGAGTAAATGTACAAAATAAAGAGACTATGTTAAAAGTCAGAAATGATATAATCTCTTCTGAAATACATAAAAAATTAGATACAAGTTCAAATGCTAATCCAAACCATAATTATAACATTATCATCAATGAAATAAATCAAGCTAAAAATAAATATATGACTAGCAAATTAGTGAAATTTAATAAATATAAACATAAAAAATCTACATGGATAACTCAAGGCTTGCTAACCTCAATACGATACAGAGACAAACTTTACAAACAATTAAAAATCACAAACCCTGAATCTTCTGAATATGGCGTATTATTGATTAATCTAAAAACATACAATAGTATTTTGAAAAGAAGTTTTCGCAAAGCAATCATATTTTGACAAGTGTTTTAATCAATTTAAATTTGATATAAAAAACACTTGAAAAACTATAAATGAAATCCTGTCTAAACATAAAATTAATAAATCATATCCAAAATATTTTAAAGAATCCGATTCTATTGTGGCAGACAAATTAGAAATCTTTCCAAAGCCTTTGATACCATTGACCATTTAATTTTAATTGACAAATTGAAATATTATGGTATACATGGAACACATCTGAACTTATTCAGCAGTTACCTAACAAATCGTAAACAATATACGGAAATTGACAATATAAAATCAAATATGTTATCAATAACAACAGGTGTACCACAAGGTTCAATCTTAGGACCCCTGTTATTCATCATATATATCAATGATTTTGCACAAGCCAGTAAAATGTTTAATTTCATAATTTATGCTGACGATACAACTCTATCAAGTACACTAAACACTTTCAGCGATAACATACATGACGAAAATTTAGAATCCTTAATAAATGAAGAACTTTTAAAAATAAATGAATGGCTCAAAATAAATAAATTATCGCTAAATATAGCAAAATCGAAATACATGACATTTCAAAAGGCAAAGAAAAATATACAGACACTTACTCTGAAGATAGACAATGTAAATATTGAACAAGTCAAAGAATTACATTTTTTGGGTTTAATTATAGATATAAATCTAAACTGGAAAAAGCACACTGAAAAAATATCAAATGCTTGTTCTAAAAAAATTGGCATTTAAAATAAATTGAAACATGTGTTACCTCTTCATATTAAAATAATATTATATAATTCTTTAATAGTGCCACACATTAATTATTGCATCATGGCGTGGGGCTTTCAATCAAATAGAATAATAAAACTTCAAAAAAAGCCCTGAGAATTATTACCTTAAGTAATTATACTTCCCACACAGAACCACTTCACAAAAAACTCAACTTGTTAAAAGTAGATGACATTCTTAAATTACAACAATTAAAATTTTACAATAAATATTTACACAATGACTTACCAGTTTATTTACAAAACTGGAGGATAATGTTTAACTATGAGGTACATAATCACGATACAAGAGTCAAGAATAAAATATACATTTATAAAATTAAACATGAATTTGCTAAGAAATGCCTTAGGCATAATTTACCACTTTTACTAAATAACATTCCTGATATTGTCAAAGAAAAGCTTAGTACACACAGTTCACAAGGATTTGCCAAGTATGTTAAACTTTATTTTTTACAAAACTATCAAGAAACATGCACCAGGCAAAATTGCTATATATGTATGCAAAATTAAGAACCGACAACCACCTGTCAACTTGATACAGTACAAAACAGTGCCTAAACGACAAACTCAATAAGCATGTAAGCTTGCTCACACTACACACATGCTCACACTACACACATGCTCACACTACACACATGCTCACACTACACACATGCTCACACTACACACATGCTTACATATTATTGTTTTTTCTTCTTCTTATTCTGGAAGAATTTGATTAGGTGATGTATTGATTCAGTTAAAGTTTTATTACAAAAGGTGGCTCCTCGATAGCGACTACCATAGTCTTAGAGGAGTCTCCTGACCCTACTTTTCGTTATTTATCATACATTATGCAATGTTTACTATAAGGTTATGTATTTGTATTATTTAATTTTTTGACATGGATGTATTGTATGAATTATTTGAATTATTACAATAAGAGTGTGGCCCTAGAGTTACAATATGTGTCTGCATTTGTATATAATTAATCAGTTATGCAACAACCATAAATCCAGTTTTGCCCAGTATTGGATACGTCCACAGAAGCAAGCATGAAACCCTGGTCTGTCATTGGTCCAGAGTATAGGACCATGCCACTGCGTACTGTTAACACTCAACACACCACAAGACAAGGTACAAACAAAGACAACACTAACAGCAATGCTAAAACAAATCTGTGGCTAAACTACTTGACGATACAATGTATGTTCCTCACTTAATTACATTTATTTATTGTTTATTTATTTATTTATTGTTTGTAATACTAGAATAGAGATGATGTATGTACAGGCTGTATGTGGCCTGCCAAAAAACATTTTAAAAAGCCGATACAGTGTTTGTAATATTACATTTGCACGTACAAAATCTTCAAATTGTTAACACAATATTTAAACAGTCATTTTTACCTGTAACTGGAAATTGCTGAAGAAGCACGCAGGAGCGTTAAGGTATTTGTGTCCTGCCATAACATAGAGGGTATTAAATTGCAAATTTGTGAACTTGAGTTTTGTACCTTTTTATTCCAAAGATCGTGATCTTTAAAATGATACCTTATTTGTTGAGATATCTTCAGTGGTTTTTATTTATTGCTAAAATTGATGCAAACTTTAAAACAGCAACATTTTGAGAAATGAGGTTATTTTAAGTCATATTCTCTATTATTTTTTAACCGGTAAATTTTGGAATATGTGTCATGAAGTAATAAACTGAACGTTGACAGGGGAGACTGTAAGTTATGCATTTCTGCCATAATCATAACATTTATGAGACACGACCTGGACAGTTATCTTTGGTTCATGTCCAGAACAGGCCTGTGTGACTTAACACCGGGTTCACTGAGGCGGGTACATCTGCAGAACAGGCCTGTGTGACTTAACACCCGGTTCACTGTGGCGGGTACATCTGCAGAACAGGCCTGTGTGACTTAACACCCGGTTCATTGTGTCGGGTACATCTGCAGATAGCGTGAGCAACTTTCAAACTGCAAACACTGCTTTGGGCTTATTGAACACACTTTGGCAGAGAGCATTGCTTGAACATACTTATTCTGGTATTAAGAATACTATATAAATGTTCCTTGAATTTAGTGATGATCCGGTTTTTTTGTTATTCATGTTGGGTATATTTACCTCTCAAGAAACTTTTTTGTTTCTTCTCTGTATAATTTCAACCGCATCTCGCGGCCTTCTTCAGCAGACTAAATTTACGGTCGTGTCACATGACCTATATCATGTGACACAAGCTGGAGTATGACTGGAGGGAGGCTGACGTCTCTGTTCAGTGAAGGCTCCCCCTGTAGATGTTAATCGCGTCCTTGATCTTTCTCCTCAGCCAGTTCTCCTATGCCTGTGTTCAACTTGTGTTCGCTTATCGCTGATAAGCGTCGGCCAGGAGCTCCCGCCAGTCATGCTCCAGATTATATCTCATGACCTAAGTCATGTGACACAACCGTAAATTCAGTCTACTAAAGAAGGACGTGACATGCGGTCGAAATTATACAGAGAAAAACAAAAAAGTTTCTTGAGAGGTAAATATACCCAATATATAAATGTTAGTAAATGAGGAATGCACATCGCACCATTAACTAAACTCACAGAAAGATAGTGGCAGCAAATCATATTCAGAGCCCAACAAAAACGGGCTTTCTCTAGATAGCATTGTCATACACAATTTCAAACCATTTCTTCTCTGGTGAATAACATTTATTTGCGGACATGATCAGGGCCGCTACGGTGGCTGGTATTATTCTTTTAGTCACCTTGTCAAATCTACACGGCTCGTATTTTTTCGCACATCATAATTTGTTTTATCGATCATGTTTGAACTTTACGTAACAGGAGGCATGGGCCTCTTATGACTTTACGTAACAGGAGGCATGGGCCTCTTATAACTTTACGTAACAGGAGGCATGGGCCTCTTATGACTTTACGTAACAGGAGGCATGGGCCTCTTATGACTTTACGTAACAGGAGGCATGGGCCTCTTATGACTTTACGTAACAGGAGGCATGGGCCTCTTATGACTTTACGTAACAGGAGGCATGGGCCTCTTATGACTTTACGTAACAGGAGGCATGGGCCTCTTATGACTTTACGTAACAGGAGGCATGGGCCTCTTATGACTTTACGTAACAGGAGGCATGGGCCTCTTATGACTTTACGTAACAGGAGGCATGGGCCTCTTATGACTTTACGTAACAGGAGGCATGGGCCTCTTATGACTTTGATCTTAGATCATTGTAATCTCCAAATAACTTCCCAAGAAAATTGTAAAGTTGTATTTGCCTCCTATGTTTGATGACTTTGGTTATGCTATTGAACAACGCAGTGTCAGCAGGGCTGCAGATTAAAATAAATGCTTGATTAGTCTAGGAGAACAAACAAGAGAGAAACTTTAGGAAGCCTCAGTAAATGTTAGAAAGACAAAAAGCATTTAGTAATACACATTTGGAGCTTCAGCAGAGTAACTATACTGAACTAGCAAGAGGCGCCATTTATACATATATGGCTGATCATACAGAACTCAGAAAGCATCAGAAAAAGGCAAATAATTCACAGGGGGCATTTCTGGACACCCAGGCAGCACTGTCTCTCGGGGATTATAACAAGAACCCAAAATAAAACTATAATAATATCAATCCAAAGTCAACAACTTTTCACCAAATCAAACCATGAGAATGCAGTTTTTGTTTTAGGGCAGTTTTCAAAATGTTTTCTTTTGCGCCTCAATAATATCAGTGATTGTTTTTGAAATGCTCCCCATGTTCACTGTACTTTATAGCAACATGCATGCACACTTACGTGTCCACTTCGGCGCCACTTTCCAGTGCGCGTTGTCCATACGGACACATTCTAGACCCTCTATTGTACACACAGGGTCAAACCGCGGATTATATTTACGTCTGGTCTCACGCCGGGCATTTGCTTTATTCTCTGCCTTCCTGCGTCGGAACAGGAATTGCCCTAGGTACGAGGTAAAACACCCTTAAATATACTCCTGGCATGAGTAAAATGCCCTCAAATAGAGCCCTGTGTACAAGGGAAAACACCCTTAGATACAGACCCAGGTACAAGGTAAAACACCCTTAGGTACAGTCCCAGGTACAAGGTAAAACACCCTTAGATAAAGCCCAGGGTGTAAGGTTATTGACCCATAAATACAGCCCCAGAGTTTGAGACAAAACAGCTGAGTTTGGTTTCCATCTTGTATTTTTAAACAATATCTCCCAACAAAATGATTTTGCTCACATGGCTGAAGGAATTGTGAAACTATTTGGAAGTTGGCATAATCTCATAAAGATCATAAACTTTGCAATATTAACACACAGTGCCATCTATGGAGAACCCGCACAAACCAGAAATATCTGCTTCATTGTTTTTATTGTAATTAGTCAACATTGTCAACGTAAATGACACTGATTCCTTTATTTATTATTGATACCAATTTTATTAATAAAACACATATCTCTGTGAGTTTGCTGCAGTGGATCAGAGGATATTGTCTTCATGGAAGTTGTAGTTTGAACTAAACTTGTGATTACCAGTGGAAATAACACAGATTAAAGAAAAATCTAAACAGAGATGCTGCCACTATAAGAAGAGATTGTGTTTATGTTGGGAGGCACTTGACCGACATTCATATGACACCAAAGTGACATCTGAGAGACAATTTGAGTGACACTTTAGTGACATTGATATTCTCTCCAGTTGCATCTCTCCAAAAGTTTAGGTGCAAATCTAGTCACTATTGTTGGCTGACACAGAACATATATCAACTGATTGACATGCATCTACACCCACACACACACACACATGTATACACACCACAACATACACACCACAACATACACACATGCACGCACGCACCCACCCACACACACACACATGTACACACATAAACACACGCATACACACACATGTACACACATGCACACACACAACCACACATATACACGCACAACCACACACACACACACGCACACATGCACACACACACTTGCACATACACACACACACACACACACACACACACACACACACACACACACACACACACACACAACCACACACATAGACACACATGCAGCTCACATACACAAACCACAATGCACACACACACATGCACGCACACACACAACCACCCACACACACATGCACACTTAACCATACACGCATGCACACACCCACACATATACGCATGCAGCTCACACACACACACCACAACAAACACGCACGCACACATGCACACACCCACACACACACATGCACAATCACACACACAGAACCACACATACACACACACAACCACACACATGCACGCACCCATCCACACATCCACACATGTACACATGCAGCTCACACATACACCACAACACACACACTCGCACGCACCCACACACACACATGCACAACCACACACACAGAACCACACAGAACCACACACACGCACATACACATGCACATGCACACACACACACACACACACACACACACACACACACACACACACACACACACACACACACACACACAACCAAACACGCACACATACACACATACACTAAAGCCCTGCGCGGGGTGGGTTTTGGCCCGCAGCCCGCGGGGGCCCGCAACCCACGGGCTGGATTTTTGTTGTTGTTGCGGTGCGGGTTAAGTTTCAATTTGTGCGGGGCGAGGCGGTCTGTGAGTCAGGTCACTGAGGGGCGGGGCGGTCTGCCGGCTAGTAATTTCTACATGCAGGCTACTACAGGCTGATTTTTGTAACTCATTAAAGGTCACCAGTTACTCAAAGGTGGGACATTCTTTGATCTAATTAATTGGGGATTACCAGGTTGCCCTTTTGTTTGTGTTTAAACAGTGTCATGATAACATGTGCTGGCCTGCCTTGCCAGCTTCAATCAGGTGTGATTAGTGGCTTCTTCCAGGAGGAAATATCAGTCCAGGCCATCAATCTGTTTGTGTAATTAAGCCACCAGGATGTCCATAAAGAGCAGTTACCCACCAATTAGACAGGAAATGCCTCTGATGTGTGGAGACTGGAGACCATGCCACTTGGCACTGGCTAACAATGTCTAACTGCTAAGAACAAGAACTGTCAGTTTTTCTCTGTAGAAGTAAGATGGCTCAAGTCAAACTGCCTTCTACACTAGTATAATCCGGTGCCAGTAGCCTGGTCCAGAGGGGATTTTGAGACATGTGAAAACCCTCTCAACAATCAGTAGTCTACGATCAGAAAATATAAATTGCTAACTAATTGTAATATCAGCAGATTGCAAATTGCAATGCTGCCTTTGTGCACTAGACTCAACCTTTGAACAACTCGTGTTCATG
Organism: Paraescarpia echinospica; assembly: GCA_020002185.1. Taxonomy (NCBI): domain Eukaryota; kingdom Metazoa; phylum Annelida; class Polychaeta; order Sabellida; family Siboglinidae; genus Paraescarpia; species Paraescarpia echinospica. Next base: position 55,533,588 of record CM034532.1, read on the forward strand.
CAGTACAATGGCAAATAGATTATAAGATCATAGGATGCCACTGAAATTAATGCCAGCGGTGTGAATTTCATTGTTCCTCATAACAAAATGATCAACTGCCATTGCATATTCACTTGTGCTGAGTTATATCAATTAGATTAATTAATAATTTTAAAATACGTTAAAATTTGTACTCGTACCTTTACTTTGCCCCAGGTCTGCTTATCACCTTCAGGCATTTACGTTATAATGACAAGGGTTCTATTTTTCTTAAAGATGGAATTCCAAGTACGACATGGTTGTCACCCAGCGCCGTGCATTTGTTAATATTGTAAACAACAACGATTAATAAAGAGGATATATTTTTAATGATTCCATGTCATCTGTTGTGGGCTGCGGGGCGGGTGCGGGCTGACTTTTGACTAATTACTGCGGGGCGGGTTGCGGGCCAAGTTACTGCGGGCTGGGGCGGGCTGCGGGCCAGGATATGGCAAAATATGCGGGGCGGGCTGCGGGCTGAGTTGTAATATGCGGGGCGGGCTGCGGGTCAACTGACATAGTTGCGGGGCGGGCTCAGATTTCCAGCCCGCGCAGGGCTTTAACACACACACACACACACACACACACACAACCACACACAACCACACACACGCACACACACACGCACACATACACACACGCACACAAAATGAACACATACACACTCACCCAAACACACACACACACCACACGCACAAACACACATGCACCCACAACCACACACACACTCACCCAACCACACGCACACCCCACCCAACACCGAAACTCAACGTTGCACAGAATTATTTTCCAACTCACATTTCCACAGTGGTGCTGTCTTCCAGTGGTCGTTATCGTGAACAAAGCACTTCATGTTCACGCGATCACAATCCTTGTCCGGCTTCCCCGCTCTGTGTCTCCCACCTTTCCCCGACACATAGAGCTTCCTCTTAGCCTTCCGCCCTTCCCGTCGTTTCTTCTTCCTCTCTTTCTTCTGAATCTTCCATGGCTTCTGTCTCAGTTTCTTCATCCGCTCGAGTCGTCTCTTCCACTTGTTCAAACGTCTTGCATCCGTCGCTTGACTGCACAAACACACATTTAATAATTACATAGTGTGTTAGTCGACACTTACTTTATACTTTTATTAAAAGGTAAGCTCTTATATAGTATAGTATCTAGTCCTTAGGACTACTCAAAGCACTTTACAGTTTACTCCCTGGCAGACCTGTTCAATCTCTTCTCTGGAAAGCATTCAGGTATGCCGTGATTAATGCACAAGAAAAAAAATGGGCCAAGTGGCCCTGAAGTCCTTTGGACTAATACGTCTATATGTGACCCCGGCTGACCAAATGAGTGATAAGTCGGAAAAATTGTAACATTGTTTTTTTACATCCTTGTAAAGGTTTGGTAGGGTGCTTTACACGGTTTCAAAAAATATGACTGCTACAAAAATTGGCAAAATTATGGAGCATTGAACATGGTAGGGATCAAAAAGTGAAAATGAAGAAAACGGCTGTTGAAGTTTTACATTATATATGGAAATGGATTGCATGGAAATATTACATGCACAACATTCAAATGTGGCACACAGTAATATGTAGTATGTATGTTATGTTGCAATGATACACTGGAAGTACAAATGTGCTGCTACAAAGACTTATCAAGTTATGCCAGATTATGTCTATGTGTAAAACTAAGAGGACAGATTATTTGAGAGCAAAAGGTAGACTCACTGTTTGACACAGTTTAAAACCTACAGGCAACTGTCCAGTTTAACAGGGGTCTAGTGGCTTAATGCTGTCTGTTGACATAAGCTACTGCCAGTGACCAATTACAGATTAGTCACAGTTTCCATCAAACAATAGCAGGCAGAGAATCTTAGCTCCACAGCTGGGTGTAATACACAACCAGAGCCACCACTGATTCATGGTCAAGTAGATTAGCTCAATGCACCAACTAAGACAATACACAACACTGTGAGTGACAGTGTCCAGAGTGAGGCCTAAGCAGTGTCCTCATTGCTGAATAGATCAATTAAACCTGCCAAGTGGGTGACATTCTGCACAAGTGTTCATTAATCCTTAGTGATTGTTCAGAACACCAGACTGACCACATACCTAAACAAAGCGAATGTAATAGGTGAAGAACAGGCAGTGTTCAAATAGGGGTATTGGTTGAATTGTATTTGTCTCAACGCAAAAGGCTTTATTGTGCCTTCATCGATTATAAGAAAGCATTTGATTTAGTAGACCGGTCCTCCCTGTGGTCTAAGATAATTTCATACGGTATTAATGGTATTGTGTTGAAAGTTGTATACAACATATACAAAAATGGGTCAGCTGGACGGTGATAGACCATTTGAAATTGAAGCCTTTGTAAAACTTTTGTCTCGACTTCACCGAAGGCGGTGTCCTGCTGTCAGAACTTCGAAGGTGTTACTCACCTAACTTACAAATATATAGGGAGCTAATGGAGAGGCCCATCATAATCCATAGCACTACAAAATGAAGTATCTGAAAGTCACACTTCATATACTGAGTGACACATCTCGTACTGTCTCTCTGCACTGTCGCAATGTCCAATAGTTTCCTATCACAACCCTCGTGTACAATATACCAAAGCTATATATTTCTAACACCACAACATATGTATTATCATTGGATAGGTAATTGAATAATCTTTCAGATGAATGCAACTTGTAGCAGCAGAAAATGAAGCATACAAAAGTTACACCGCAAACAATGACATGCATTCTCAAAATATGATTCATTCAAAAATTAGTGCTATATAATAGTAGTTTGTCAAAATGTAAACAAACTTAAAAACAGTTTCTGCCCAGCATAAATCAAACAACCCTGTGGGTAATTATTAATCAAATGTTTTTTGGTGAATCATAATTACAGATCATTAAGGGTTATGATGGAAGTAAAATGTTTACACGTTTACTGTTCACTGAAAAAAACAGCTCCACAGAACTAATTATAGTTATTGTTAAGATGTTTAACATAGTTCCATTATCTGACATTGTGCCAACAGATTGGTATATTGGGATCATTAAGCCTATATAATTATTATATAAACATAGCAGCAGACACTGGGATAGTGTGACTGCTGCCTGGCTAAATGGATGCAATGGTGCTTTGAAGTTAGTTCTTCTGCCAACTATCCTTTTCACACAAGCCTATAGGTTTAGTAGCTGCCAGCACACTACTGAACCTAAACTACCATGCAGGTGTGAAAAACGTGCTGATGTATTTGAACTTGACAGTGTTCAGATAGGGGTATTGGTTGAATTGTATTTGTCTTGACACAAAAGGCTTTATTGTGCCTTAACTATGTCAACTCTTCTAATGGTTGACATTTGGTTGTTTCAGGTGTCAACTATATTGTGAATCTGTAATTATTAGTCTATATTGATACAATTGATTTGCACAGTACCATGTCTACACAAGGCATGGCAAGCGTAAACAGAACAGTAGAATGCATTTGATATACATAAAGTGTAGGATATTTCACTCTACAGTTGTCCAGAGTATTAATTTTCTATGTTTGTCACCTACAGGTGACAGAATATAAATTTTCTATGTTTGTCACCTACAGATTTCTACAGACAATACATCTTTAACCAATAGACACCAAAGTCACACCATTTTATAATAATCAAATGAACATCAAAATAAACACAACTTGCAATTATAGAAAATCAATAGTTTTGAAGATACAGTTTAAAAGTGTTAGGCAACTGTTCAGTCTAACAGGGGTCAAGTGTGTCTACTCTGCATGGGTGCTGTGACCAATTACAGATTAGTCAAGGTCTCAATGGACTGGGCTGTAGAGATTAGTCACACTGCTGACTTTGTGGCACATTAAACAAAATCTAGTGTTGGGGGTGGTCTCAAGGGCCCTTCTCAAAACCACATCATTAAATAATGTAAAACTTTTGCACTTTGGGGGCCCCTTAGGTGCCCTTAGAATGATTCAATCAAATACAGATTTCTTGTATATAGTGGCAGCACCCTATGATACATCTATGCAAAATTAGAAAAAAAGTTGCTAAACAGTTTTTGAAAAAATAGCCAAATGTTACATTTTTACCAGTTTTGTGGTCCTTGGAGGCCCTAGGGAGCCCTTAAAATGATTCAATCAAATACAGATTTCTCGTGCATAGTGGCAGTGCCCCAAGATGTCTATGCAAAATTATAGAAAAAGTTGCTGAACGGTTTCTGAGATACGGCAGCTAACGGCAGACGGTGGACGCAGAGTGATGTCAATAGTCCCTTGGACCTTCGGCCAAAGGACTAAAAATGTCACTAAATAATCCTGATTCCTGAGCTAAAGTTATGATATAATACATACAATAATACATACAATAATACATACAAAAAGTCTGATATTGTGAACTGCATTAAAAAATATATAATAATAATTGACTAAACAAATAGACAATAAAACAGTCATGAATAAATAATTATTAAAATAATGTACTACACCCTGTAGAATAATAGTAACCAAATTATAGTAATAATAAATATTATGGTGTGATGACTGGGAATGGGCGCCATATAAAACTAGACGTTAAAAGCAAGTTTGAAATAATGAGCCTTAATCGTTTTAGTACCGCAGAGTTCATTCCACTGATCACTGTTTTGTCAAGAAGTGCCACACAGGAGACTGCGCCAATTATATTTTTACAACGTCATATGGCATTGGCTGGTGTTCCTGACACTGTTACAAATTGACCAGTAAGATTAATCTTTATAAAAGGGAAGTGTTCTGCTGCTGTTTTTATAAATACGCTTAGGTTCGCATGAGTTCGACGACTAAAATAAATCGGGAGTCGTAACCAAAAACCTAAATTGTGTATTTTACCATGCAAAATATGTGAGATGACAGTTAAAGCGCATATATTAGTAAAAGTTAGTTATGTTGTGTCGTCCGACTATTACATTTTTGGAACTAAATAGAAAATCATCTGTCCTTTCAGGAAATGTAACATTTAATTGGTGACATTCGAAAACTAAACACAAAAAAATACAAGTTTACAACAACGTGCAAATTTCAAAATATGGCTTGGCACTTCTAGTACGACTGCACAATGTTGGCTAGCACTGACATGGTCAGAGAGAGGTGGGTGGAGAATATTAAGGAGTGAATGAGTGGGTGAGTGAATGAGTGGGTTAGTGAGTGAGTGAGTGAGTGAGTGGGTGAGTGAGTGAGTGGGTTAGTGAGTGAGCGGTGAATGAGTGAGTGGTGACTGAGTGAGTGCATGAATGGTGAGTGAGTGGGTGAGTGCGTGACTGAGTGAGTGAGTGGGTGAGAGGATGAGTGAATGGTGACTGAGTGAGTGAATGGTGACTGAGTGGGTGGTGAATGAGTTGTGAGTGAATGGTGACTGAGTGAGTGAGTGAGTGACTGAGTGAGTGACTGAGTGAGCAACAGACAGCTAAGACATGTTTGGTGCGAGACTCACTTGCTGTGGGTGTCTTCTGCTTCCCTTTCTTCCTTGTCATATTCATCCATGTCACATTCACACTCTTCTTCCCCCGCCTCAACTCCAAACTCACTCTGGTATGGCACACCGGTGTTCTCTCCGATGCCCTCATTCATTACCGCGGCAACGGGATCTGTTGTCATGCCAACAGTCGCCGTTGGTTTCGTGTCCATGCCAGCTGGTTCTGTCTCCTCTGCCGGTTGCCTAGCAATGGCTGCCATGTTTTGCAATGGGGGCGTATCCATGGCGATGGCTGGGGTCGTCTGTTTGTAGCTGACTGTCATGGCATGGAATGTCGTCGTGGTGACCGTGGATGTACTTGTTCTGCGGCCATCTTGTGGGCTCACTGTCGATTGTTGGATGGTGTTCTCACCAGTCTTTGTGTGTCTACTGTCATTAACAGTCCTTTGTTTCACTTCATCTGTTGTGTGTCTGTTTTTCTTCCTTCTTGTCTTGCCGGCTGAACAGTCTGTCACTTCTGTCTTCTTCTCATTCTCTCTATTACTGACAACCAATGGTCTTTGTGCTTTTAAATGCTGTCTGATTTCCTGCAAAAAACAATACTATTGCAACAGTATCTACCTTTAATTTTTATTATTATTTTTCTTAACTTGTCGTTTTAAATAATATTAATTGTTGTTATTATTATAATTTGTATCTATTTATTGTTGATGTATATTTTAATGTGTTTACTAATCATATTACATAGAATGCAATGTGCCTCGGAAAGGTAACAATTGCCAGATTTATGGCGCAGAGAAATGCAGTAAAATTATTATTATTACATACACACACGTACAGGGCTGCCTACTTGACAAAAACAATTTCCGTAATGACCCCTCATCCACCCTACCCTACAGTGGTCAATCAAGCCTTTCTCAGAAGTAGCCACAGTGACAGACCAGCCCATTCACAGACCTGGATGTAACTTAATCCCAAGTCATTAAAACACTGGTAAATTGTTGCAAGTGAATGATGACATTTTCTTTCCCTAGTCATTGGGTTTGCCCCATGCCCATCCACTAGAGCAATGACAGCTTCATTTACTGATCAATTGTAACAAGTGAACGATGACATTTTCTTAGGCACGGGCCACCGAGTATGAACTTGTCAGGGCATTATCTATAAGTTTAGCAGTTCTTCGATGTGTATAATTTTCTGTAGTCCGATGTCTTTACCTCCGTAATACAGGAGCAGTTTCCGTAACGCCGTAATCTGTGGTCAATTTCTGTAATGCTTACAGAAAATCCGTAATGGTAGGCAGCCCTGCATGCACATAGATGATACACCCATGTACACAGGCTTTACACACGTGTAGATATAGCTTAAACACATTTATTTATGAACACATGTACATATGATTTATACATGTGTACACATATTTTATACCTACATGTTCACATGGTTTATACACACATGTATACTGTGTACACACATGTATACTGTGTACACACATGTATACTGTGTACACACATGTATACTGTGTACACACATGTATACTGTGTACACACATGTATACTGTGTACACACATGTATACTGTGTACACACATGTATACTGTGTACACACATGTATACTGTGTACACACATGCACACAGAGCTGGGACGTAATGAAGTACAAGTACTTCGTTACTGTACTTGAGTAGAAAAGTTTACTTTTCGTGAGTAACGAAGTACATTTTTTTAGGAGTACTTTTACTTGTAACGAAGTACAAATGTGTGTACTTTTCATAAATGTAACGAAGTATCCATAATTTAAAGTTAAAAAGTTGGAGCTCCAAAAATATTAGTAACGAACGATAATGCCTGAAGTCCGGAACTGGTTTTCCCCAGCATATATCTATAAATATATATCAGCCGGAGCAACAACTGGTAGTCTTTTCTGATTGGCCTATCATTGCCATTACCAGGCATGATCACCAGGTGGCATGAATATTGCCAAGATTATATGATTTCATTCACGTTCAAAGATTTATTATGGAAGGATCAGCTGAAAACGATCATTTGCAGCATCCATTGCCATACTTATCCAGTATGTTTGAGATTAAGTCAGTTCACGGGGCTACTGTTAAGTTGATCTGTTTGTTGTGTGAGCCGATATGCCAGATCTGTTGATCACCTTCGAACCTTCCTTACACACGTGGTCGGTAAATTATTAGTGTTAGACTTACGCAGGTAAAAGGTATTCTTGCTTCAATTTTGCTGTGCAAATGTATTACACCATAACACGTCGTTATTTGTACAAAAGGTGCAAGTGCATTTAATATGAACAAGATATGTTCTTAGATTTAGGTTTGAGCTATTAGTGACCTGAATAACGTCCCGAATTGCATTAGTGATAAACGCATGTCGAAATTCACACATTATCGCCCCAAAACATTCCCTTAGCTGTGACAATTTAAACTGCTAATGGTTACTCAGATTTATCTTAATAATAAAATAAGTATTGTTAGGGCCTATAAATGTTGTTTATATGTATTCTTGGTTCATGTTTTCAATATTTTGTCTCACATATTGACCCTCAGGCCTGGTCGTAGACAATATTTAGTGTTCACTGTACACACTACTGAATAGGGTATTACCATTATTTTATTTCTTTTGTCACTGTCTTGCATAGTATGTATAGTTTGTTTGAGGAGCCTGTCACTGTAGCCTGCTGAGGATCCTGTCCTGTTCAATAAAGTGTTTGTTTTGCACACTACTGAATTTACTTGTTTGTTTGCAGTGGGTGACCATGTCAACAGTTTTTTAGAAAAGTACTTTTGCATTTACTTCAAGTACATTTGTTTACTTTTTACTTGTACTTCAAGTACATTTTTCAAAAAGTACTTTTACTTTTACTTGAGTAGCTTTTTCCAAAGTTACTTGTACTTTTACTCAAGTACAAAATAAATGTACTTGTTACAGCTCTGATGCACATTTATACACATGTACACTTATATAGTTATACACATAACTTTTACACACACGTACACATGATTCATATACACTTTGTCAAATTTTACTCATCATACAGGCAAAATGAGTTTGTTCTGTGTACTTTGTATAACATGTGTCTTAACGTACTCGCAGTTTGTTCTGTGTACTTTGTATAACATGTGTCTTAACGTACTCGCAGTTTGTTCTGTGTACTTTGTATAACATGTCTTAACGTACTCGCAGTTTGTTAAGTTGTGTCTTGTAGTATTCGATCATGACATCAAGACGGAGTTTTTGCGCCTTCCAAACTTCCAGGTAAGTGTAGATGTTGTCAGCGCATGAGACAGTGTTGTTTGGCAGCACTCGGCATCTCACAGCAAACTCTTCTGGAAAACGTCATTAATATAATAATAATAATTAACTTTATTTATACACTAGTCTCCAGAGTACGACTCTGTTCAATAGTGTGTACAGAGTCGCTAAAATAAAACAATATACATACATAAGACTTAGTGGTGCAAACATAAATTTAGTCTGATACTTATTTTAAAATAGCATCATTAAAATAAACATTATGGCTATAAATTATATATATACATGTATATACATGATAAAAGTGAGACTAGGAGAGTAAAGTTGTAAACCAAATTAAAACACATATAGACAGCATTTTATGAATGTCAATAACATCAACATAAAAAGATGTGCATAATAATAATTGTACTTTGCACTGATGTGACGATGACAATTTTGAGAATCACTGAATTAATGCTTGGACCAACATTAAATAAGTTAATAATATCACTGGTGATTTTACCAAAATTATATAAAAGCATTGTATAAATGTGCTAGCATATTGTAATGGATACTAAATAGGTTTGCTTTTTCGCAAAATTAATTTGAAAAGAGACAAATGAAACAATTGCAATGAAGAAGCACCTTTAACACAGGTATAAATAATATCATGTAAGATGATAAAACAAGATAAGATACATTTATTGCCATGTGTTGTTACTGCAGTCAATACAATAAAAACATTGCAACATATTGTGATGTCGGGCCATACAAGCACATATTCATATGAATACACTCCCAAGCAGCAAACCATTACATTTAAATACACTACTTGTAATAAAATGATAACTACATCATGCACAATTAATACTTTCTTAGAAATAATTTTTCTCTTACCCTTATTAAAATTACTTTATCACATACAATAATCCACATTAAAAGGGACACTTTAAAACAGACAGGAACAGTGCGCTGATGGAATGAGGAGATGAACAGTTCTGTGAATACAGGAGCCAGTTGATCAGTGCAGTGTCAGTGAGGAGGTGGAAACATTGTCAGGACCAGCAGCTTTCTTGCTGTTCTGCTGCTTGAAGACCTTCCTCACCTCATGTTCCTGCATGGTAAAGGGAGTGGCACGACAGGGTTGGGCGGGTTGACCGATACAGGCGTCAAATTCTGACGGTCGAAGCGGGCGTAAAAGTTGTTGAAGTTGTCTGGTGTTGCAGAATCGAACCCAGGAGTGGAGAGCTTCTGCTTGTAGCCAGTAACACTTTGCAGGCTCTTCCAGAGAGCGCGGGTGTCGTTGGAAAGGAACTGGCCTTTCAGCTTTCTCCTGTAGTTAGACTTTGCTCCCCGTATTGCTCTTTGGACATCATACCTGGCTTTCTTATATAGTGCACGGTTTCCACTCTTGAAAGCATCCTCTTTCAGCTTGAATTTCAGGTCTCTGGTGAACCATGGCTTATCATTGTTCAACACTTTCACATTTTTCTGGGGAATACACAGATCCTGGCAGAAGCTTATGTAAGAGGTCACGGTGTCTGCATATTCATGAATGTCTGCGCACGCATGTTTAAACGAGTCCCAGTCGGTACTGGCCAAACAACATTGGAGATGTTGAATAGATTCACTGTTTTAAGCTTCTGGCGGTAGGAGGGTAGAAGGTAGATTGTGGAGTGGTCGGAGAAGCCAAGGAGCGCACGTGGGTCCATGCGATAGGAATCCCTGATTGTACTGCGAAGCCAAGGGGCATACGTGGGTCCGCATGATGGGCATCCCTGATTGTACTGTGAAGCCAAGGGGCACACGTGGGTCCGCATGATGGGCATCCCTGATTGTACTGTGAAGCCAAGGGGCACACGTGGGTCCGCATGATGGGCATCCCTGATTGTACTGTGAAGCCAAGGGGCACACGTGGGTCCGCATGATGGGCATCCCTGATTGTACTGTGAAGCCAAGGGGCACACGTGGGTCCGCATGATGGGCATCCCTGATTGTACTGTGAAGCCAAGGGGCACACGTGGGTCCGCATGATGGGCATCCCTGATTGTACTGTGAAGCCAAGGGGCACACGTGGGTCCGCATGATGGGCATCCCTGATTGTACTGTAGCAGTGATCCAAGGTTTTCCCCTCTCTAGTGGTACACTTGACATGCTGCTTATACTTTGGGAGATCTTTAGACAGCGTAGTGTGGATGAAGTCACCGAGAACTAGCACAAGTGAGTCAGGGCTGGAGTTGTCCACTGTGTTGATCTGATCGCAGCAGTAGCGTTGACCTATAAGCAGGTGAACTATAACCAGCGTTGTTAGTTTGGTAAGAAAAAAGTCACAACTGGTTCAGGCAACAACCAGAATTACGTCAACATACAATTATGTCAGGAAGTAATATCAGGGATATTATACTGACTTACTGTCATTCTCGTAAGAGATTGGTAGTGTTGTCTTAAGGTCGGTGTATATGTCGGTCACAGGTAGTGCTAGCGAGGTCTGTCCAGCAGGGGGCGTCGCGGTCTGCGGTGAGTTGGGGACATGTTTCGTCGTGATGTTGGCTGTCTTGGTCTCTTTGTGGTCATGTGACTTGGCTGTAAAGATTTCATCCATCATGTGACCTATCGAGGCAGTGACGCTGATCATTAGGGGTGACTATTGGGGATAGTTCTATTTTCGCGATAGTATCGCGATAGCAGAAACTACTATTGCTATACTATCATGATACTATTATGATAGTTTCATAGAAGCTAAATATGCATACGTTCCAATTTACTTGATGTGAGTTAAGCTACATATCACATGGACTCAGCCAAAATTTACGGGTGGCTCCATCGCTTAGAGTTCAATTCAGTTGCCTCACAATGGCAATCCATGGGTGACGATGATTTGATCTAGAATTGCTGATATTGGGCCGGAGGACTCAGTAAATATTACTTAGTAAAGTAAATTAATAAATATAATTAATAAACATCATGTCTGTAAACGTGCTGATGTGTTAGGCCAACTATCATCACTATTGGTAGTTCACAACGCTATCGCTGATGACTGTCATCACTATTGGTAGTTCACAACGCTATCGCTGATGACTGTCATCACTATTGGTAGTTCACAACGCTATCGCTGATAACTGTCATCACTATTGGTAGTTCACAACGCTATCGCTGATAATTGTCGGTAGTTAAGTTTACTATTGATACTATTACGTCATGACATCGACTATCGCAATGCATCAATAGTTTGATGTACTGTTGCACCTCTAGTAACCATGACGTCACTATGAACATGCGGTAAGTGGATTGACTTGGTATTTATTTTACAGTTGCCACAGTGAGCAAAAGTAAAATTCCACGTTGCATGTAACTGTTTTGGCAGACAATCAAACACACCGGCCAACTTGTCATCGGATACATGATTTATTTGCGCCGACTGCTGATTAAAATTTTGAATCGGCGTTAATCGGCAGAATAAGGCCGACCATTGGGCTAAAATCCGGCACACACCAACCAACTCACGTCGGCCGAAAGCAGCCAGACGCCTGTTTCCTTGAGTGGCCGCAAACTTTTTCTAACTTGAACAAAACGTGGAGGTGGCGCCATCACCTGGATACTTATGCAACTTGTATCAATGGATTCTTTAGTTTATCTGCTGTACGCTAGGTGTATTTTGATATCGCATGTACTGGACATTTCTTAATGAGCGCCATTTGAAAATATCAACTGACGTGCATTGCAGTCTATGCAAACACACCCAGACATTATTATACAGCATATTGCGTTTTATATGTTTCATTTAAAAAGCTGATTAGTGTATTTAACACCATCTTGTGTGGAATTCAATTATCTTTAAAATACGCACAACTTGCAATGTTACGAAATGAAGTAGAAAGAAGTTAAACGCAAAAAACTGGTGCACCCGTATCATGGTAATTTTGTGCGCACGCTGCAAGGACTAGGATGCTACGATTTTCATAAAATGATGTAAAGTCTAAACGTTTAAAACTACAAAAATTCAAGAGAAAATACCTGTAGTTTTTCTATCACTACTATCAGGAGATGTGTCAGCATCCTTGTCTGTCAATGACTTCGACAGTGACTGCATTGTGTGCATTGTGTCGATTACTTCTCCCTCCCCTGACATAGAGATCGCGTCACCGCCACCGACGTCACGTCGTTCGCGTCGAGTTCGTTTTGGATGACTTTGATGTCGCTTACCTGTGACACGGAAACACAGGCACTCTCAATGGTATATAAGCAACTGTGAACATTTTCAAATTGATACGCCAGCATATGCGTTGATATTTTGTTGGTACAGTGGAATCTCGCTTTACAACCACCTCAGTAATAGAACCACCTTGCAATTAAGGTAACCCTACGAGAGTCCCAAATTAGTTCCATATATAGTAAACTATACAAAATTAATTCCACTTTCTCCCAGTCTCAAGGGTGACCTTAAAAGTGAGGTTTCACAGTAAATTTATTTTAATAACTGCATTTATTTATAATTTTCTTTCAGGAATTAGTTGATGTTTTAGAACTGTAATGCCAATCCTTGTATTTATGTATTTAGTATTTTTAATTGTTTAATATTAGACATTGTTGTAAAATGTTCACTTTCTCTAAAGCTTTATATAATTGTCGATATAGGAGTATGTATGATAATGATGGACCATTGAAAATAACACTACAAACATGGTTACTGTTGTGAAATAACACTTTAATTATATTATTATTATTAGGGTGTAATAACATATCAAACTATTGATGCATCGCAGTAGTCAATATGATGTTTCAATGCTAAAATAAAAAAATTAATTCTAAGTTATATAAATGGTATATGTTTGATCGGATGGATTGTTTTTGTAACAATGGACACTTGATGAAAATTTGCACAGGACTGCAGGTAATCATGAAACTTACAGTAAAATGTCTTTATCCATACAAGTCGTTAATCAGTTTGAACACCTGGAAAGCCCACTGGAAATTTTGATAAAACCAAATTGTGAAAGGTCCTTATTAAACCCTGAAAGTTTGGCGCGCAAATTGTAAAGCATTTAGAAGAAGTAACATAACAAACATATATATAGAACGTATCCATGCGGCACGCTGCACGCTGCACGCTGGCTCGTACGCATGCACCTAGCCTAGCTCGATTATAATTTGATTATTACTGTTGGCAGAATATAAAATAAGTTTATTTGTCCATAAAATGCAAATAAGTACATAATAAAATAATGTATTTAGACAGTTGCTAACTAGTAATACTGAGTGTTGTACTTAAATAATATGAATCATGATCATCATACGGTCTAAAACAGTGTGGAATAAATATGTTCAAACAATATGGCGATATTAAAGACAGTGATAAAATTGATGTTTCTATGACTGGTTCAGGAACTTGACGGAGGAAGGAATGATTATAAAATAAAATGTACCAGATTTGGGAAGATTGCTGGATAGTTGTGTGTGAGGAGTGGGTTCACTGACTTGAGGGTTTGGGGGATTGTCAACCCTGACAGAGGGTGTCTTTCCTGGGGTGCGCCACAGGTAACGCTCCTTCAACATGCGGGCTGAAACAGAAAAACAAGGGTGAGGGGGCATCGGACAGGGTGGGGTAACACTTCGATAGATACCATATCTAATGATGGCACACATTCATGAAATAAATTATTATTGTTTTTATTTTAATATTTCTGTTTTCATGTTTATCTTATCAGTCTCTCGTAACTCCATATGTCTTATGTTCCATGTGTATAACACATATTTATTTATTTATATAAATAAACTTCTATATCGCCAGGAATCAGAGCTCAGAGGTGCAACATACAAGAATCATTTGGCAAAATCATGAACAGGGACGAGCATGAGTCGTCATTACAGCAAGGGACCGCCAGAGGTTAGGGTTGGAATGTGATTTCAAACAAATAAGTCTTGAGTCTTTTTTAGGCGATTGTTTCAGATGATTTTAAATTGATCTATAGGGAGTTAATTCCAGTGGCTCCACCTACGTTGGTTGACATGACCACGGAGGAACTGACGTTGTCGCTGTCGTTCGTGTTTGTCCGTGCCTAATTTCAGCCTCGGACAACTGCACTTTCCAAAAGGTCCGACCTCATTCTGACGGTCGTTGTTTCGGCACTTATAAATTCGGAACTTTTGGCCAGGAAATTTCTTGCAAACCCAGCTCTGGAATGAAGGAAGCACACTCGCGGAATTCTTATTAAAGACTAAGTGAAATTAAATGTTCAGTTTCTTTGAAACTTCATACACATAAACTTAATGCTTTTGTCGTATAATGTGCCAACTATGAAGTCTGTTGATGGTGAACTCATGTCAATAAGCCCGCAGAAACATGACCATTTCTGTGTCACAAAACACAAAATAACCAGCTCGTCAGTTGTTAGTGAAGTCAAGAGAGTAAATGCCGCAGAGTGCCTGAGGGCTTTTGGCATGGTGTGCAGATGTGGGTTGGTGTTTCAGGTTTTATCTGAAATTCCAGTTGTGGAATTTAATATTTTTTAATATCACCGCAAAGATAATATGCTTATCTACAAGTTTGATGCTGGATGTACATAAGAATTGTGCTTACTTTTTGAGTTATTGCCGTTTAAACTTAAACATCGCGAATGCTCAACCTTGTATTATATCCTCAGCCGTGCGTACATGGCAGGATTAAGCATCAAACGGCAATAACTCAAAAAGTAAACACAAATTCCTGGTAAATCCAGCAACGTATTTGTAGATACGAATATTATCTTTACTGTGATATCAACAAATATTAAATGACATTGCAAGTTCCTGATGAAGACTGCCGACAGCAGTCGAAAGGTTGAAGTGAATTTAAATTGTCATAGTTGTGTAGTGTGGGACCTCGCTTTTCAGTCACCTCGGTAATACAGCCACCTCGCAATTAAATTCACCCTAGATCAGTCCCAAAGTATTTACACTTACAGTAATGCATAGTATATTATTCCTGCTTAAATGGTCACCTTGCTATTCTGGCCACTTTCGTCCAGTCGCAAAAGTGGCCTTAATAGTGAGGGTCCACTGTATTAAGAAAAATTAATACTAAGATATTTTGATGTTGTGACACAGACCTGGTCCCCCTGACACGGAGGTTGATATTCTGCTTTCTCACACTCCTCCTGGAGTCTCCGGTCCTTCGACTTCTGAAGGTCGTTCTTCTGGGCCTCCAGTTGCTCTCTCTGCTTCAGTTTCTTCGGGGTGATCTTCCTGAAAGGAGGGGGGAATGAAAGAGACGGAATTAACTCACATTCAAAGCAGGTCTATCCCTTTACTGAGGTTCGTTCTGATGCTGGAATGGCTGGAAACAATGTAAATAAATAATAAGGTAAGTTCTTATGTAATGCAGTATACAGTCGTAGGACTGCTCAAAGCGATTTACACTTTACTCCCCGACAGACATGTTCAATCGAACACCATCTCGACTTCTCTGGGAAGCATTCAGCCATGCTGCAATTAATGCGCAAAGACAGATTTGAACCCGGTTTATTTTGATTGCTAGGCAGACACACCTTGGCTGTGTGTACAAGGATTAGGTATGTAGCCTGTGGGCTAACAGTAAATACAGTCAGACAGTCGCCAATAAGTAAAACGCTAATTATAAAACCGTAAGGTAACATGAAAAGGAGTACAATAAGTAACCACAAAGTGAAAATAATGGAACAAATTGGAGACAAGACTAACAATGAAGGTGCAGAGTGAACAAATTGGAGACAAGACTAACAATGAAGGTGCAGAGTGAACAAATTGGAGACAAGACTAACAATGAAGGTGCAGAGTGAACAAATTGGAGACAAGACTAACAATGAAGGTGCAGAGTGAACAAATTGGAGACAAGACTAACAATGAAGGTGCAGAGTGAACAAATTGGAGACAAGACTAACAATGAAGGTGCAGAGTGAACAAATTGGAGACAAGACTAACAATGAAGGTGCAGAGTGAACAAATTGGAGACAAGACTAACACTGAAGGTGCAGAGTGAACAAATTGGAGACAAGACTAACAATGAAGGTGCAGAGTGAACAAATTGGAGACAAGACTAACAATGAAGGTGCAGAGTGAACAAATTGGAGACAAGACTAACAATGAAGGTGCAGAGTGAACAATTGGAGACAAGACTAACAATGAAGGTGCAGAGTGAACAAATTGGAGACAAGACTAACAACTGAAGGTGCAGAGTGAACAAATTGGAGACAAGACTAACAATGAAGGTGCAGAGTGAACAAATTGGAGACAAGACTAACAATGAAGGTGCAGAGTGAACAAATTGGAGACAAGACTAACAATGAAGGTGCAGAGTGAACAAATTGGAGACAAGACTAACAATGAAGGTGCAGAGTGAACAAATTGGAGACAAGACTAACACTGAAGGTGCAGAGTGAACAAATTGGAGACAAGACTAACAATGAAGGTGCAGAGTGAACAAATTGGAGACAAGACTAACAATGAAGGTGCAGAGTGAACAAATTGGAGACAAGACTAACAATGAAGGTGCAGAGTGAAAAAAGGAAGTAGCCCAGTGACAGGAGCTGCACGGCGGATCATGTTTCATTTAAAAAAATTATTTTTTGGCGAGCAACTTTGGCGCAGTCAAATGTAGTGCACTTTGTGGTGTGACAGAGCCAGGCTAAGTCTATGTTAGACAGTAAACTTGTGGAGCGCCGTGGCGCAGTGCCCAGAGCAACGGACTCTTAATCGAGAGAACCCTGATTCGAACCCTATGCTGCAGTGTCGAATCTTGGGCAAGTCTGTTCAGTCTACGTTGCTTTAGTTCACTCAGCTGTATGAATGAGTACCTGGTTGTATACAGTGGTGGATATTTGTATACAAATAGTCTTTGCACATTAAATGCAGCATGACTGAATTCTTCCCAGAAAGTCTAGATGGTATTTGATTGAACAGGTCTGCCAGGGAGTAAAGTGTAAAGCGCTTTGAGCAGTCCTGAGGACTGGATACCGCGATATATAAGAACTTACCTTTACTTTACTTTTAAACTCTAGCAGACTCACCCTCTCTCGATGAGGAATGTGTCCCTCCAGACCTTCTTCCTCTTTAGCATGTTGCCAACCCGACTAGAACAAAATAAAGGGTCTAAAACGAGAAACAAAACAAGCGCATTGCCAGAACTGAAGGCACAGATGAACAGTACCTGATATTGACACAGTGACACACTCTGGTGTTTAGTACTGGTAATAAATCAACCTAAAATGAGGCAGTCTGTTCCTGGTTTTTAATTAATTAATTAACAAAATGTTCTTAAGACTATGATAAATATGTTGAAGGTATTATTTACTTACTTATGTCCCTCGCTCCAAGAGGAGCATAAGCCATATACAAAGACTCTCCAGTGCGCATGCTGAAGGTATACTGCCCGCCAAATTGTGTTTAGTAAGCCTGTAACAATTTGGAAGATACCCCCCGGAGCATGTTCAAATGGTAAACAAAATATCCAGTTTCAAAAGAAGCTTTATTGGAAATACGGTGGGCTGAGTCAACCACAATATCCTTTGATGTTCAACAATGTCCCCTTTTCCCAAGTTCTACACAGCAGATGTCCTGT
Source organism: Paraescarpia echinospica (assembly GCA_020002185.1). Lineage (NCBI taxonomy): Eukaryota > Metazoa > Annelida > Polychaeta > Sabellida > Siboglinidae > Paraescarpia > Paraescarpia echinospica. Next base: position 55,551,859 of record CM034532.1, read on the forward strand.
TACAAATAATAACGCTGGCTAATTCTGGGTAACAGACTGTTATCCTTTAACTTAAATACTAATGACAACAATCATTGTACATACGATGTACACCGGCTCTTTTCACCAACATCAAAACATGATTGTAGGTATAATATCTGTTCTCTGTTTATTCACATAATTTATATATTTATATATTGTTCTTAATACTAGAATAAATTATGTTGATATGCACTTGCAAAATTTTAAAATTGTAAACGCAACGTCCAACTACTAAACAGGCGCTATTGTCCCTTCTCACAAATACAAATACCTTTGAAGTTCCCTAGTTCCCATGCACCAAACTACAAGTCGGATAAAGGATTCAACGTCCTGTAATAAAATCGCATAACGAAACAGATAACCTCCATTCAAATTTGTCAACAAAAACAGCTATGCCTAATTTAGACTTTATTACTGACTAGCTGCGTTATACGGCGTTGTCTGGGGAAAAAAGACAGTTATATATACGTGACCTCTGAGATCCCTAATGCTTCAGACAAGTTAAAAAAAATCCAAATCTACGAACCACCCCAATAGGCCTGCTAGATTGCACACACAATTTCATCCCCATACATGCAAAACCATTGAAGATAAGTGCTATTTTATTTTAATTTCTGTTTAATTGTGACCCCCACGATTTCCACCAGGGCAAATTTCTAAAAAATCTAAATGTATGAAAGGCCCTAATGGGCCCGCTAGATCACATACACAATTTCAGCCCTGCAAAATTAACGGAGATATGGGTCTACAGAGACACAAACAGACAGAGAAGTGTATTGTTTTATATTATAATAATGATAAGATAACTTCTATTATGCTTAAATCATTAGAAACCAAGCTCAGTGGCACATCAAAACAAAATGGTTGGTCAATCACAGAATCGATAAGAAGTATTCAAGGTGTCAACAGATGGATGGATACGTATGGGTATGCCAGGGAGCTATGGTGGATAAGCAAGTTTATAAAGGTAAATTTTTAAATGATGGCAGAACTAGATGACCGAAGTTGGATCTAGGCTTTCTCACAACAAATCTAAATCTACGAACCACTCCAATCGCCAGATCTTAAAAAACTTAAACATATCAATGGGGCTGCTAGATCACATACACAATTTCAGACCTATTCATGCAAAACTAATGGAGATATGGGTCCACAGACAAACAGACCAAACCATACTGTTTATATAGAAGTGTGAAGTGAGACTACTTACCCTCCCGGTTCAGTGGCTTTCTCAAAGAGTTTTAGCACAGACATGCCATCCATGTGGGACTGGGGGTCCACCCCCGCAATGTCGAGGAGGGTGGGGGCTATGTCCACATTTAGAACAATATTTGGTACCCTGTAGAGAAAACAAATGTGAAAATGTGACGACACCTGACAAGAACTACACAAAGCAATGTACGGTAGTAAGAATGATTTTGTCACAAACAAAAGCAGCAAATAGGAAATAATGTTGTGAATAATAAATCAAATCAAATCAAATTTATTGTAACTCATTACAATACAATACATACAATACAAATCAAATTAAGACAAATCCTATATAATAACACAATGAGCACAACAAGGGAAGAACATTAAATAATGTTATACTCCCTAAATGTGAAACATATTAAGACAATTAAAAAAGTTGTTAATTAAATAAAGTAATATGTCATAGAGTGTTATCGAATTATTAAAATTACTTAAATAAAATAATAAAGATAAATTGTTGCCAAGTCTCGACTAAACAAAATTAAACTAGACAAACTGAACTGCACACATAAATTACAATATCTAAAGTTCCACTGGTAGCTAAATAAATAAGTATTGTCATCTGTCAGTAGTCACATTCAAATAAAACAACATTAGCTGCATAAAAATGCTTCCATAAACATCAGTAAAAATAGTACGTAATAAACAACTAGATAATAGACTATTAGAACCCAAGTAAAAATAATAAAATATATTGTGGTAGCTGAACATTCTTCAGGATAGTTCAGTTTTATGTAAACGATTTCTTTTTGACATGTCCAATTCATGATTTTGGTAGTCTTTATTCAGCGTAGCACACCAACTTCTTCAGAACATGTGACATACTGAAGAAGTTGGTGCGCTACTCTGACAAAAGACAACTTGTACAATTACCAGGTAAAACACGTACTGGACATGTCAAAAAGAAATCGTTTGCATATATTGTGATAATATGTAAAATGACTTTACAAATTGGCTTACATGACACCCGCAGGTATGCCCGGTCCTCTCATGTAAAAAGGCACTTTCACGTCAAACTCATATGGCATTGCCTTGCCCTTGACCAGTCCGTACTGACCAAGATGGTAGCCGTGGTCAGATGTGTATATGAAGTACGTGTTTGAGAGTTCCCCCAGTCGTCGCAGCTCATCATAAACCTGCGGTCAATTTTGTTTATACATTTATACATTTGTAATGCAAATCTGTGTCCAGATTAACAACCTATGCAAAGGCACTTTCAAAGTAAATTGCTAAACATTTGAAAAGTTTTAAATATAGGTAAGTAATAGGTTAAATAAACAGGTTAAATAAATAAGTTAAATGGATATGTTAGTTAAACTACAACAGAATCAGCAGTTCAATAAGAGATGCTGCTAATGATGTTAATTTGTTGCGATTTTTGAAATTATATTTCATTCTACTTTGTGATTCACAACAAAATGTACGGGCCAAATGTTGAAAAAAGAATGCTATGAGACAAAATGCTTCACACACATTGGTTTGGATGAATGACCAACAGTTTGCACCCTTACACACCCTCTACCCTTCCATGTCCTCCCCTAGCTATCCCCTACCCTTCATCTACCCCCTTCTACCAACCCACTCCCCACCTTTACCCATCCTCTAAGCTCCCCACCCACCCCTCATAACCCTCCCCTCCCTCCCACCCTATACCCTTCCCTCTAACCACCCCTACCCTTCCTACTCACCCTCTACCCTCCCCTCCTCACCCTGTCCCCACCCCTACCATCCCTGTACCCACCGACTATCCTCCTTATTCCACCCTCTACCCTCTCCTACCCACCCATAACCACCCTCTACATTCCATTACCCTCCTCTACCCACCCGTACCCTAGCTGTACTCACCCTCTGTACAGCATTGTCGACAGACTGCAGTGTCTGTAGTCGTTTGCGATGGAGTAGATCAGTAAATGACACTTGGATGGGTTCCATCTTGCCAGTGAACTGTAGAATCCACTGCTTGTCAGGGTTAGGAGCAAAGTTCCAGCTCGGGGTTCTACAAACAACCATAATCTTACTATAACTGAGCAAGCATGTGTGTGTGCGTGTGCATGTGTGCGTGCGTGCATGCGTGCGTGCGTATGTTAACATTTTTCTCTTACATGGCTTGCACCTCAGGCGCCAAACTTTCAGAGGTTAACCTATGACCCCACAAGGGTAACGTAACACCAATATTTTTTTCAAATATGTAAAGGTTTCTCTTTGTAGGTTTGTACACACATTGAAAATAAAACATACATATAAAAAAAAAATTTAATACAAAAAATCTCTATTATAATATTAACAGCAAAACATAAAAATAAATCAAATAAATAAGTAAATAAATTAAATACATAATATTTAAATACCGGTCTGCTCCAAGTTTTCGCCTGCCATGCAGGTGCTGCCACCTACCGATGTGTGGTGACATTCTTGAACTTGTGCTGATACTGCGGGGCGGAATCTTCGGGTCCATGCGGAGCAGGCATGCTCAGTACCATGGCAACCGGCCTTCGTCCAATCAACAAACACATCACTTACAACAACACAGAGCACGCTGTAATTAAATTATGATAAGAAATTAATTGTTCCTTTGATGATAACATGCAATGTACTGGGTCAAACCACAAATTCAGAGATTTCAGGGTTTTAGAAAAGGTTACAAAAACAATTTACACGGCAAATGTTTTTTATGCTGAACAATGAGGTAGATAATTTGCCTACCTTTCTGGCTCTCTCGTTTTTGCAAGTTCGATAAACTTATCTTGTTGTAATTCAAGTCCATTTAGGAAGACTGTACAACCTACATGATTTATGGTTTTCCAAACAAAATGCAAATCTGGTTACATAAAGCATTCAAAAATCTTTCATGGAACAATTGAGAGATATTTCACTGGTTTACTTGAGCGTTTGTTTATGATCTACAATTGTAGATTGATTTAAGGATCCCTAGGATTATGAAAGAATCCTAAGACTGAGGGAAGGATCCCAGTGAATGTTGAGAGGATCTCGTTGAGGAATGAATGGACGGCTAAAATGAATGATAGCAGGAATGGTAGATCTCATTGAATGATGAATAGCTCTAGAGAGGGCTGATAGATCGCTAGACTAAAGCAAAGCTACCCTAAATGGAAGGAAAGCTCCTCTAGAGGGAAGAAAGAATCTTGTAGAATGAAGAAGGATCCCACTAATGGATGGAAGTGTCTAAGGGGAAGGACAGCTCCTGTATAGGAAGCAAGGCTGCCTAGAGGGAATGAAGGCTCCCATAGAAACAAGACTCCCTAGAGGGAAGGAAGACTCCCTAGAGTGAAGGAAGACTACCTAGAGAGAAGGGAGGCTCCCTAGTGGGAAGGAAGACTCCCTAGAGGGAAGGAAGACTCCCTAGAGGGAAGGAAGACTCCCTAGAGAGAAGGGAGACTCCCTAGAGGGAAGGAAGACTCCCTAGAGTGAAGGAAGACTACCTAGAGAGAAGGGAGGCTCCCTAGTGGGAAGGAAGACTCCCTAAAGGGAAGGAAGACTCCCTAGAGAGAAGGGAGACTCCCTAGAGGGAAGGAAGACTCCCTAGAGTGAAGGAAGACTACCTAGAGAGAAGGGAGGCTCCCTAGTGGGAAGGAAGACTCCCTAGAGGGAAGGAAGATTCCCTAGAGAGAAGGGAGGCTCCCTAGAGGGAAGGAAGACTCCCTAGAGGGAAGGAAGACTCCCTAGATGGAAGGGAGGCTCCCTAGAGGGAAGGAAGACTCCCTGGAGGGAAGGAAGACTCCCTAGATGGAAGGAAGACTCCCTAGAGAGAAGGGAGACTCCTTAGAGGGAAGGAAGACTCCCTAGAGTGAAGGAAGACTACCTAGAAGGAAGAGAGACTCCCTAGATGGAAGGAAGACTACCTAGAGAGAAGGGCGGCTCCCTAGTGGGAAGGAAGACTCCCTAAAGGGAAGGAAGACTCCCTAGAGAGAAGGGAGACTCCCTAGAGGGAAGGAAGACTCCCTAGAGTGAAGGAAGACTACCTAGAGAGAAGGGAGGCTCCCTAGTGGGAAGGAAGACTCCCTAGAGGGAAGGAAGATTCCCTAGAGAGAAGGGAGGCTCCCTAGAGGGAAGGAATACTCTCTAGAGGGAAGGAAGACTCCCTAGACGAAGGAAGACTACCTAGAGAGAAGGGAGGCTCCCTAGTGGGAAGGAAGACTCCCTAGAGGGAAGGAAGATTCCCTAGAGAGAAGGGAGGCTCCCCAGAGGGAAGGAAGACTCCCTAGAGGGAAAGAAGACTCCCTAGAGGGAAGAGAGACTCCTTAGATGGAAGGAAGACTACCTAGAGAGAAGGGAGGCTCCCTAGAGGGAAGGAAGACTACCTAGAGGGAAGGAAGACTACCTAGAGAGAAGGGAGGCTCCCTAGAGGGAAGGAAGACTCCCTAGAGGGAAGGAAGACTCCCTAGTTGGAAGGAAGACTCCCTAGAGAGAAGGGAGGCTCTCTAGAGGGAAGGAAGACTCGAATCGTATCCGCGCATGAATCGGATAGGAAACTCCCAGTAGTGACGTCACTACAGAGGTATTCCCCATTCCTCTTGTGTTTCCGTACATATGGAATCCTAGCTTTTATCTGTCTGTCTGTTTCTGTCTGTCTACCTGTCTAGCCCCCACCAGCACCTACCTGTCCGGGAAGAACTGCTTGGATTGCTCCAGGAAGGTGAGGCTGTTGTTGGTGATGAGGTCTGTGAAGTAGTCTTTGTGGTAGTCGTCTCTGTGTTTCTCCTTCCGCCCGTTGAAATTGACACTGTAGTTGTAGAATCGAGAGTTGCGGATCAGTCCCATCCACTCGGTCCAGCCCGGGGGTATATGCTCCCCGTCATACTCATTCAGGTACTTCCCGAAGAACCCTGGGAGAGAGCGGGTTAGGGAATGGATTCAGAGAGAGATATACAAGGTTCGCGCATCAATAGTAATACATTCCTTACATAGCACCTTATCCTGGTAATTCGTATGGGGGACTTTACACTGTTTCATAAATCAGAAAATAATGTTAACTATTTAAAATTTCATTCAGCTGTATGAATGAGCAAACTGGCCGTTCTTATAATGGTGCCACCAAAACAATCTATAAAGGTTATGGGCAACTCCTTTTTCAGTCCAAAAAATACAAAACTATACTAGGACATACAGAACACTCTCTTTAATAATAAAGATAATAATAAAGATAATGAGATACTAATAAAGATAACAAGATAACAATAAAGATAATAAAATAATAATAATAATGAGATCTTATACAGTGCCAATATCCGCCATATAGCGGCGTTTATGGCGCTTGCACAGGATTGGATCATTGACAATTTAAAAATTGTCATATTAAGAATTATAGAAGCTTTATTCTAAGATATAATAGGAGCAATGTTCTAAAGATAGTATAATTACTATACATCATAAAATCAACAAATATTACAAGATAGGTATCAAAGTAATTTAGACTCGTTATTGAAACCTTTCCAGAAATCTAAAAAAGTAAAATCATATTAAATAACAACATTTTCTTATTACACAACTAGGAAATTCCCACGTCCTGTAATAAGAAAATGTTGTTATTTCATTATTCTTCCAACAGGATGAACATTTTCACAAGTAAAATCATATTCATAAATAGTATAAAATCAGTATGATAAAATGTCCAAATTTCTTCAAGTTGTGTAATAAGAAAATTTTGTTATTTCATTATTCATCCAACTTGAAAATTTTCACGAGTAAAATCATATTAATAAATAGTATAAAATTATTACCATAAATGTTCCGGAAATGTCGAGAAAATGACCACAATGCAACCGTGCGATATAACACAAATTATAAATTCAGTATCATAAAATGTGCAGAAAATGACCACAAAGCACCTGTGCGGTATCCGGCGTTCGTGAGATATGTGCCGAAGTTGCGGGTCTCGTACTTGTGGCGCCATTGGGGGGAAGAACAGTTATCCTTGTTCGTGTACGTGTTGTGGTTGTGCACGTACATGCCTGTCAACATGCTGCTGCGAGACGGGCAACACATTGGCGTCGTCACGTACGCATGAGGAAAGGTGGCGCCACCATCTCGCAGGATCCGCAGCGTCTTGCGCATGAAGTTCATTGAACCTGAGGCGGGTGACGTTTATAGTGACATTTATTGTTACATTTGTGGTGGTGGTATCTGTGGTGACATTTATGGTGACATGAATTGTGACATTTGTGATGACATTTGTGGTAACATTTGAGGTGACATTTGTGGTGACATGTATGGTGACATTTGCAGTGAGTTATTGTGACATTTTTATGACATGTATGATGACATATGTGGTGACATTTGTGTTGGCATGTATGGTGACATGTACGGTGACATTTGTGGGGAAATTTATGGTAACATTTATGGTGACATTTGTGGTGACATTTATTGTGACATTTGTGGTGACATTTGTAGTTATATTTGTAGTGACAATCATTGAGATGTATGGTGGCATTCATGGTGACATTTATGGTGATATTTGTGGTTACATTTGTGGTAATATTTACAGTGACATTTATTATGACATTTCACCTTACTGTGACTTTACTGGGCCATTTATGCCAACATTTACAGTAACATATTTTCTGACATGCACTGTGACATTTATTGTGAGATGTAATGTGACATTTATCATGACAGTTACAGTGGCATTTACTGTGACTTTACTGCGCCATTTATTGTGGCAATATTATTATGTTTCTAAATTCATGGTGACATTTATGGTTATAAACATTAAACGATTGATCAGGATGTGCAAAATTACTTTTTTACTATTTTTGGACTGGCTTCCATGAAGGCAATTTACGAATGGATTACTTTGTCGTTAGCGCAGTGATTTAATACATGACAGCATTCCCTTCTCAATACGTCATAATATGCTATTCCTCCACAGGACTCCTGCTATAAATCTTACGGGCGCAATTTACATGTGTGTCTACAATGACTTCTTTATAGCAACCTGCAAGTCATTGTGCAAAACTTTTGTACTACAGAAGGCTGCTGACGATTTAAAATACTTCAACAACTATCTACTTGTCACTTGACCATCAGTCTTGTAATCTGCATGTTCAGAAATGATCACTTAACGCATACAGTTTCCTCCCAGCCAATGGGAACGGATTATAACTCAGTGCGCAGGGTTCCATTATAGACATGATGGGTAATTATTTGCCGAGCTTTTATTGTGCAGACACGGGGAGATTCGCTGCCGGAGTGAAGGCATTTACCTCCCCAGCAGGACATCTTACCACTGACTCAAGTAGTTTATAATAGAAGTGTGGCAGCCATTTGTCACTACAGTGCGGCTCTACTCAGTCTGGTGCACGGAGTCATAAAGACACTTCCTCCATAGACGCCATTTACTATTAACATTGATTATATATATTGTTGTTAATACTAAATCAATTTTGTTGAAGGTATACTGTCCGCCAAATTGCCTTTAATAAGCCTGAAACACTGTCCGCAATTTGAATGTTGCACCGACAAAATTTTCAACACAACATTCAAATAGCAAACGGCTGAGTACTATTTCTTATAACTGGCATTTATAGCAGAGATACACATCCTTACCCTCAGACACCTTTGAACTTCATAATTCTCACACACCAAACCACAAACTGAGCAAAGAACAACAGATTCATTGAACTTCCCGCTAATAATTACGTAATGGAACAGACAACCTCCCTTTAAGTAGGTCAAAGTTTACGGAGGACAAAGTCATAGCTGTCTTTCACCTACCCAGTTCTGCATCCTGGTCGTCAGTTATGATAAAAACTATGTTTGATTTTTTACTCGTCTTCTCTCTGTTTCGCAATCGTCTCCCGTGCAAGGCACGGCTCTCATCCAAAGTCCGCACATTGTGCCAAGGTCGTGACCTTGCTGTTTCCACGGTAACGATGCTTGCAGTGATGGTGGCGAAGGCCACTAGTAGGTGCTGCACCAACATGGCTGGTTTGTAGAATCAGACAGACAGACAGACAGACAGACAGACAGACAGACAGACAGACAGACAGACAGACAGACAGTCAGTCAGTCAGACAGACAGACAGACATGTGTGCAATCGAACGAATCGAGGGATGCACTTGTTGGTTGTCAAAGATTCATCATCTTAGAGGTGCATCTGAAAAAAACAAACAAACGTTACATCACCAAAGTTAGTTGACCTACCCGTTACTCATAGGACAATTATTGTGACTTCAAATGGAAACACCACCACAAACCCTTGAGCTTTTAGGCAATCAGTCTGGTGGTTATGGAGAGATAAGTGTGGTATGTGGACTAGCTGAAAGTTGAACATGGCACAAACCAACAGAAGTGAAATCAATCAGAATGAATCAATCAGTCATGCCCTTTTTCAGCGGGAAATAACGTATAACTGTGTTGTACTTTAAACAGAAACTGCAGTAATATATCTTATACATGTCTTGATGAACTTTCTGCCTGACACATCGTTACACTGTCTCACATGAGCTGAACAATTACAACTGATGGAATTCATCCTTCGTGACTACCAATCTCTCTCTCTCCCTCTCTCTGTCTATTTGTCCTCTCTCTCTCTCTCCCTCTCTCTGTCTATTTGTCCTCTCTCTCTCTCTCTCTCTCTCTCTCTCCCTCTCTCTGTCTTCTGTCTGACTCTCTCTCTCTCTCTAAGTCTCTCCCTCTCTGTCTGTCTGTCTGTCAATCTTTCTCAGGCTTAGCCTCCAGACAGACCATCATACATGGACCCGAGACAGACCATCAGAAATGGACCTCAGACAGACCATCAGACATGGACCTCAGACAGACCATCAGGCATGGACCCCAGGCAGTCCTTCAGACATGAACCCCTGACAGACCATCATACATGGACCCTAGACAGACCATCAGACAGACCATCAGGCATGGCCCACACACAGTGTTCTGATGCAATGCATGTGGTGAGTTTTTACGTCACCCATGCCATGATGTCCCGCTGTCATGGCTATTAAATCAGGTTTATTACAACTGCTAAAGCAATCAGTTGCCTGGCAACCGACGACAAGGTCACCTACAGCGACACCAAGGTCACCGGTGACGCAGCAGTGAATAACATCGAGGAATAGGCGGCGCATTGGCTTGGAGTTTATTAATGGTGCTATCCGCCATGTCTTAATACGCAGTAACTACAAACATTGTGAACTACAAGTCTAACTTCCATCTCCCCTTCTGCCTCCCGCATCCTTCATCCCTCTCCCTCCCATTAATTCAACACCCCACTTGTCATATCCCTTCACCTTCTTGAAGTAACACTGCATGTACCGATTTCAAACACCAGCATGTTGTACAAAACCATTAGATACTGTCGTGTTAAACTATAGAACTCTATGGTAAAAACAGTGGCTAGTACTTAAGCATTGGTAGCATTCAAATGTCAACTGAAGAACTTTTTCGGTAAACAATATTAATGTATTAGATAATTGACATTCACTGTTACAAATGTAACGGATACATTCATGAGAATGTAACCAGGGAGACCGTAAAGAGAGGTGCCACTGCACTCTAGCGTTATGCTTGGAGTGAAATAACGGCAAGACTTCCTATTTCTTGTTTACTTCATAGCTTAATAGTGTATCGGCGTGGTGCAGTGACTAGAGCTTTAGACACTCTACCGAGAGAACACGGGTTCAAATTCTGTGCGGCAGTGTTGAACCTTGGACAAGTTCGTTCACTCTACGTTGCTCCAGTTCACTCAGCTGAAAGAATGAGTACCTGGCTGTAGACTCTGGTGGATATTTGCGTACAAATAATCTTCGTGCATTAATTGCAGTGTGGCTGGATGCTTCCCAGAGAGAAGTCGAGATGGTGTTCAATTGAACACATCTGCCAGATAGTAAAGTGTACAGCACTTTGAGCAGTCCTCAGGACTGGATACTGCGCTATATACTAACTTATCTTTAGGAGCCAAGTATCCCCAGGGACATGTTTCATTCCAGGTTTGGCGTAAAACATAGTATTCATTAGACCAAGGTCTTCCAACCTCCTGTACCCCAGCTGATGTAGTTTCCTCCCAGCTTCATTACCTTCTCAAAGCAATTAGGAAACCATGGCGATAAAATCACTAGGAATCTTTTTATGCTATATTCTTGCTTCGTTTCTATTTTTGTGCCACTAGTGGGTAATAATCTATGCTATACGTCAGTTTCCGCAGAAAAAATCAACTCCCAAGACAGGATAAATGACACTGTTTGTGTGACTAAGAATGAGAATGTTCTCTAGATATGCAAGATGGACATAGCCTGCGCAACAATCAATATACAGCTTCTCTCGCCTCAGGGAGACTACCAAAATAACAGCAATACCAGAATAACTAACCTGATTACCTGCTATCAAACAACGTGCTTTATTAGATCCTAATCTACTGCTTCAGGCCAGGCTAAACCAGTGCAGTGACCAGCGGATAAGTGCTTTCTTTCTTTTACGTTGACTATTACCTGTATTTTGAGATCTTGTGGTCGGTTACATATCACCAGTCTTCTAAAAATAAATCAGATTTTTTCTTCAAAATCTTGCAGCAGCTAGTTCAGAAACAAACACAACATTGACAGGTTTGAAATTAATGGTGGTCTAACAGTAACAGTCTGCCTAAAATGACATTGAAACACCAGAAAAATGTAAGTAGTAATTCTAGATATTTTAATTTACTTTACCATGCTTGTCAAACAATCTGACACGAACAGATCGTGGTTGAGTTGAAATGCACTTTAAAATTGGTAGAGTGCATATTCTGTCATCTGAGTATAATGCTGCGTGGTTATTATCCGCTCAGTCAATACGATCCGGACCACCAGAATTTTGGCAGGACCAGCAGATTTTGGTGCTGGTGAATCAGTGTGAATTAGCTTTCTACTGCCCATAAAAGTTAATTGATCTCCTTGACACAGTTGCCCGAATAGAGCAGCCTCCGTTGAGAAGGGATATCTGCAACAATTCTTGACTTCAGTGCCACCTCCGCACACTCTCTGCTCTCTGTTTTGATGCAAAAGCTTCCCCCTTCAACAATACGAAGGTGGTAATTAAACAGAAGAAGAGAGTCTTTTACTATGAAAATGACTTTGAATATACATTTTGTCTTAAGAAAATCACCTTGTTATCAATAAAGTCATGCTACATAACAAAATGCAATGACCTGCATCCTGTTGCAGTATGCTTTTCAACTTCAACAAAATAATATGAAAACTGACAATTCTAAATAATTATACAAACACCCAAGTCTACATTAACGGTTATGATCATTTAGTTACATTTTATTTACCACAGTGAGTACCTCCAACAGATTTCGCAGGAAACTTCTGAGAAAGTCCCTGCTCCTAGGAAGGCCAAGGAATGTACAAGTTGTATTGGAGAAAGCCACGAGGATGAAAGGTAATTGCTTGGAAAGTACAAAACTAACCGGACTGTCTGGGAATCTGGGAATCAGAGTCTGGAACACTAGAGAGTAAGTGTTGTACGGTGCGTCTAACGGACAGAATGGAACACTAGAGAGTAAGTGTTGTACGGTGCGTCTAACGGACAGAATGGAACACTAGAGAGTAAGTGTTGTACGGTGCGTCTAACGGACAGAATGGAACACTAGAGAGTAAGTGTTGTACGGTGCGTCTAACGGACAGAATGGAACACTAGAGAGTAAGTGTTGTACGGTGCGTCTAACGGACAGAATGGAACACTAGAGAGTAAGTGTTGTACGGTGCGTCTAACGGACAGAATGGAACACTAGAGAGTAAGTGTTGTACGGTGCGTCTAACGGACAGAATGGAACACTAGAGAGTAAGTGTTGTACGGTGCGTCTAACGGACAGAATGGAACATTAGAGAGTAAGTGCTGTACGGTGCGTCTAACGGACAGAATGGAACACTAGAGAGTAAGTGTTGTACGGTGCGTCTAACAGACAGAATGGAACACTAGAGAGTAAGTGTTGTACGGTGCGTCTAACGGACAGAATGGAACACTAGAGAGTAAGTGTTGTACGGTGCGTCTAACGGACAGAATGGAACACTAGAGAGTAAGTGTTGTACGGTGCGTCTAACGGACAGAATGGTGCTGTCTGGAGAAATCGACTGTAGTTTCTCTTTGAGACATCAGATGTAGTGAACTTTGAAGCCTGTCAAGCTTAGTTACACATGTCAGCTTTCCACAATAACAAATTATAACATGTAGTGGCAAAATGTATTTTATTGATTTATTCAATATAAAAATGGGCCAAGAGGCCCTGCAGACCTTTGGACTAATACGTCGATATGTGACCCCGGCTTACTAAATGAGTGATAAGTCGGAAAAATTGTAACATTGTTTTCTTACATTCTTGTTATGCCAGATTATGTCTTTATGTGTAAAGCTAAGAGGACAGATTGTTTTGAGAGCAAAAGGTAGACTAAAGAAAATTTAAAAATTTGCAAAGTTATGGAGCATTGAACATGGTAGGGTTAAAAAGTGAAAATGAAGAAAACGGCTGTTGAACTGTTACATTATATATGCAAATGGATTGCATGGAAATATTACATAACCATGTTTCTAAATTTTATTTATCCAGACAGATATAATGTAATGGATATATAATTTAATAATTGTGTATATATTGTATGGTAATACATTGTAATTATATATGTGAAAACAAATGGTGATCTGTCTGAATAAATAAAATTTAGAAACATCGTTATATATAATTACATATTTTCATTTTTGTGGCGGATAAATAATTACTAAAAAAATAAAAATATATTTACAAACAGTGCATCATAGTATACAAAATGATTTGGTTTATATTACTTTGTGAAAACATAAACAAAAACAAGTGTAAAGAAAATCAATGGTTTGGTCTCAGGATTGAACCAGTGTTGCCCGATTGCAAAATAAACGACAAGAAACCAACGCATTTACCAACTGAGCTAGCAGGACCAACAGAAATTCACTGACTGATTTAAGTTGTTATGATAAATTGTACAACTCCTCCTTCATACATCGATATTCTAGTGATATTATGAGATTATACACGTTACTTTCTGTAGCTGGATACGATATATGTTTGCTATGTATGTTTATTGGTGTAGATTATCTCCCATTGGTTGCATTCGATATCAATATTCTGAAAACGAGTCCAAGCTCGGCAAAAGTCGAAACCTAGTCGATTTGAAGGCTCATTCGCATTCATTGTTTTGAATAAAATTGGGTTCATGTTGAACTGTAAGATAACTGCTTGTTCCTCTATGATGACTAGTGTTTGTGTTATATCGGAATATTGCACAATAACTCGTTCTGACGCTCGTTTTGACCCAAAAGCTATCCTTGTAAACACGCTCTGAATGCATGAAAAGGGTCGGCCTGATGCGAGTGTGGGTCATATGTGATATCACGATACCACGTGACCGCCTAGCTCATTAAATAAAACATGGGAAATACGTGACATGCCACTGCAAACCAGGTAGTAAGTGTCACAGGCCTATTCTGCACACGAGCCAAAAATAGCTGTCTAGATCATGTGCCATTAATTTTTTGATTTTGGCAGAAATGCATGCCTTATAATCTTGTTTCTTAAGGTCCAGTTTATTTTCTACGACAACCATTCCAAAACGAATAAAATAAACTAATTTATAAAACGACAAATTAAAAACAGTACACAATATGAGTCAAACTGACCACGTTTCTCTTCAACCGTAACAACAAATGACAAATTACTGAAGATATTTCAACAAATGAGATATCATTTTTAAAATCATGATCTGTGGAATCCAAAAAAGTAGAAAACTATTTCACAATTTTGCAACTTAATCCCGACAAATCACATACATGACAAACCTTCCAGGTTAGTCGGGAAAATCTTTAGATAAAGCAGTTTCCCAAAACGGAGAAGGTTAATAAAGCTATAAAGGTTTTTTCTGTTTCTTCTCCTTATATATCCATTATCGTCATTGATCACTGCCATGCACGACATGTTGTCTGCAACAACTGTGCAGCGTGTGATAAATCAAATAAAAACTCCTACAAAACATCGTAGCCAGATATTTATTGGCTGGCAATTGCCGCAGCGTGAGGTATGACAAATTAGCTCAGTATTTTTAAATTTTAATCAATCACTTCATTCAGACAGTTCCTGGCTACGCTTGTAAAATTAAGTTTCAGTATTCAGTCTTTTTCACAGTAGTACCATTGTTAATGCATTTCCAAGTATCTCGACAATGGAGGTGGAATGTAGATGCCGTTCAGTTTTTGCTGAAATGAGTAATTTTTGTTGGTGATTGGTGGAGGCAAAATGTTGTGTAATCGGGCTACACGCTTACATCATAGGCATCAATTCATGTATTTGATGTGGTTTATTTCTGGTCGACTGGAGAACCTAGAAGCCAATAGAGCAAGATGAATGATGCAAGGTCACTTGCGTGCTTGGTGGTTGGTTGCGTGGGTGACTGCATGAACATTACTTGAGTACCGGATGGTGTAGATCTGACAAACTAAATGCTTTCATATCCACACATCAGTGGTATATTTCAGGGGACCATTAATTTCCCATTGGGAGATGGCCCGTTATGACAATTTGGTTTTCATATATATATATATATGGTTTGCTAAAAATAACTTTCTATACAGCATAAGTGTCATTGCCCTTAAATATACCCTGCCCCACAAAGCAAACAAAAATCTCAGAAAATAAATTCACGAATCCGCAAGTGAAATAGTGATCTATCCCCGTTTTACCTACAGTTTAGGACACACCACATGGTCCATTCTACTACTGCAACAATTAGTAGACTGGACTTAGGTCTGGAGACTGCTTCCTTCTCTTATCTGTAAAGGTCAAGCAAGAAGTCAGAATAAGCTTGACCCATTACTGACCAATGGTCTGAGCCATATCCTATATTTCTTGACCAGTCAGTATAGATTAATTAGCTGGCAGAGCATATCACTAATGAGGTCCACATGGGCAGAATGATGGGGGAACTGACCAATGGTAAAAACTGGAATACAAGGAATATGTAGAGCAAACAAGACAGGAAATAAAATAATTACTTGACATATAAAATCATGTTGTTAAATCTCTCATTTAAAGCTGCTTTCTCAACTAATTTTGACCACCATAAGTCCAGTTTTTTTATGTCCAAATAATTAATGTTTGAATAGCTTAAATTTATCTAGCCAGTTTAATAAAAAAACTTAACTAAAACCAATATTTAGTCCTTAACTTAAATCACACACACAAATTCCTGCATATTCTTAGAACTTACTAATTCTATTAAGCGTACAGTAGGCATGAACAAAAGGATGCCAAAACATTGTAAAGTCTGATAATTTAGGTGGACCTTTTGATATTTTCTCATCACCGAGCTTTGAATCTAGTGTGACATTGGAAGATATTAAATTAAATTAAATAATGGATTCAACAGTCAAGGTTGGCATTTGAGATGGCCGTCAGTGTCAGATGCTGCTAAAGAGGGGAGTAGGCTAATTAGGGCATGCACATTTAATCCAATGAATAAGATACCCTGATAAATAAACCCCTGTTCAAAGATGCCTCTTAGTGGGACTACACTTACTTGTAGTACCTGAGCCCACTATTGAGATGACCCCCAAGGGATGCTCAGCCATAAGATCCCAATCTAACAACATCCCCTGGGAACCCATAAAACAAGTTTGAAGACTGACAGGGGGATTGGATTGCTCCCTAGGCCCCCTACATCCTAGGGAGCAAATTCAGGTGACTTCACCCCCACCCCTCCCACCACCTGACTGCTGTTGGCTCAGAAACAAGGGGACAGGCCATAATTTGCATTTTCATAGGTGGTGACCATGTTAATGTTTTCTAGTGCTGTATACAAAATAATGATTCGGTTTCTTCAAAAATGGTATAACTTCTTTCTGGAACAACTGGAATGAAGCAAAACAAATTGCCAGTATTCCTTACTATATTTTTGTAATTGTATGTAAATCATAATTCATGAAAAAAACAGATATCATGAAGTGCTAAGTAATTATTTAATAGAGTATTATAAGAGTATCATAACAAAAGTATTGCACCTAGTTACCTCTCTTGGTGATCTGTCACCTTGTGCAGCCTTCTTCAGCAGACTTCAGTTGAGCCACACGATGAGTCAGCCGAAGAAGGCCACATGAGATGGCTGATATATATATATATACAAATCACAAAAAAAAACAAGTTTCTTGAGAGGTATCAACAACCGAGTAACCGGATCTTCTATCCACTCAAGGAAAAAAAATAAAAATATGTGATGCATATGTGGTATTAAATCAATTGATAACACAGATATATGAAAGGTCCGTCATGACATAAAACTTACATTCAATGCAGAAACTATTATCTGTTTACTAATTATGCAAAAGGAGACACTTTATCCTCTCATATGACTGATCTGCTGTATATGTCATATCCTAAAGAAAATCAACATCCAGACGCTTCATGTCACAAGTTGCCAAAAACAAGCATTTTATTTACATATGGAGTGATCCTTCCATCTCTGATATTCCCACAAACTGACAACCAACCACAACAAAATTAACCCTCTGACCAGAATAACTCTGTGTAATCTTCAGGCGTGCCTATTTCCATGTTCAAAGTTTTTTTTGTGAGAAGAATCACAAGTCTCAAAATCACTGGCATTGAATCGTATGACATGAAGCTAGAACTGAAATAATGATGAATCCCTATAAGCAATCACTATTATACCCATCTTCCTTATGCAATAATCATTAAACTACTTACACGTGTAACAGTGTAGAGAACTCATTGAAACAATGGTGAAGTCACATGTAATTTGATTCTAAGACTTTATTTTAAAGTTTAAATACAAAATCTTGCACATTTTAACTGATAATTGAAGACAACACAGACGGATGACTAAGACAAATATTCCAAAGAAACTCTGCCACAGTTGTTCAAAAGTGAGATGTGTAAGTAACATTTAGCCTAAATTGTGCAATTAATGTTTTGGTATTGTCTTTAAATTTGAAGATTAATATAATACGATGACTATTCACCCAAATAAATTTAATAGTTCAACGTACATTGTAAATATGAAGAATAATATATATTTTAAAATGTTATATTTTTCTTTACTTTATTTCCTGTAAATTTTGCCTGTGATTATAATATTCTTATAAAAATCCCCCTGTAAAAGGGTGTGCCCCCTATACATGGGGCAGGGCATATGACACACTGAAGGCGCATGGGTCTCGGTTTGGTTACATGCAAATCCAACATGAATTTGTAATTCAGACCATGCACTTCCTAAATATTTAATACGAACATCACGTTAAGCCCTGTCAAAGTGCGCACACCTTCAAGTATAACATGGAACAGATCAAAGCTGGGCCACCTTCCCGCATGACAGTAGCACAGATCAAAGGAAGATGAAACGATCTACAGTGCAAAAAAAACCATAGCTCCAAAGGCAACTAGCCTGAGGAAATGCATGCATCATTATTGTGTCTACAAATGGTGACAAAGTTGACCAGAAATGACACCTGTGGGGCAAATAAGAGGTGTTTAGTTTCTCCTCATCTGCACCTCAGGACCTGGTGACAAATTGCCTGTCAACGCAAGAGCATTTTGCCCCAGGTAGAGAAACAAGGAAGGATTGATGACGTTATCAAGTGCCATACCAAGTTCATGTCAGACACCAGAAACTGGCAATTATTTTTTTGACAAACAGAAGGCATCGAATAACTTAAAGAAGTAGTCATGAATCATGTTTGATAAAGGTTTCTGAGAGGGGAGCCAGTAAATATTGGGCGGAAACATGTAACTATAGGGCGGTTCCATGGTACGTACGGTGGAAATAAAGTCGCCGGAAAAAACATGGGAAACATGTGACATGCCACTGCAAACCAGGTGGTAAGTCACACTGGCCTGTTCTGCAGACGAGCCAAAAATAGCTGTCAAGGTCATGTCCCATCAATTTTGTGATTTGCCAGATATGCATTTATCTTATAATATCATCTTTCAATGTCATGTTTATTTTCCTCGAGAAATAATCCAAAACTGATCACATAGCTGCATCTATGAACCCACAGATTAAAAACAATAATAGAAAATAGTTAAAATTATATTGTTTATTAAAACATTACTGTTTGAAGTTTGCTTCAAATTCAACTGAAGATATTTCAACAAATGATGTATCCTTTAAAAGCTCATGTGGAATCCAAACATGTACAAAACTATAGTTACATGAAAAACATGGGAAATAAAGCTACAGCAAAAAAATCAACAAGAAACAAAGTCGCAGGAAAAAGTCACAACCATAATTATGTTCTTTGCATTTACAACATAATATGTTTTGGGTGAAATATTCATCTTAATCTTCAGGTTTAAAGACAACACTTATAAATCTCACCTGTGTACAGTTGTCAATAAAAACACACAAGACTGTTAGAGTTTCTTCCATACCAAAACTATTACCATATAGTACAGAGGAGAACGACTAAAATTATACCAAACCTGAGGGATCTTAGTTAAGAAATATGCCTAAAAGAATGCGGTTTAACAAAACTAGAGACCAGGAGAATGAGAGGAGATCAGACAGAAGTGTTTAAAATATTGAATGGTTATGAAAATATTGATAGAAATATTTTTTTCTCAGTTAAGAAAGATAGAAGGACCAGAGGACATGAAGTTACATTAGAAAAGGAGCAGTGTAGATTAGATATAAGAAAGTTCTCATTCTCACAAAGGACTATAAATGAATGGAACATATTATCTGCTGATTGTGTGGGTGCTAGTAGCATGAATGTTTAAAAATAAAATCGACACATACCTCAGAAGGGCGGGATACACATAAATAAAAAGGGATGGATTCTCGATAAGCCAAAAGGCTTCCTTGTTCACCTGCCATCTAGAGTTAATTCTCTGGGTGGCAATCTTGTTAAATCTTGTATTTGTGACTTTTTCTTGTGACTTTTCCTGCCAATCTTAGAGATGAGGCACTATACACCCACTCAGTTAGTTTAGTTTATACAGTGACAAATTGTAGCTTATACTTTATATTTTGTCCCGGCTTGTGGGTCAGCCATTAGCATAAAACTGGAAGCTTATTTGAACATGTAATGCATACGAGAATTATCACGTTCTCTCCTGTGAAATGACTGATGACGTCTGATGAGCTGTGTCCAAAAAGATTCACACAATTCATTGCAATTCCTGCTTTATGCAACTGATTGGTCTTGAGTCTGACACCACAATCCTAATTATGAGCTTGACATGTATCAAGCTTTGATTTAGCAACCATTTTTACATATAGTTTACATCACTAGGGCAGCATAATATCTGTCAGATCAACACATCCTGCCTACTTTTGTAGCTTAAACAACTGTGCCCTTTACATTTGTCAAAAAGAAAAACAATTGTGCATGAATTTTGTCAAAAAGTACGACAATGTCCGATAGCTTCACTGTTGTGGTGGTCATTTTAATAAGCTTTCAGACATGGCTGCTAGCCAAAAAACAATGTAACGTAGCAGTAAAATTTGCTTCTCAAACAATGCTAGTTTTTATTTTGGACAGGGCTATGACAAATTCAGAAGGAATATTATGCATGGTTTTGTTACAAATTATTTTCCTAGGTCCACACACCAAGCTTTTCAGAAGGAGCAAACATTTTCACATTTCTTTATTATTCTTATAAGTTTCAAACATTCTGAGTTCAAATAAAATAAATCGTTAATTACTGTTATTAGAAATGCTAACAAGAAAATGTTATTTAAAAGCAAATAACATTAAATAAAATATTCAATCAATACATTAAAATCAATGCAATACAACCAAAATGGTTTGACTGTATATACTGTGACATTTTGCAGAGCACTTTGAAGAACACTGCCTTGGCTACAATAATGTTCACTCTGTGTACATATATTTTTTATCATTCTACTGAATTTACTACCCTAATTTATAATACAGAATAAATACCTATGACCTTTCATTATCTGCGATGCTGTCATTTTGGTGATGTCATTTTCTGTACACCAATGAAACTATTATCTGTGATGCGCCGTTGTATGTGTATTTAGATATCATGGTCTGTTTCCTTTGTTTCAGTTAACTTTAACTGACAATAATGATGTCAGTGGGTTTAGAGACAGTAGTGATAATTATTGATATTAATATTTGTAAATGATGGTATTACTTGTTTACTACTGTTTTTTATTTCAATTAATTTAGAGGTTTTTTTCCCTTAAAGTTATATTTTTAAAGACATATTTATTATATATTCGTCATGGTGGCCTGCACGTCAGCGATCTTGTAGGTCTTAGTGTAGGTCTCCATAGATCAATCATCATGTATACTTATAATAATGTATAAACTGTATTATTATGTACATAATATTGATCTGAAATAAAATGTATCTATCTATATATATCTATCTTTGCCTGATATTGAGCTTTTTTCCTTTGTGCTCATATATGTTTAGCTGTGATGGCAAACATAAATCCTGTACTTCAAGCAATAAAGATTATTATTATTATTATAAGTGAAGGAAACAGGAAGGAAGGATAAAAAGACATAAAGAACCTCTAAAACATAAACATGTGGAGATGTTAACATTTGTTGTTGCAGGCGAGATGAAATATCAGAAATGTCAAACTTAGCAGGATTCACTGCTACAAGCCAGCAATGAGACAAACAGGCCAAGGCAAGTGGTAAAACAGACGGTCATAGGGTGTGAGGGTGAAACTAAATCCTTAAACCGCTCAAAGGTAAACTGAAATCATCACATTCCCGTTTGCAGTTAACAAAAGGCAAACGTAGCACTGAATCTCTGGGACACCTACAACGCCACGTTGCGAAACACTTGCACAGAGCCGTGTTACTTGCTGAATAAAACAACAATTCAACTGGTACTTTCCAACATTCGGTGCTGTCAGTCGCGAAGTGTTATACCTGGATCCTAGTCTAGCATATTGAAAGTTGGGGTGAAATAAGAAAACTTAAGCTGATTTTGCATATTTGTACTTTTATGTATAGTTAACCTATTCCAGAAGCCTGCCTTTTTATAATTGTATTTGATGTTCATTTATATATATATATATATATATATGGGATATTTGGTCAAATACAGACCAGATACAGCGATGTGTATTTGACCTGGTTAAACATAAATGTACCAGGTAGTTAAGGATTTTAAATACTAGAACATTCTATTGCACTGTATAGACAATGTATGTATGTATATATATATATATAAATATATATATATATACATATAATATATATAATATATATTTATATAACAATGTTTGTACATTTTCAACAAAAACAGCAAAACATATTTTATTAAACATAAAATATTAGAATAATAATCGATTTGATCTATTCAACGACCTTGTTTAGTTAAGCGTATTTGTACTTGTGGGTATTTTACATTAAATAGAAAACAGAGAACATTTGTAACTGAATTAAACGCAATGTTTTTGGATTTGAATCTGAAAAGACTTTGTTCCCACTCTATTTGTGTACAAAAGTAGGTTCTTATATAGCGCAGTGTCCAGTCCTCAGTGCTCAAAGCGCACTACACTTTACGCCCTGGCAGACTTGTTCAATCGAACACCATCTCGACTTCTCTTGGAAACCTGCAGCCATGCTGCAATTAATGCATGAAGATTATTCACGTGTACACAAATATCCACCACTGTCTATAACCAGGTACTCATTCATACAGCTGAGTGAACTGGTGCAACGTAGAGTGAATCAATTTGCCCAAGGTTTGACACGGCAGCACAGGATTCGAACCCGGGTTCTCTCGATTGAGAGTATGATGCTTCACAAATGTGATGTCATGGCAAAGGTTATTTAAAAATACTACTGATGCCGAGTTATATTCTGTGGCTGGAATGTCTTAAGCAGTACCTGGCCGTAGACAGGATGAAGGTCTACCTAGGGGATGTTTCCAGGCAGAGACTCCCAGCTGGGAAGGTGGGAGAGCCCAGGGCTATGTAACTGGAGTAAGGGAGCAGCTCGGGTTGGGCTTTGAACTGTGGGGGCGTTCTTAAATAAAATACATCATTAAACAAAAACCTTTGTTAAATTAAGGGAGTTTTTAAGGCAAAAACATATCACTATGGGCACTATTTCCGTGACACACCGGTGACAATGTCTCGCTGATGCGTCCTAGTGTTGACAATGTTCAGGTATACGAGATCACAGTTAAGGAACAGAGCAAAATAAGGTTTAAGAGCTCTTAAGAATGTTAGTAAACCGGGCCCCTACTCTACTCATTTGATGGATCCAGTACATTGCGGTTTGTCTACGTCAGAATCAAAACTATGCGCAAGACCTCTCTTAAGCTTTGCCTTTGCCAACAATGATGACATTGGTTATATATATGAATTACATTGCTACTTATCAAACATTCCCACATACAGTTGTCACAATAAAAATGTTGCCTGATGTTTTTGTCGTAAAGAAACATTTTTGGGACCAGAATTTCGATAAAATATATGGCAGAACACACCACAATGGCTTGGGTTTTTGCTCAGCAACAGGTCACGTGATGGATAGGTCAATTACTCACCCCAGACTATGGGTTTGGGTTTTAGGCCCAGTATGCATCAAACTGTATAGTTACTGCCTACATTACGCTAAGTTACACTTAACATTTCTGTCATCGACTGTTACGTACAGAGACAATTATTATTAATTAATTTTAAATAACAGCAATAAATAAGTTGTATGTTGCAGCCAACGGCTGTGATTACAGGAAGAGTCTACCCTTCAGCAGCGGCCAATCGGCAGCCGAAACTGCTATTTTTACACACTCATCGTGCTGAGTTGGCATTCGTACTTGTGTTACAAATTACATTATCTATGACAAATCAACTGTTATTTTCCTATATGCCAACACACACGTTATTGTTGAATTAATATTCTAGGCAAAAACACCATGTAGCCGGTATTGTTCACAAATAAGTGATGTTCACTGTCCATATGTTTTCTTTTCACACACATGGTTCCCCCTCACCAGAGCCACCCGCCTTATAAGGCCAGTTTAGATTTGCTGGAGGGTTGGCCTTATAAGAGGGGGACTACTGCACATGGTAGGGAGCTGCATGAGTAAGTGGCGTGCCTCTATTCTCATAATTTATTGATCTTAAATTACAGCTAATTTAACAACAGTAAACACCATGCATATATCTTGAGTGATTGCTTTAGTATATTTATCTTTGGAAACTGCATAAATTTGAATTTGAAATTGTTATAACTAAAAAATTATGAGTACATAATTATTATACTGTATCTGTTCTAGTAAGTGTACAGTATGCTTATCAAATATTTGAGAAATGCAAAAATATGTCAAATTTTGCATTCCAGTAAGCATACAGGGAGTGATTTATGCATCCACCTATGAACAACAGGATACCATAACACTGTAGTCTGATAATTTAGGTGGACCTTTTGACAGGTTTTCGTCACTAAGCTTTGATTCTAGTGTGACATTGGTGGAAATTAAATAACAGTGACGGATTCAACAGTGAAGGTTGGCATTGGAGTTCACCGTCACAGTGTCAGAAGCTGCTAAAAAGGGTGTGTGTGCTAATTAGAGCATGTATGAATAGGGTATATATGTAACACTGGATTAGTGGGTGGATGGTGCCCTGCTGCTGGGTAGATCTACTGACTGCTGAACCGTTTGGGGCCCATGAGTTGTCGGCATTGGTTTCCTTTCTTGGAACAAATTGGGGAATGAAAAAAATGGGGATATCATATTGTGGAATTTCTTGGAGTGAAACGCCATCCAAACCTTGAATGTTGTTTGTGGGAAGGAAATCCGATTGGAAGGATTTGTGGGTGTTCGGATCAGTGGGCTATTTAGGAAAAGGGACCATCATATGTCAGGTTGTCTTAACAAGGAGGTTGTATAAGGGGCCATCTACAAATTACATATATACAAGAAACGGGGTAACATTCATTGGTTATGTTATGCAGAATATTTGTTTGTGATTCTGGTTATCCACAATATCGAAAGGGCTTGTAAAATGTACATATTTATGATAACCATTATGAACTGGGGGGTCATCTCAAAACATGACGGGGATGTATAGTGAACATTAAAAATTATCATAAGATTAAACTTCAATAAAAATATGTAACTTGGCAGCCAAGGCAGTGGTTGGGGAGGGTGTGTGTGTGTGTGTGTGTGTGTGTGTGTGTGTGTGTGTGTGTGTGTGTGTGTGTGTGTGTGTGTGTGTGTGAGTACGTACGTGCGTGTGGTGTGTGTGTGTATGCATGTGTTTGTATGTCCGTGTGTGTTTGTGTGTGTGTGTGTGTGTGTGTGTGTGTGTGTGTTTGTGTGCATGCATTTGTGTATGTGTGTGTGGTGTATATGTGTGAGTGTGTGTGTGTATGCATACGTTTGAGAGTATCTGTGTGTGTCCGTGTATGTGCATGCATGCATATGTGTGTGTGTATGTGTTTGTGTGTGTGTTTGTGTGTGTGGGTAGGGGATGATGATTACATCATGTTTGTTATTCAAGAAGCTAGTATCATCCTGCTGTCATCACCCAGAGCAACTGAGGACTGCAATCAGTGAAGTGATGACAGATCCCCAGCCCATGTGGGAGGGCAATAACAGAATGTCACATGAGCTGATAGACATAATAGAAGGCAGCCTCCCACACACCAGCCTCCCTCTCCCATTCCACCTCCCACTCTCACTCTCCCTCTTCTCTCCCTCTCCTCTCTCTCTCTCCCTCTCTCCCTCTCTCCCTCTCTTTCTGTCTCTCTCCAACTCCCACTCCCTTTTCCACTCCCACTCCCTTTTCCTCTCCCACTCCCTTTTCCTCTCCCACTGGGATTCACAGCCTCAGAGCAGAAATCTGATCAAATAATAATCATGAATACATGGAGAGACAGTTCGTTCTGCCCCACATACTTGTGCACCCTGACTCCAGGCTGTAATTACCCCTGTGGGGGGCAAGAGCTTACCCGGCATGTGGGGGGAAGAGCTTACCCAGCATACATATACTGCAATTACATTCATGAAACCCTAATAATATTGAATTTATAAAATGTTATAATCATTGAGAAATCATTGATCTGCCAACGCATAGTAAAATGTTAAGTTCTTATTATGCCTTATAAAGCGCATTATCCGGTACTTGGCACTGCTCAAAGTACTTTACAGTGAAAAGTTTACACTTTACTCCCTCACAGACCTGCTCAATCAAACACCATCTCGACTGTTCTAGAAAGCATTCAGCCATGCTGCAATTACTGCACAAAGGCTATTTGTAAACAAATATCCACCACTGTCTATAGCCATTAGCCAGGTACTCATTCATACAGCTGAGTGAACTGAGTAGAGTGAACTGAGTAGAGTGAAATGAGTAGAGTGAACTGAGTAGAGTGAACAAACTTGCCCAAGGTTCGACACCGCAGCACTTAAACCCGGGTTCTCTCAATTGAGAATGAATGAATGACTTTATTACAGAATGTAACATTCCATATAAAAAGAATAAAGTAACTGTGCTTCCTATACACATGTATAATACATAATTATACATACATGTAGATTATGCTTTTTTAATCAAAGAAACACAATGTTGTGTATTATTATCATTTTATACCAATATCTCCATATATTGGACATATATTTTGTATCATATTTTACTATATTTCTAATAATTACATTATCAGAACTCTCAATTCTTACAATTAAATTATACACATTTGACACATTGGCACATGTCTGCTGACAAACATAGTGCCAGCACTACACCATTTAGGTTCATGACATATCAAGCGGAAAATGTTGTTATACGCAACATACAACTTATTTATTGATGTTCTGTTTTGTTTCTTAAGTTCAACCTCCCTAATTATTTTCGTAAGAGTAAAGTATAGGATGTTAGTCCCGCTAGTACGGTCACCTCACTACTCAGATCACTTTTGTCCTGTGCCAAGGATGACATTAATAGGGAGGTTTCACTGTACTGCGTAGTGATGAAACTGCTAGTACTTAAGAGCCAAGTTCTCATTAATCGAGGCATTCACGGCATGCTCAAATCGGCATGCTCAAATCGGTGTAAAAGACGAGGGTCATTGAACTCCCAAAAGTACAACCACTGAAACACACTAGGAGAATGTCTACAATGTATCGTTTTCAAGTCAAAAAGCCTGGGGGAGGGGGTGCCAGGAAAACCTCTTTTTTATGCTGCTATTATGTATCATGTTTGGTGTCAAAAAGCTTGGAAGGTTTCCCAGAAAGCCTATTTTTCACAGGATAAAGTTTCAAAAAAATAACCTGCGGGTTTGTTTCTATTAAGCAGTGCAAAGGGAAGTAGGAAACAGATCCACATTTCAGCCATTTTAATCACACTAGTGGCTGATTCTATTATCTGCAATTATATTTCTATATATTTCAGCACTGTAATTCTAATATATTTCATCATTGCAATGCTGCAATTTATATATCATATTTCAGCTTATATAACGACAAAGTGGGGTAAATTATGAAAGGTTAGTTAAACACTCACTGAGGGAAAAATTACATAAACAGTCTACCGGTAGTCTATGTTTTATTGACATGCTGAATGATTTATGTACATGTGAACTGTTTTCTTTGCACTGCTAAGGATATGACGTGAAGTATGTGTGACTAGCCACAGTGAACTGGCTATTAAGTTACATAGCCTGTTCTGCACATGAGCCAAACACTTGCAATGTCATGTCAAATAAATTATGTGGTTCTGACAGAAATATGTAACTTATAAATAATCTAATTTTTAAATGAAAATTTTACATTCCCCAAAACGTGATCGAAAACTAGTAAAATGCATGCATTTATGAACCCAAACACAAAAAACAACAGACAATATGTGTTAAAATGACCTTGTTTATCAAAACATCACTTTTTGAAGCTTGCTTCAAATTTTTGCAATAAATAAAAAAATAGTGAAAATAGTTCAACAGATGAGGTATCATTTTAAAGCTCCTGATCTGTACAAAAGTTTGTTCCACAATTTTGCACTTAATACTGAGCATATGCTGTGGCAGGTCAGTTGTCATATGAACTGTGATTAGTTGTGGCGACAGTGGCGTGCATGTGTTATTTATGATGTCTACTCTTATCAGACTGATTAATATACAAATAATTTGCACTAGTTCAGAAAAAATAACACAACTACAAAAAATAGGAATCTGCTCCACAGCCATGTGACCAATACTAAATGAATTAATATAATACCAATAATAATACTACCAGTTTGTATAAAATGCTAGTTTTGTCTTCAAATCGTCACTTGCAGGAATGTCACACATTCTAAGCTGTGTTTTTCTGGTTACCGGGTTTTCATTACAAAGGCACGAATGAAGTCATTTACAGAGCTATATATGCACACCCACGTTCCAAAGAGTGGACCCAAATAGACACATGACCTAAGCACTTGAATCGATGCGATCACATGGCCTAGTTCCCATATTCTCAAGTTCTGGGGTCATTGCAATAACATAACAGGGCCTACAGTATGCCCCATATAACACACTAGACATACACGCCCCAACATTGAGGCACCCACGTCTGCACACGATTATAAAAACACATCTTACATAATAACATGTTTAGTCTGTAGACCGTGTAATCTGTGGCTGACACCATAAGCAGTTCAGTCTGTTGATCGTAGAGTTAACATATGTTATGTCTGTAGACTGTAATATGTAGAATGCATACTTAACACATCTACATCATAATGGTTAAGACTGCAGACTGTGTAATCTGTAGACAGTGTGTTAACATGTTTATAACATACATAATTTTGTTTCTGTAGAATGTGTAATTTGTAGACTGTGTATTAACATGTTTACATGATAAGTAGATTAGTCTGTACATTATATAGTTAACACATTTACATCATAAGTGACTTAGTCTGTAGACCATGTGATATGTAGACTGCGTAGATAACAACACACTTACATCATAAATGGTTTAGTCAGTAGACCATGTGATATGTAGACTGTGTAGATAACAACATGTCCGATGTAGACTGCATAGATAACAACACACTTACATCATAAGTGGTTTAGTCTGTAGACCATGTGATATGTAGACTGTGTAGATAACAACATGTCCGATGTAGACTGCATAGATAACAACACACTTACATCATAAGTGGTTTAGTCTGTAGACCATGTGATATGTAGACTGTGTAGATAACAACATGTCCGATGTAGACTGCATAGATAACAACACACTTACATCATAAGTGGTTTAGTCTGTAGACCATGTGATATGTAGACTGCATAGATAACAACACACTTAAATCATAAGTGGTTTAGTCTGTAGACCACGTGATATCTAGACTATGTAGATAACAACACACTTATCATAAGTAGTTTAGTCTGTAGACCATGTGATATGTAGACTGTATAGATAACAACACGTCCGAAGTAGACTGCGTAGATAACAACAAACTTACATCATAAGTGGTTTAGTCTGTAGACCATGTGATATGTAGACTGTGTAGATAACAACACACATCATAAGTGGTTTAGTCTGTAGACCATGTGATATGTAGACTGCATAGATAACAACACACTTACATCATAAGTGGTTTAGTCTGTAGACCACGTGATATGTAGACTGTATAGCTAACAACACGTCCGAAGTAGACTGTGTAGATAACAACAAACTTACATCATAAGTGGTTTAGTCTGTAGACCATGTGATATGTAGACTACGTAGATAACAACACACTTATCATAAGTAGTTTAGTCTGTAGACCATGTGATATGTAGACTGCGTAGATAACAACACACTTACATCATAAGTGGTTTAGTCTGTAGACCACGTGATATGTAGACTATGTAGATAACAACACACTTACATCATAAGTGGTTTAGTCTGTAGACCATGTGATATGTAGACTGTGTAGATAACAACACACTTACATCATAAGTGGTTTAGTCTGTAGACCATATGATATGTAGACTGCGTAGATAACAACACACTTACATCATAAGTAGTTTAGTCTGTAGACCACGTGATATGTAAACTGCGTAGATAACAACACACTTACATCATAAGTGGTTTAGTCTGTAGACCATGTGATATGTAGACTGCGTAGATAACAACACACTTACATCATAAGTGGTTTAGTCTGTAGACCATGTGATATGTAGACTGTGTAGATAACAACACACTTACATCATAAGTGGTTTAGTATGTAGACCATGTGATATGTAGACTGTGTAGATAACAACACACTTACATAATAAGTGGTTTAGTCTGTAGACCATGTGATATTTAGACTGTGTAGATAACAACACACTTACATCATAAGTGGTTTAGTCTGTAGACCACATTATATGTAGACTACATAGATAACAACACACTTACATCATAAGTGGTTTAGTCTGTAGACCATGTGATATGTAGACTGTGTAGATAACAACACACTTACATCATAAGTGGTTTAGTCTGTAGACCATATCATATGTAGACTGCGTAGATAACAACATACTTACATCATAAGTAGTTTAGTCTGTAGACTATGTGATATGTAGACTGTGTAGATAACAACACACTTACATAATAAGTGGTTTAGTCTGTAGACCACATGATATGTAGACTACGTAGATAACAACACACTTACATCATAAGTGGTTTAGTCTGTAGACCACGTGATATGTAGACTACGTAGATAACAACACACTTACATAATAAGTGGTTTAGTCTGTAGACCATGTGATATGTAGACTGTGTAGATAACAACACACTTACATCATAAGTGGTTTAGTCTGTAGACCATGTGATATGTAGACTGTGTAGATAACAACACACTTACATCATAAGTGGTTTAGTCTGTAGACCATGTAGTGGGTAGATGGTGCAGCTAATAGGCATGGCCGGGTCATCTCTTCCTGTGGCCACTGCTATGTCCAGCACACAGAGTTATTATACTCCGTCCCTCCTTTTTTCTCTCTATCATATGGCAGACTCCCAAGAAATCTGCAATAAAATGCCACCAACGATTATTTAAGCGCAATGTTCATTATGCACATGAGTCCTGGATAAGGTTTTTCTGTATACCTGCCAATAACAGACACCTGTCTATACTGGACAGTGGACACAGTGTGCACAACATTAGCTGTCATCATTTAAATTACAAACG
Source organism: Paraescarpia echinospica (assembly GCA_020002185.1). Taxonomy (NCBI): domain Eukaryota; kingdom Metazoa; phylum Annelida; class Polychaeta; order Sabellida; family Siboglinidae; genus Paraescarpia; species Paraescarpia echinospica. The sequence continues at coordinate 55,583,248 of CM034532.1, forward strand.
ACATCAGCCTTGGTCTCCTCGTCCCCATTCACTCCCCCTCTATCCTAGTGGCTCTGTCTCCCTGTTTCCCATTCTCTGAGACTCCTACTCTCCCTCTTCCCTTATCTCCCCGTCTCTCCCTCTCTCTGTCTCCCCTCTTCCTCTCTCCCATACCTTCCTACCCCCTCTTCTTGTCTCCCTCTCTCCCACATACCCTTTCTCCCTCTCCCTGTCTCCTCCCCCCTCACATTTCTCCACACACCCTTAACCCTGACTCTGCGCTTCATCGGACATAAAACTGAATGATGTCCCAGAAACACTGCAGAACTGCACACATGGATATTATCTACAATACTGACATCATCAAAGCAGATCCCTGTATCTTTACAAGCTGTCCTTTCTTATCAGTAATCATTATTTATAGGGTTGATCATTATCTATAATTACCCCATTTATGAGCAGCACCAATCTAGGTAGTATTTACCCTCAGTTGGGCACTTCAAACCAGACTTTCATTGCTGCCTCTGACAGAAAACTCATGAGAAATAAGCAAGATGACTGCGGGAACAGATAACATTTCATCGAAACGAGAGGAAGGACTGAACACAGTGGAGCGTCAGTATTCAAGTCTCCCTCGGGACTGGGCAAACGTGACCTGAACGACAAAATGAAACGTGTTACCTGCGTGACATTATTGTTGTCACAAGATACCGTTGATGGAGGCTACATCTATTCTGAGCATATCCCAGGAAGGTTTTGGAGGTCTTATCCTATGTGGTTGGAGCCCTATATCTCGCTGTGATGACACCATTTAGCCTGGATTCCAAGAGATGACGGTCCCCCCACAAAACAGTAATCACACGCAGCGCTGGAGCTGCACACAGGAAAGTAGTTCAGATAGCTTCTGTATTGGCAATGTGTGTCACAATGCCAGGTCACAGCCCAGGGCGGGCTGACTGAGCTGTGTAGGGCAGACATCTGTATTGGCGATGTGTGTCATTATGCCAGTTCACAGCCCAGGGTGGGCTGACTGAGCTGTGTAGGGCACATATCTGTATTGGCAATGTGTGTCGCAATGCCAGGTCACAGCCCAGGGTGGGCTGACTGAGCTATGTAGGGCACATATCTGTATTGGCAATGTGTGTCACAATACCAGGTCACAGCCCAGGGTGGGCAGACTGCGCTGTGTAGGGCACATATCTGTATTGGCAATGTGTGTCATAATGCCAGGTCACAGCCCAGGGTGGGCAGACTGCGATGTGTAGGGCACATATCTGTATTGGCAATGTGTGTCATAATGCCAGGTCACACCCCAGGGTAGGCTGACTGAGCTGTGTAGGGCACAGATCACTGTTGACGTTTCGATTGGTGGTCATGTTAATGTTTTGTTAGATTATAAGAAAACTGTACCTGAACAAAATTTGACCCCAACCACTGCCCATATATCATTGATATGCTGATCAAATTTTGTCAAACTGATATACCTCTAACTCTCTAAAAATGCATTCATATATGGTGCTCATCACTATTTACCAAAATAGCCATGTTTTTCTGTACCCACATATGCTATGTGAAATAAAATGGCAAAAATTCATTCCGCCAACTACGCTCTTCCAAAGGTGATATTTCACTGTCAATACATGCTAGTACTCAACCTGCTGACATGCCTGATTTATTACACTCATTTCCCATAAAAAGTTTCTTTCAAATTTCAAACATCACCACTTTCTAGGTACTGTTATTATTGTGAAACATGACAAGAAGGTTTTAATAAAACTGTGTTCCAACCTCTGTAGTCTACACACAGGAAATCATCAGTGTCACACTAGGGGGGAGGGTACAGTGTAAACAGACTTTGCCCTGTCCCAATGGACACTGTCCACTTGTCCCAAGATGCTGGGACAACTAGTATTGTGACAGTATCCTCTAGCAGTGCTTCTCAACCTTTTTTGATTTGACGGCACACTTTTGAGTTTGGGTGGTTCTCATGACATACTGAACCAAATGTTGCCACATCAACACGTACGTTGTATTGTTTAAACAACTTATAATTAAAAGGTAAACCAACCATCCCTCTTTCCACATGAGCGAACAAACTTACAAACTTTTTGCATTTTATTTACAATTTACATTGTTGAAAACTGAAGCAATGTCAATGATTGATCACGCAATGGTTAGATAGTTTGTTTTCAATTGCACCCGCAATGCATCCAGAGCAAATTGGGCGTACAGTCATTCCTTAGGTCTAAAAACTCCTTTTTCACCTTCATTCGTACTGGTTCAAGTCAGCTTGAACTACACGACATGTTGAGGTAGATTAGTAATACACATTCTTGCAATAGCAGGCACATTCTCGTCGCCACCGTGCATTCTTCGATTCATACCATTAATATTATATTCAAAGATATCAGCCATACATACCAGTTTTCCCATCCAGTAATTGTGTTTTACCATGTTGCAATTCTTTGTGTAATATCAAAAACTGTTGCACTCATCTGTAAGCTCAATATATTGACATGACCCTGCCTCATGAAGGCTAACAAACCACTGTAAGCTCAATATATTGACATGACCCGGCCTCATGTAGGCTAACAAACCACTGTAAGCTCAATATATTGACATGACCCGGCCTCATGAAGGCTAACAAACCACTGTAAGCTCAATATATTGACATGACCCGGCCTCATGAAGGCTAACAAACCACTGTAAGCTCAATATATTGACATGACCCAGCCTCATGAAGACTAACAAACCACTGTAAGCTCAATATATTGACATGACCCGGCCTCATGAAGGCTAACAAACCACTGTAAGCTCAATATATTGACAAGACCCGGCCTCATGAAGGCTAACAAACCACTGTAAGCTCAATATATTGACATGACCCGGCCTCATGAAGGCTAACAAACCACTGTAAGCTCAATATATTGACATGACCCGGCCTCTTGAAGGCTAACAAACCAGAGTGATAAAAGTTGGGGAGAAGTAGTAAAAAAAGTATGCAGAAAAGGCGAGACTTGAAAAACATTGGATGATTTTCATGGCTCGATAAAGACTCACATCAGCAGTTTGAGCAGACTATTTGCCATTACGTTTTCACGATGAATGAAACCGTGTGCAGATTGAATACTAGTGTTTATATATTTCACATTTCATGCAAACCTTTTGATGTTTCCTAATGGTTATTAAGCTGGTCAAATTTTAGTGCACCAGTGACGCTGCGTGTATTTTGTTGCTTTCGCGGGTGGCTTTGTGCACCGTGTCAGAAATTGTCGTGTAGGCTTTCAAGAGGGAATTTAGACGTAAGTCCAGTCCAACAACTGCATCCCAGTGAAAATGCGTGTCTAGCAGAAAGGCAACATTTTGGTTTCTTCAGAACCATCATTTTGTTTGCTAATTTATCGCTACAAATTTGACACTTCTAATTCTGCAGCAAGCGGCACACAAGAGGCTCTGTCAAAGCCCACCAGTTGAGAAGTGCTGGTCTATGGTTAGGTCTTGATTTATCACTATCAATGCACCCATAAAATTAAGCCTACTTTGTAATTTGCATCCACCATCTGTCATTACCCTGCTATCAGCTGTGTGCAGTGGCTAGCAGAGGGCTAACTAAAACACTGAGCTGGTTGCCAGATGCAAGCTGACAGCCATTTTATTGTGTTCATGTGTGGGCTGGAATTGCAGTTACTAATCATGCCCTGTTTGCCAGCAGTAATAATTTACTACAGAACGGCAACAATAAGACTTACAAGCAACAAAGACAACATAATTACTATGTATACTGACATAAATTATGGAAATATCGACCAATGTTAAATAACTTTAAGTTGAAATTGAAATATTAATTTAAACAATATATTTACTAGCATAAACATAATTTATGTGCCATTTTGTGTGTGCATGCATGCCTACAAAATACCCACATTGCAGCTAAGAACACACACTAGTTAACCACCACAAATTTAAGCAATAGCATTACTGAAGTAACAATAATCTCCGACTATAAATTTAATTTTGTAATTCTGGTGTTTAAAGGGAGGGTGTCTGTTCTGTTCTAGGTAATTATTATTAGTAGGAAGTTCATTGTATCAATTGAATTTTAGTAACCATTTAGGTAGGAGCCTGGGAATGGGCCAATGCGCGCGCGTGTGTGTGTGTGTGTGTGTGTTGAATGAAGAACGGACATCACACCATCAAACATTGTTAGGCTATTTAGAGTGGATAGAATGAGAATACACAGCACTGTCCAGACACTACACACAGACATGAACAAGTTAACCTCAATGATTTATAGACGGTTTCTGTCAAAGGGTGAAACGGCTCCATAAAAAGTACTACCACCCAGTGAGATAAGTGAAAACACCGGCTATTGTGACACAGGTCCTGTAGCCTATTTATTCCTCTGATGGCCTTCTGGTTTCAACAGACAATAGAACAGACCCAACGTCCATGGGAATTTCTGAAAATGTCCCACATTAATATTCATTCTGACACTAACATACTGGGAAATGTTCAACCCGTGTTTAGTCTACATATTCTTCTCGTTAATTCTAATGAAACAGCCAAGTTTTTATGAAGCAGCAGATAGTTAACATCTCTTTTTTGTTGAATGACAAATTGATAAAATGAACTAGTTATCACAATAATATTCTGCCACTAAAACAAATATCTTAAATTTAAATAATTTTAATTATTAACTTGTATTTATACAATTTAAAAAGAAACACGTTTGTAAGGGCTAAAATTAATTGGTTGTTAGTTTTATACTTTCCAAAGCTGTAAAGACAGAAGTTAATGAGGTGACTAAACTAGCATGTGTTAAAGGTAAGAGTTATGTCAAAAACTTAGAATGCTACTATCATGTATAATTATTCTCAACACTGACACCTTTCTGTGTCATGGGACTCATGTAACTGACTTCACCCAGACTTACTGATGAAAGTGGACGGTTCCTAAGTAAGACACACTGACAGTGTCAACAGTAACACACTTAACAAGTAACACATTTCACCAGTAACACACTTCATGTGTAACACTGTTTGTTATACTTCCTCAGCATCAGCGACAGTCTTCCAGTAACACACTCCACAGTTAACACACTTCCCTGGTAACACATGTCAAGAGTAACACACATCAACAATAACACACCTCCACAGTGACACACTTCCCTGGTAACACAAGTCAACAGAAACACACATCAACAATAACACACTTCCCTGGTAACATACATCAACAGTAACACATCAACAATAACACACTTCCCTGGTAACACATGTCATGTCAACAGTAAAGCACATTAACAATAACACACCTCCACAGTAACACACTTCCCTGGGAACACATGTCAACAGTAACTCATATCAACATCAACACATCCACAGTTAATACACTTCCCTGGTAACACATGTCAAGAGTAACACACATCAACAATAACACACCTCCACAGTAACACACTTCCCTGGTAACACATGTCATGTCAACAGTAAAGCACATTAACAATAACACACCTCCACAGTAACACACTTCCCTGGGAACACATGTCAACAGTAACTCATATCAACATCAACACCTCCACAGTTAACACACTTCCCTGGTAACACATGTCAAGAGTAACACACATCAACAATAACACACCTCCACAGTGACACACTTCCCTGGGAACACATTTCAACAGAAACAAACTTCAACAATAACACATTTCCCTGGTAACATACATCAACAGTAACACATCAACAACACACCTCCACAGTAACACACTTCCCCGGTAACATATGTCAACAGTAACACACATCAACAGTACAGTGTTTCCGTGAATAAAATGATGGGTGATGTGGTGGTGGTAGGCTACACAAGCGCCGCAGGCACGAGGCATTGCTACGGGGTCCGGGGGCATGCTCCCCCGGAGATTTTTTTTAAACTAGCTTAAAAATTGTGCATTCTGATGTATGTTTTAACCTATACTCTTGAATATAGAGGGGAAGATATAAAACAACAAGACACTACTTGTAAATGTAGTAATCATGATTGATAAAAGTCAGTAATCATGATTGCTTCATCGTGTTGAGGTGTGGTTTCCACTTGACCACTGGTACTTACTTGGTTGTAGTGATGTTTTTTTGCCCTAACCCTGGGCCTTTTCTAGCCCTAGTTATTGATAACCCATTAGTATTTCATGAATCACATTCCTTATTTTGTTAAAAAAACATGACATAAAGCATTAGTTGAATAGACTTGTGGGCATTTGATTTGTGTCGAATCCGGACCCACCTCGATTTTGCAGTTATAACTTGAGTTTTGCCTATCTTTGATACATCAGTGATTTACTAGATTTCTAGTATGTCGAAACTTCGCAAGTTGTCATCATTGGAGACACCGGGATCCCGCGGGAATATTCCGTGATTGGACAACTGATGTGATGTCATTCATGTTGTCCAATGGGGTTAATTCCAAGAGGTAAATCCTAGACGACTAAACGATGTTGCTACAAATCTGCGATTTTGCAGGAATATAAGTGACTTTGTGGTGTCATTTTGTGCCGCTCGCCGACGCTGAATATACTGCGAAAGAACGAAAGACATGGGCGTGCGAAATAGCAACGAGGCGGCAATTTCGGCATATTTTGGGCGAGGCAGCATAGAAAAACGGCGAGGCGACCCACCTCGTACGTCACATACCAGGGGAAACACTGCAGTAACACACTTCCCTGGTTACACACATCACCAATAACATGCCTCCACAGTAACACACTTCCCGGTAAACACACATCAACAATAATACACCTCCACAGTAACACACTTCTCTGGTAACACACATCAAATGTAGCACACATCAACAATAACACACTTCCACAGTAACACACTCCCACAGTAACACACACCAATATTAATACACCTAAACCATAACATACTTCACAAGAAGAACATTTAATAGGTAACACATATCTGTACTAACACACCGAGGGTTAAGGAGACAAAACAGTTCTTAATAAATTATGTTAAAATGGTAGAACTTGAATGAAGAACTGGAGGGTGTGACATAAGAGTGGAGAATGGAATGTGTAGATTGGAGATAGGAAAGTATCCATTCTCACACAAGATGAATGACTGGAATGGATTACTCATTGATGGTGTAAACGTCAGCAGTTTGAATATATTAACAAGAGAACTGGCAGGTACAAGAGGCAGGCCGTTAGCCAGAAATAATTTTTTGCCAGTTTTGAATCAATCAAAAGTATGCTTTTTTAGTGCACAAATGGCCTGGAAGTCATTCATGTCAATCACAGCCGTTATTGGCTAGCTTAGTTAGTTTCAATGACAAACCTGTGTCGTTTAAGCCATTTCTTTAATACTGATCCTTTAAATTTGTTTCACTACCAGTTGTCCAATGATAGTCATTAATGTGGGCCCCTAGACTTGCAACTATTAATTAATCTAGTGACTGGCTGATCCCCTCTAAATTCCACCAGTTGTAATTACCTATCTTTGCCAGTCATCTGCCAGTCTTGAAAACAGGTAGACAGGTCTCTGGCTAAGCCCCTGCCAAGGAGCAGATAAACTAGAATGTTGTAGGACTGTCACTAAACCAACGCTGTCTGTACCCTATGTTGCTTTGTTGGACAACATCTTTAAATCTGGTTTAGTCTTTTGTCATTTCCTGACAATTACAATGCTGCTATAATGGCTGGTGTTTGATAAGATGGAGATATGAGATAACACGAGTAGCATAGATAAGATTGTGTCACCCTCTAAGCAAGGGAAGAGAGGCAGCATTACATACCGTGCCTTTTCTATGCAACAACCATCCTATTTGGTTAGTCTCCTGCATTTGTCAGATTTCACAACTTTTTGTTCCTAAAACCAAGCTTAACATCAGCAAACATGCTTTCTCTGTAGCTGCACCTAAACAGTGGGATCGACTCCCTATCACCTATAAACAGTGGGATCGACTCCCTATCACCTATAAACAGTGGGATCGACTCCCTATCACCTATAAACAGTGGGATCGACTCCCTATCACCTATAAACAGTGGGATCGACTCCCTATCACCTATAAACAGTGGAATCGACTCCCTATCACCTATAAACAGTGGGATCGACTCCCTATCACCTATAAACAGTGGGATCGACTCCCTATCACCTATAAACAGTGGGATCGACTCCCTATCACCTATAAACAGTGGGATCGACTCCCTATCACCTATAAACAGTGGGATCGACTCCCTATCACCTATAAACAGTGGGATCGACTCCCTATCACCTATAAACAGTGGGATCGACTCCCTGTCACTTTAAAATCATTTTAAACTACAGTTACCTTTCATTAAAAAATTCAAGTTTTATTTATTTGAAACTGCATTCCTAACTTAACCTTGCTCTAATGATGACTCTAGCGCATTCCCTTTCATGAATTTTCCAAATGATTCTTGTGTGTTGAGCCACTGAGTTCAGATTACTGGGGATATAGACGCAGTCACCATGACACTATATAAGTCTATTATTATTATTTATAGAACCCAAACATTGGGATGATGAAAACTCTGGAATGCACAACACATCTTCGGGGAAACAGACACAGAGAATCACATGACCCAGTAAAACAAGGGCTGGCGATGTGTTTGTTAAAAAGATCTGATTCCCACGAGATAAGGCAATCAGAGTCAACTACATTTGTATACAAACAGAAAAAAAGTGGCAGAATCAAGACAGGCATTTGTAAACAAGAAAACAGAACAATTTATTCTGGCTGAGCAGCCAATAATATTGTCACTTCATAATTTAAGATTTAAATGGCTGTAACTATATTATTATATTTATGTGGAAATCATTTGTTTTAGCGGGTGTGCGTGACTTCATTAATTTTGATCTACCTTGCTGTAGATGTCAAAACTAGATTGAGACTGATGCCAGAAAGAACGAGGTGCCTCAAATGGAGAGTGCAAAACACGAAAATATTACAGCCTCTCTTACATATTCAACTGGTGGAACAAAGCCATTGTGAGTGCGTGAAAAGCAAGAAGAACTGAATAATACGAGACAGACAGATAACAGACACTTGGATAACATCAATCGCATTTATCATCAAATAACTTATGATTGGTTTCAATGCAACAATAGCAATAAGCAGTGATATCAAAATCAGAGATACCAGTAATAAAAGACACTGACCCTTTCATGTTATAAAAGACAGGGTCAGCTGTTTTATCTGGTACTGGCCATGTCAGTAGGCCGACTCAATGTTGTCAGTTCCCTTTGTTTGTTGCATGTCACAGTGGAACTGCCAGGCCAAATACTAGTCCACCACAGTCACGAATGAATAACAATAACAGAAGAACTCTTTCATGCCTAAAACCCCCGAAACCAAATGCATGGGCTCATAAAAATAAAAGGGCTATTCAATCTCGACGTCTGTTGCTGTGAACAGAGTTATGTAGGGTTATGATTCAAAAGACAGTCTTCAGATGATGGAGAAATTGTATTCAGTTTCTACTTTCTCATTCCTAGTTAACATCGAACGGGCGGCAGTTTTTGTTGGATTCACATCAGTTGTTTACAGAGCTCTGGGCTTCGACAAATGACACAATGTACTTCTCACACTTCTAAATGCTAGTTAAATGTCAGAAGACAATTTTAATTGTTCAGAAATCAATAATGACAATCCAGCGTTGTCATTATAATTAACTTGTACGAATTCCAACAGATCTGAGCAACAGCCAAGAATGCCCTGAATAAATAGCTCAAAATGTCACTGTTTGTTACAAATCACGGAAGAAAACGTACACCCGAAATAGATGATTAAAGCAAGCTGGGCATTCTGATAGGAGTGAAAAGTGAATGCAGACATGCTGGTTGAGTAATGGCAATGTCTCAATGGTAATAATAGAAATCTTGAGAACCAAACAACATCGGACAGCCAATGAAGAGTTATCAGAAACAAGGAAGCCACATAACTATCCTTGCCAAACAATTGTCCACACGGTGGTGTAATGTGATATCTGTAAAGAAATATTGTAAAGAAATGAAGCGTTACTGTCAAGTCTACTAATTAGTATTAACTGCAGTGGACACATTTTCACAACAGAAAGAGACAAATACAGATGATTGCGCCTTAGATCAAAAATATATCACGAAATGCGGTCTGTCTGTCCCTGGACCCATATCTCTGTTAGTTTTGCATGTATGGGGCTGAAATTTTGTGTGCGATCTGGTGGGCCCATTGCGGTGGTTCGTAGATTTTGATTTTTTTATTTGTCCAGGGCAGTGGAGATCTCATGGGGTCACATATATGTGACTGCCTTTTTCCCGAGCAAAGCCAGATAACCAACATATTGTTATATATTCTCCAAAATTGAAGTAGTTGTCAAGATGACTTATACATTCTGTACAACTTAGGCTGTAGATGTGGAATTTTGACCATGGAGAGGTGAAGTTGATAGTTTCTACTTTCTATTCCAGACACTGTCTATTTCATACTGTCCATATGTTGCATACCCTGACCATTTGTAAAGTACTGGGAGGTTTTGATAAAAGCACAAACCATGTCATCTTTATTGTGCCATTCTTTTACCTGCCAACTTCTGACTTTCAAAATCTGGTTTTCATCTTCACCAAAAATCTGGGTGATTTTGTTCTTTTCTAAGACACCAGGAGATTCACAACACATCCGGGAGACTCCCGAAAAATCCAGGAGGGTTGGCAAGTATACATTCTCCTTGTCACCAGAGTCTGCCTGATTCTGTGACATGTTTGAATGACATAAGAACTCCACACATGGTAAGACAGAAGGGTTGGTCAGGTGCAACAACCAACTGTTGGATCTGTAGTTTAGCTGAAGCCATCCATCCATGAGTCCTTCTCTTGGTCAACTCTTGCAATGTCCAGTTTGGCTTCAGCCACATAATTTCCATGGTAAATGCTGAAATGAATCATTGCCCTGGTGTTTCAATGGCAACATACATGGATTAGACATTAGGCTTGAACAGGGGGTGGCCACTGGACACACACCAGGGGTTTTGGCAGAGATCTTCAAGACTGGCAGATGACTGGCCAAGACAGGTAATTACAACTGATAAAACTGGTGGAATTTAGACTGGGCCAGTCAGCCACTAGATTAACTAATAGTTTCCAAGTCTAGAGTCCACATTAATGGCACAACTGGTAATAATAAAATTATTGAATCAGTATTAATTAATTGAATAAATGGATCAAAGGATACTGGTTTGTTACTAAAAAACTATTTACTAAGATGACCAACAATGGCTGTGATTGACGTGCATGTCGTCCATGCAAGCCACTCGCATACTAAGACACTTTTTGATTAATTCAAGACTGGCAAAAAATTATTTCTTGCGAAGGACCTGCTGCAGACTGAGACCAACAAATCTCTGACTTGGTCCTGATCAGGCCTGGGGTCAATTACTGTACATCATAATGTAATCTATTCCTATTGCTTAGTTTCCTTCATATTACTATTACATGCTGAATGTGATATACTACTATTACATTTGAAGCAGTTACTATAACTATTATATTTTCACCAGAACTATTTATAGTATACATAATACACGGTATGCATAAATATGTACCACAAAATATAAACTTCTATCATATTTAGTATTATCTACTAACTACACTGTTTATGGATAGACCATATTTTTCATTTTATATTTCAGTACTGTGTGGAACGAAAGACAAAAACAGAGTTGATGTCTTTGGTTGAATTATAATCAGTATAATTAGCTCTACTACTGCTTGACAGACATTTGATTATTGACACATGTACAAATACATCAGGATGTTTTGTGGAGACAGCCACTAAACCCACATATAGGCTTGTGTGAAAAGGATAGTTGGCATGAGAACCAACTTCAAAGAACTATTGCCATGCAGTTGTCACACTGTCCCAGTGTCTCCTGCTACGTAAACTCTTGTAACTTCCTGGGTGAAACTGACTGAGGACCATGATTCTGGAGAAACTAATGGAATAGTCTTTTCCTTGTAAATAATTAAATAACCAGACTGCAAATAAGTGCAATTCATATTTAACTTTGAAATGTCCAATAGTAATATAAAAGTAATAGGTCAATTACTATTACATTGTTTCCTAAACTATTTGTGTGTGTTTTTATTTAACTTATTACTATTATTTCAATATTTATAATCGTTACTATTACATATTACTATTACCCCGGGCATGGTCCTTGTGCAACTCCTCTGCTGGTCAGAAGAGACTGGACAGTGTCCACCCACCATGGCCAGCATTACCATTGTCACTGTGTGGTCTATCCCCACTGCAGCATGCTCCAATGATTAATTTACAGTCCTCGACTACAGATCCATGACATACATCTGACCCCCAAAGTTCAGTAGTAAGGCACTAGGCTATTACAATCACAGGTGTGCATTCTAGTGCGTTTTAATGTCTAATTACATGAAGAAAAAAACTGGAAAAAAATATATGTGCAACAGAGTGTGACAATGTGCAGTGAGCCGTGAACACATCAGAGTCACGACAGACTTGAGATGCATCTGTCCCGCTCAAACATACTGCTAATTAAACATCTGATATACCTAATCATTGAAACACAAAGTCACCCTCCCTGGGGAATATTCAGCCATGCAATCAATGTTCACACAATACTCAATCACATAATGCTATCTGTGCTGATTATTCCTCGAATAAACCCTCATGAGGGAGACTTCCAGAAGTCGTCAGGCTTTTTGTGCTTGCGCGGGGCCACCGAGTCCTACATCTTCCACGTTTATACAAGTCTCATGTCGTCCTTGTTGCAACATCCCTTTTTTATTGTAGGACTGTTGAGATAATAAATAAACAGCCGTTTACGAACAGGAATGGTGACTGTATAGTGGGTGGGTCATCAAGTACTCTGATGACTGGAAAGTAGGGGCCTACAAGAGATAGAGCTATCTACCATATCTACCATATCTAATCTGTCCAGCACCAAAGACTGAGTTTTCACTAATCATGGGCACTTACATAACAGTGTTGACAGTCGGAACTTTAAAAATCTTGACTGTATGTTAAAAAAACATGTTTCTGCAACCTATTTTATACCAACAAACCCAGTCACTAGAGTCAGGTTCATCTCGGTAATCTTTCAGTTAACTGGCCTCCATTTATTGCCTTCTAACTGTAGGCAGGGTTAATAAATTCGGCCAGTTAATTAAAATATTGCTGTCACCACTATTAAACTAAGTATTAATTGTATAACTTGATAATCTACTACTGGAAGTAGAACTGTAGTTAATTTTCTTATAAAATCAACTATCAACTATGGAGTCAAGCATTTTAATTTTGATGACATATAGGATCATGAGGATGCTTATAAATATAATAACAAATAAGGAGAAAATGCTGTCATAAAATCCCATTATACAGTGTATAATACACACGGCAAATACACCGATGACCCTAATATTCCACTATACCCCAATTTGAACCAACCCCCAGCCCAGGCCTAGAACTGGCTTGGGAGGTTTCGCCAGCATGACGCCGCGATAAAAGAATATCGCAGACAGGGCGAACGTTTACGTCACTTCAGCCGCCGGTTCGGCCGCGAAACTGCGACACTAGATCGCTGCTACCCGGCGATGAGACGGCAGATCCGTCAATACAGTCACTCACCTATAGTTGAGCGTCTCTACGATGGACTTCCGAACAACCGAACTGAGCTGAACTCGTGAATGAGCAGAAGCTGAGCCGTGATGCTACTTCGTTCGACACCTGTTTGTGCACGGGTGGCGCCATCTGCCAAAACATTTGCTAGGCGGCGGGCAGTGTCAGAGGCGTGGCTTAGTGCGCCGTGTAAACACGGCGGTGTCAATAGTAGCTAACAAGGGGCCGGGGTCACGTTACGTTCTTTGTCGTGTACGCAGCCAGAGTACTTAACCCTTAGACGGCAGGGGCAATGGGACCAAAGGAAATATGACACTTTTTTTTTATTTGTCGTTAACATGCAACAATATATATATATACATATATATATATATATATATACATATATATATATATATATATATATATCACTATTTTAATCGCCTTCATATCAGGCAGCCACTATATCTATTTTAAGAACGTCCGTATGGAGATTATTACGCTGCACTTTTATTTTGTTTTTTAGAACACCCCGCTCAACGATTCGACCAGTTTTTATTCCATATCATGATGCCTACTCCATACAGAGTCTTTAAAACTTGCATTCTGTCTTTGGCAGTGGTTTAACTCGCAGATGGATCTTCTTAAACTGTCCCATACAAATAAAAAATATGACGTCAATGTTCATGCATATATTGCAGTTACAGACAGACATTGATTCTGATTTCAGTTCCCAGTAGGAAAAGGTGCATATTTAAGTGGTCTATTTAAATTATGTATAAGACAAAACGTCTTTTTTGACGTCTAAAGGACGTCAAATTTAGGTTGCCAATGAAAGTCTAAATTGCGTTTCATTTTTACTTAAATATGTAGACGTCTTTTATGTGTCATAAAGAGACGTCTAATAGACGTCGTTTTTATATAATTTTGAGACGTCGCCGGCATAAAAAACATTTGTGTATCTCGTGTGACCTCTTGCACGCACTCTTCTCCACCAGATGGCGCGCGCGTTTGTTATTAAATGGCGGATGGAAACGCGAAGCTGTAGCCGGCGGAGATCTTGCAACAAAATCAGTCAGCAATACACATTTTCCGCTTCAGATACTAAAGACGACAATGCCGTCTCAACAACGAGTCCAAGAATATTTGGAGAGGCACAATATTGGTGCCCTGTTTGAGGTGATTTATAGCACCGTAGATCATGAATGATGACGGGGACATTGCACCGTCGGCGTCTGCAACGGGCGTGTTTTGACTTGACTGGTCATCCGGTCATAATTTCATGATACTCACTAGTGGTGTATTATTATAAAACGTTGTTGCTGGTTTGCTAGAAGCATTCGGAAACTTCCTACTAACTGACTAGTCTGCATACATGTGTAAACACAATATTCAGAAGATAAGTTTCTGCTAATTAATTGCCAAAAAATTGGTGTATCACTATGTGATTATGTCTATGCCGTATTGTGTATGATGATATGGTCTGAATAATGTACACCCCCACTGCAATGACAATAACAATGTCCTATTAGATTCACCAAAGCGGGTTTAATTAGGGTAATACATGTACTTCAATAATTGGCATTCATATTGTCAGAATATTTATGCCAATGGGAGTTTAGAAATTGAAGTTCCAGCTCTGTGAGCCCACTACACATTAGACATTTACCCCTGCATGGAATCTGAAGGTCCCACAGCAGATGTTGTAACTTGTATGTGAGTGTGTCACAGAACTCAACCGCGGTTATTAACTTTATGTTTTGGGTGTGCGCACACTGCAGCGCAAAAGTATAAACAAATTACTTTAAATACTTTATATAGCATTGTTAATTACAAAAAACATGGGGAAGGTTGCTAGCCATTGAGTGAAACCCTCAGCCTCCCAACCGCAGATAAAAATGCATTGGGTGTGGGTAGGTTGATAACGTCTCATTTCTGCTGACACCAAGCAAGGTCGGAAATTCATCGACGCATACAAGCACTCATTCTTTCCAAGCACCATCAAATCATGGAACAAATGCACACAACAGGGGGGCGCGCGATAGTGTAGTGGTTAGCACATCCGCCTGACATGCCGGCGTCCCGAGTTCAATACCCGGACCGGGCAGGTATGGTATATTTGGTGTAAAAACCTGGCTCTCAACATTGGGGACTGTGTATCCCTCGTGAATCGGAGATCACGTTAATGTCGGTCCCGTCTCAATTTGGGACGTAAAAGAACCACTGAGGATGACAAGCACCCTGGCAGTGACCACCCTCAGTGCCAGCATAGAAAGGTCGGCTTGGCGATAATGTTCTGAAAAAGGCTGGCTAGTTGAATGAGACCTCATAAGATCATAACATTGTAACCACAATATATACAGACTAGTCAGTTAATAGAACATTGCCGAGTGCTGGAAAGAACTAGGCAACTAGACAACAGCTAGTTAGCAAACAATCACCGGACTCATTTAGAAAGCATCTCCTCTCCATGCCTGCCTAAAGTAATCTACGCCCACAAAGCTAAAGGCATACCGACTATAGGGTCTTCTAACCTGTCTAAACTTCACAAAATAAACAATAGACCCAAGCCAGCGCTGCACCATCTGCTACTTGCAACATTCCACCCAAGCTCGACAATACTCTGGCCACATACGTGTGGCTGATACAGAGTTCTGAGCTGTACATAAGAAGGAGAAGAAGCAGAATATACTAAACAGTTTATTGTACCAGTATCTCTTCCAAAATACATACCTGGTAGGCCTGCAATGTGGGATGAACAAAATTGCCCACATTTTGAAACAGCAGTTAGTAGTATGATTAAACCTTGGGCCCCTTGACCACTTCACACTTTGTTGACTATTAGACGGCCACATACATGAACTAAGTGTGACATTGTTGATTGAAGGAAATGATGGCCAAACTGATACATGGGATGCCAGATGAGCCTCATGCCTTCCTCCACAGAATGCTACAGAGGAAGGCGGAAAAACTGGTAAGTAGACTGCCCTGTACTGCTCTCCTCTGGAGAAAATTCATCCAAGTTAAGTGGTGATGTCAGAAAAGTGGCGCAAATTCATAGCTAATTAAAATGATATAAAATAATTTGACATTATTTTACAAATATGTGTAATGCACGGTTTCATTGTTGCAAATATTTGAGTATTGGAGGGTCGGCCATTTACAACTGAGCCACATCAAGAAATGTTTTACATATACAGTGTATATTACATGGAAACAAAAGGCAACTTTTTGTGGTTATGCACCTAAAACAGTTTATACAAACTAACCATTTGCGACTACAATAAACATTTTCACGTCAGTGGTTTACTCGGAATGCAACCTCAAAATGGGAGATTCTAATAAAATGTCCGATGTCATGGAGACTGACATCTTGCCTATGGTGCAGTAAATTTAGCATCAACATTGGTTATGACATGCCAGGTTTCTAGTTTTGCTGGACATGTATACAAATACGCCGGCTCATTTATTGGTTTCTCGTATTTCATACAGTTCAGAAACCGAGTTACACTTTTATATGCGCATGAAAGACATGTAACCCAAATAATTGCCTTCTGTTTCCCTTTAAACCACCCTTAAAATTATCATCAGCACATAACAAGATGTTATGTTTTTACCCAGTTAATGTTCACAAAACATATGAACATAGTTATACAGCACGCGTCATCACTCCGCATAGCTGCATGGGTGACACGGCGGTTCTGATTGGCTGAACACGGATATATCGTGTTTTGACAAGAAAGATGGATGGCGCTTATCGCGTTTTGAAAACAGCCACTATTTTGTGCACATCGTATCATGAGGATATATTGCGCTTTTGTTAAATTAAATATTACACTATCTAAACATATGTTTAAGCAAATGTTTAGTCCTGGTTTGGGCGAAATTTCAAAAATGCCGTTTATCGCGTTTTGCCCTGAAACCCTTCATATTGATATCAGGGGGTGGAACTCACCCTTTCCTCTAAGTCTTTGTTGTCGGTCGGTCGGTCGGTCGGTCGGTCGGTCTGTCTGTCTGTCTGTCTGTCTGTCTGTCTGTCTGTCTGTCTGTCTGTCTGTCTGTCTGTCTGTCTGTCTGTCTGTCTGTCTGTCTCACTATATCTCCAGTGTTCTATTTTCTATACTGTTTTTTTTCATGTTGTTATAGGGTGAGATTTCTCAGCCAAGGAGCAGTGCAGCTGCAGACTTGGGTAAGATACATGCTAGTACTTCTGGTGGCAAAATTAAACACAGCTGAGAAGATTACTGTATTAAAGAAAACTAGTTAGATCAAGCAGGAGCTGTTTAAAATGTATCATATGAGTTCCTACAACCAATGAAGAATATTTATATTTACATGATTATACCTGCCAACTTTTTTAAAATTCCGGGAGATTCATCAGCGGTTGGTTCGTTGTGCTGTCTCGGATCTTGACATCAGAAGACGGGGAATATGGTGTTGACTTCACCGCCGCACTGCCATTATTCTTCAAGGGGGGATGCTGTTGGAGAGTTGGTAGAGTTGGCAGGTATACAATCTGTGAATCACTCCATCAGTGGAGAAGACAAGAACTATTTTGTTTAAAATGCACACAGAAAATACTTCAGAAATAATAAGGAATTTAAAGTGATTATTCACCAAGCAACAACAGTGATTCTGTCAGTTAGATCTTTTATGTATCTTTAAAAAAGGTTTTTTACACACATAACAGCAAATTAAAAAATCTAGACTGGGAGGATTGTGGTAAATAAAGATGAAAAATTCTATGACAACGTGTTGATATCCCCCAGGTCACCGGAGATCTGCGAGCCCACAATCGTTGCGAAGGAGTCAACTGGTGACATCTGCTGGCGGTGAGCTCCCTGTTGATGAGAAGATATCTTACACAACACACCAAATAGAAATACAATTTGTTGCACTGCTACAATATGTTTTATACTAGCAGAAGTTCTATTATTTTCTTGGGAAAGAAATTAATATTTTGAGTATTGTTTTACAACGAGCTTATTTGTTTCCGTTACCTAAATCGGCCATGGGTGGTAATTATTGGCAGAAAGTTTGTTATCTGGTGTGCTCCTTCCAAATTTGCATTCAGGAGTGTGTGACTCATCCGACTTCAAAGGTATTTGCCTGCCTCAACAATTAGTGCCAATAACGGTTGTTGATAATTTGAATGTTTTGTTTACAATTTAAACTTTTTAAACATAATTAATAAGAATAAAAAGCCTCCCTTTAAGCTAGATGTGATAGTGTAATTTTTTTGTTTCATTGTATGTAGACGGTCTGGCAGTGGCTAAGGACCGAGGTTATGACAGACCATGGCAGACCAACACAAAGCGACTTCCTCACTCAAAGGGCTCCAGGACCGACTTGGCAGAGGTCGGAAAAGGTAGAGTAGAGTCGGCTCCACAAGTGTGACGTACTAGCTGGATACATCCCCTCTTAAAGGGAAGCAGAAGACAAATGTGTGGACCTATACACATAAAAGAGTTATACAATCTAACCAGTTGCAACTACAGGTGTACAATGAACAATATCATGCCTGTGGTTTACTCAGAATTTATTTTTAAAGTGGGAGATTCTAGTGCAATGTTACAGTTCCTGGGGCTGACGTATTGAAATACGCCCCCGATGCTGATCATTAAGTGCCCAGAGCTTCTTTGACCACGGAGCTGCAGTAATGAATATGCCAGCTCATATGTTGGTTTTTCATATTCCTTCGATTCAGAGTTATGCTGGTAACAACTGTCAAGTTCAATGACACAAACTAGAGTAATATTCTCCGTTTGACGACTGGCAAATTGGGAAGAGCAGGCAATGGTGAAGTCATGCTTTCTATCACAATGGCGCAGTTTGTGGAATTTAAATTGTGCCTTCAACAAGTTGATTTTAGTAAATTGCTGGCGTAATATACTTGATTGTTGTTGCTAATGGTTAGTTTATGTTAATTCTTTTAGATGCGTAGATCCAAAAAGATGCCTCTTATCTCTTTTTAGTGTGAAACTTAAATATTGTGGTATACTGAACCATTAGTTGTGCTGCCACCTAGGGACTGCATTGTTTACAGCTTGCACAGTGCTGCCACCTAGTGAACGGTTGCAGCAAATTGTGAACTCGAATAACATTTTAACTGTAATTATTTGAAATGTTTTTTGAAGGATTTGTTAATGTGACAAGGAAAATCAGTCTTGGGTCTAATTAGGAGAAATACAACACAAGATGGGATACCTAATTGAACATTTTGAGTATTGCAAACAAAATGGAGGCTATATCACGGGGCATAGATAAACTAGCCAACACACAAAGAAAAACAAATGCACTTTTTTGAGAACCGGATGTTGAATGTATAATACTTTATGAAGATGTTGATAAACTTATTTCTTGAAACAAATAAAAAAGGTAATACAACTTGAAGGCACAAAGTAGCAATAGTTATTAAGGAACTGTTCAGATTGGATTGTTATATAAATACTTATTGCGATTATAATAAATATGTAACTTTGTTTCATTTAGCAGCCATACCAACTGGTGATGTCTTTAAAAACATAAAGCTAGTTGCTTTGATTTATTGAGATGTTTGCTGCTCAGACAACTATGGATGAATCGAATGGTGAGCCTCTCACTAGAGGGCACCACTAAGGTAGTATTAATAAAAAATAATGTATTAAAAATACGAGCATTAACTTGCATATAATTACGTAAAGAAATGTAAAATAAAGTTTTAAATGAAGAGTCACATTGCGTATACATATTTAATTCCATCTGACGTTGTGGAGTGCAGCTCAGACTCTCAACCGAGAGAACCCAAGTTCAAATTCTGTGGTGCTAAATCCAGTCCTTGCCTTGGGCAAGTTTGTTTACTCTACGTTGGTCTAGTTCACTCAGGTATATGAATGAGTACCTGGTGATTATTTGTGTATGAATGGTTTCATGCAATAATTACAGCATGTTTGAATGCTTCCCAGAGAAGATAAGATGGCATTCGATTGAACAGATCAGCCAGGGAGTAAAGAGTAAAATGCTTTGAGAGGTCCTAAGAACTGAATACAGCATTATATAATAATAATAAATAATAATCTGAGCTGAGAGACGCAATATACAAGAATCATTGGGCAATATATACAAGAATCATTAGGCAAAATCATGAACAGGGACGAGAGTCGTCATTAGAGCAAAGGACCGCCAAAGATTAGGGTGGGAATGCGATTTCAAATAAATAATTCTAGATTTTTTATTACGAAAGGTCGCTATAGTTTCAGATGGTTTTAAAGTGATAGGGAGTTGATTCCAGATTTTATGTGCAACTATAGAGAAGGCACATATGCCAATGTTAAGCTTAGTTTTAAGTAGTTGTTGCTTAGTTTTTACTTAGTTTTAACAGATGATCGGAGGTTCCTGGGAATATCTTTAAAATGCAGGAGACTAACCAGATAGGATGGCTGCTGTGTTGAATATACTTTTACCTGTTTACATCAGATGGAAAGCCAGGCTGGGACAGTCGCAACCGGGTGAACTTTGAGGAACTGTGGGGTGACGGAGACACAAAGCAGGCCGCGAGGGCGCTACGGGCCACGAGGTCAGGGTCACCCAGCAAGGCCACGCTGACCTGGGCTGATGAACAGGGGGAGGTGGTTCACGTTTTCGTTGTATCTCTCGCACCCTTTTTAAACGAGCTTTTCACTAATGTGATTGTGTCACTTTGACTGTTTTCTTTTTTTATGTATACTAAACATTGTAATGTTATTATTTTGCATGCGCATATATAGGTTTATAGTGGAACGTTGCTTTATGGTCACCTCAGTAATACAGCCACCTCACAATTAAGGTCGCACTAGGAGAGTCCAAAATTAGTTCTGTAACAGTAAAATATAGGGAATTAGTCTCTCTAATACGGCCACCTTGCTATTCAGGTAACTTTTCCCCAGTCCCAAGGGTGACCTTAATAGGGAGGGTCCACTATATTATAATTGCTATTACATATATATATATATTTAGAGATTTATCTTTTAGACTATTTAATTTGCTTTTACTTAATACATATATAATACTTTTATTAAATATATACAGTTTTATGTAAAGCGTCTGATGGTATTTTATTTTAAGTGGATTCAGGTGCAATAAAAATGTTGATTATTATTAGTAAATAGTAGCCGTCATTTCATTAATCATCTTACATACACTGATTATTACAAATTGTGCTAGTGCTAGATGTTTTTGTTACGTGGAATAATTTTATGTATTTTTTACATGTTTTGATTGCATAAAATCTACTCAAACTTTGTCTACGGTTTCTCTCACTGTTGACACACAATAATGTCTTAGGCAATTAATAATTACATTTAATGTAAGTTATGTTTTTTCAAATTTCTTATGTCACACAAATGTACTTAACATTTTATTAATCATTATCATTGTGCAGCCGTAGTGTCCCGTGGTTGGGACATCATTGTGCAACCGTAGTGTCCCGTGGTTGGGACATCATTGTGCAGCCGTAGTGTCCCGTGGTTGGGACATCATTGTGCAGCCGTAGTGTCCCGTGGTTGGGACATCATTGTGCAGCCGTAGTGTCCCGTGGTTGGGACATCATTGTGCAGCCGTAGTGTCCCGTGGTTGGGACATCATTGTGCAGCCGTAGTGTCCCGTGGTTGGGACATCATTGTGCAGCCGTAGTGTCCCGTGGTTGGGACATCATTGTGCAGCGTAGTGTCCCGTGGTTGGGACATCATTGTGCAGCCCTAGTCTCCCGTGGTTGGACGAAGGCCTCAGCATGTCGTTCCCAAATCTGCCTGTCTTGCGCTATCCTCTGCCAGATGGTGCCCTTCCGGTACTCGTCTGCTGGGGACTGGGGGCCTTGGCTTCACTGTACTTTGCTTATTGGCCTACCCTTCCCTTGGCCAGTGCGGGTTGGAAGGGGGGAGACGTAGGGTGAATGAAATTGCCCAAGTTTCGACTTGGTTTCAAGTACTCTAACCACTCGGCCACTGCGTCCCACATTTTATTATAGTTTTACAATTATAAATATATATATATACACATATGTATATATGTATGCATATAGTTTTTAGCAATTATACATATTTTTATATTTCACTATATATAATTTGTATGTAATATATATTATATGGACAGTTTCATATTTATTCCATGTCTTTTACATAAATTGTGTAAAGAAAACGCACTATGTATAAACATTAATTCATTATCATTATGTCATGTGCGCAAATTGTTCCTTGATCAAGGGTTGTTTGAATGTTGCTGAAAGCAGGACGAGGAGTTGTTGTACCTTAGCTATGGCTACCGGGGGGTCCACCGCAGTCAAACCAGCTCGGATGACCCACTCGATGGAGAGTTCAAGAACGCCAAGGAACCCAGGAAACAGGAGGAGACAGTTGACAGGTGACATTGCAGGCACACACGCACACACACACACACACACACACACACACACACACACACACACACACACACACACATGCATGCACACATATACGTGCCCACACACACACGCTTGCAAAATATGACAAAACAATGCCAAAATTAATGCGGATTTGTACAGAATCTGAAGTCTTGAAATCCACATTTCTTGTAGCAAGTTTGAGTCTGGTTGACCTACCTGTCACTGACATATTACCTAGTAAAAGGTCCATCAAGCCATCATAAAATGGATGCCGAACACATAGAGTGTTCGTCCATTTTGTCCAGTTATTTCTCTGAGGGCTAAAGCTTTTAGTTATGAGGTGAGGGATAAAATACCTACTCGTAGGTGCTCGTAAACAGTGTGTTTGTGCCACCATAAATCATACGAACAAACAACACGAATACTGTTGTATGACAGAACATTACTATTTTCTGTTGTTCTTGACAATCGCAAATTCTTAGAGCGGGTCTTGCGGGACAACTGGAAAAAGTCTGCAGGCCAAATTTGGCCTGCTTGTCAGGGTTTGTGGAACGCTGCCATAGGCAAACCATGGTGCCGTGGATCAATCAATTCAAGGTGCATCTGTCGCAGAGTTGTGGTGTCAAGTAAAACGAAGGACATTCGGTCGGCGGCACTGAGACATAAACTTGAACTACAGCAGAAACTTGCGGAGCAAACAAAACAAGACTCCGGCATCGAGGATGATCACGACTTGGAGCCTGACACAGCCTTTGAACTCATGGGTAGGTGTCATGTTTATAACAGTTTGTATTGACGGTAATCTTGTTGCTGGTGATTGCAACTGTTAACCAACGGCAGCTTGACAACTGTCACAAATACCTAGACACAAATGTCTCATTTGCATATTGGTATCTATGGTAACAACAGGTAACAATGGACCCATGTTATGCATAAATGGCGGAATAAATGTTGTGTATGAAACTGTGCAGTTACTTCCTTGTTCTTTTTCATTGTTGACCTATTATGGTGCATCGAGAATATCAAGTAATGTGATATTTGTTTTCTTAGACTGATGAAGAATGTGGCAAAATGGTTTCTCTCAAAATAGTTTTTACCCCCATCCTTTTATAATTACCCTTGTATATGTTGTATATTCAAAACAACTCTGCCCTTATGTGCATAATACAAAATTAATCATCACATCAGAGACAATGTCACAGACAACAGACACAAATTTTAGCATTACAACTTTTCTAGCAATGTTACATAGATGCGCATTTTAGCACCTTATTTCTCCCCATTCGTAACATGGGCACAAGTCTACAAGTGTTTACTATGTTTACTAACATGCAGACGGGTTTAACTTCATAGCTTCACCTTCATTTCACACAAGTTACATCTGTTGAGAGTTTTGTAATGATTAAGTAATGGGTTTGGAATGGTTGAAGGGTTGCAGAGATTTGAATATATAGGTACTGGTATTGTCTATCTCCCTAATGTAGTATGCAGGTAAGCTCACTTGTGACGGTGACGGGCCCAACAAAAAATTCACAGGACGCTGGTCCATGGTTATGTCGACTCCTGGTCATCATTATTTCTAAATTTTGCTTGAGTCGACAACATTTCTTTTTGATATGTTTGTGTCTGTTAGGTATTAAAAATGCATTGTCATTTATTTAAAATTATATATCTTATGAATGATGTCATTTGTTTGCAGAGAATCTTGATGATTTGGCGAAGGAGGGGGCACGACATGTCAAACAGTCTGGTGTTAGGGTCAGCAAGGTAGGTCAAGAAATGTATTTTGCAAAAATGTTCCTTGTATACACACTTTTAGTCTACTAACTTTACACGATAAAGTTTGCAGCATCCATACTTGATACAGTTGAGTTTCCAGATTTAATTTGATCCATTTCTCATTAAACTCAAGATGATTGTTGGGTGGGTGTACATCTGGATACTTTGTCAACTTTTATGATTAGCAAACATGATAATTTCACCTATCTCATATATATATATATATATAATATAGATATATATACACACACACACACACACACACACACACACACACACACACACACACACACACACACACACACACACACACACACATATATACACTCCTAACAGCAGCAAACTCTGACCAAATATGCATATATTGCCGTGTTAGGCAGAACAGTTTTGGTCTGCTTAAAGTTTTGACTCCTTGTTTCGTTTTAAAATTTGAACTGTTGGTATACGTAGTGTAACTAGAAATATAATTATATGAACAATTATTTGCACTAAAATACTGTATTTTGGTGGTTTCTAGAACAATGTTTGCGGAGGTTGTATATCCTATCTCTCATAATGGAGCACTCTGCATATGCTGCCCTTAGGAATATATATATATATATACAATATATATTATATATATAATATATATATATAAGTCTGTTTATATATACATATATATTCCTAACAGCGGCATATGTCGACCAAATGTGCATATGGGACCGCCTTAGGCAGACCACCGTTTGTAAGTTTTGACCCCTGGTTGCGTAGACGATATTTTTTTTTAATTTGAATTGTTAGTATATGTAGTGTTCCCAGACATATAATGATATCAATAATTACTTGCACCTAAAAAAATATTTTATTTTTATTTTGAGAGACGTTTTCTCAGAGGTTGTATATCCTATCTCTCATAATGGAGCAGTCGACCTATGCTGCCGTTAGGCTTATAATTATATATATATATTTAATATATACATACGTACACACATATTGACAACAGCCTGTGTTGTGTAGACTTTGAGAGAGCGGCGAGAGTCTGAGGCACAAGTGAGAGTGAGCATCTGTGCCAGATGTGCCAAGTAAGTCTCCTCTCACTGTCTCTGTCTGTTGGTCCATCACTTGATCTTTGTCACCAAATCACTTTCACAATCTATGCTCCCCTTCCCTCGTCTTGTCCACCCCCACACTATGACTGACCTGACACTCCTTCTCCTTCCAGTCCTTCCCACCTCCCCTTATCTTCCATCTCATCTCCTTGTTTGGCCTTCCTGTTTCCCTGTTTCCTTGTCTCCCCATCTTTATTCTTTGACTCATCTCTACTCATTATTATCTGTTCATCCACTTTTCTACTCATCTTTCTCGGTACCCGTTCAAATTTATTTCCCTCCCTTCCTCTGCTTGTCTCTCTGTCTCCCCACCCTCTCTTTCTCCCACTATTCTGGTCATTTGTTCTCCTTGTTTTCCTATCTATTACTTATTATTTCATTTCATCTGCAGATTTGTCAACAAATAATTCCATCCACTACAGAATCATCATGATACTTAACTCTCGATACTTAATGTATTCCTCCTCTATCCTCTTTATTTCCCACCTTCTCTCCCTCCCTCCAAATCTCCCTCCCTCCCACTCTCCCTCCCTCCCTCTCTGTCCCTCCCTCCCTCTCTTCTCCCTCCCTCCCTCCCTCTCTCCCTCCCTCCATACCTCCCTCCCTCTAACCCTCCCTCTATTCCTCTCCACCCTCTTTCACTCTCCTTCTCTGTCTCCCACCCTTTCACCACTGTCCTTCACACTCCCTCCCACCCTCCCTCTTCTCCCCTCCATATCTTGCTCTCCCCCCACCCCGTGAAGACTTGGTATGCAGAACACAATTTACAATATACTGACTATAACAACAACTCAAAATATCTCCTGTTCACATTTCTGTTGCCATTTTCACAGTAACCAATAAATTCACAATTAAAGTCAATCTTTATATTAATTAACATGCTACCTTATTTTTGACATTAGTTTGGTATTAAACTGTGAGGTTTTCACAAATTTTACAATTATATTTCCTGACTGCAAAATCGTTCTATTTTAGGGTAATGACCGGGGGTGTACCAAGTGAACCCACACAAGGTGAGCCTCAAGGTCAAGGCTGTAGTCACATGACGTGATGTAAATGCTGTTGTACATTTTACCTGTGATGTAATTATAGTATTAGTGTCACAACACTGACCTAAATACTTAGTTACTTTATCAATTCAGTGCCATTTTGCCAAGCATTCTTCAGTATAGTTCATTTTTATGCAAACAACTTCTTTTTATCATATCCAGTGCGTTATTTTACCTTGTGGTTGTAGAGGCTTTCGTCAACGTAGCACGCCAACTTCTGCAGTACATGTGACATACGACGTCATCATACCTGTGAGATAGGCCGCAATTCCCCTCATCTCGATTGATTGGTGTTTTGGTCTTTCTGATCCATATGGCTTCTAAAAAAATCAATCACTCGAGACAAGGGGAATTACAAACTATCTCACATATGATGACGTCATTCATCGCAAGTACTGAAGAAGTTGGCGTGCTACGTTGACAACAGTCTACAACTACAGGGTTAAATCACGTATTAGACACGTCAAATGAAATTGTTTGCATACAGTGCCAGTTGCCCATGACATTCATGTCCACACATCCCCTATCACCCAGGAGCCGGTTTCATGAATGTTCTTAATGCTAAGATGATTGTTTAGTAAATTATGCAATTTTTTTAATATAAGCAAAAGTAGGAGTTTGCGCAAAACACGTGACACTATGTAATTGTGTAACTTTAAGAACGCTT
Source organism: Paraescarpia echinospica (assembly GCA_020002185.1). NCBI lineage: Eukaryota > Metazoa > Annelida > Polychaeta > Sabellida > Siboglinidae > Paraescarpia > Paraescarpia echinospica. The sequence goes on from CM034532.1 coordinate 55,610,797, forward strand.
CATGAAACAGGCCCCAGGAGTGATAGTTCTGAGAAGATAATCTGCAACTGTCACTGCTTGAATATCCCATATTTATGCCAACACCATACATTAATGTGGCATATTTCTGGCAAACCATACAATTAATGTGGCATATTTCTGCTAAAACCATACAATTAATGTGGCATATTTCTGGCAAAACCATACAATTAATGTGGCATCTTTCTGGCAAAACCATACAATTAATGTGGCATATTTCTGCTAAAACCATACAAATAATGTGGCATATTTCTGGCAAAACCATACAATTAATGTGGCATATTTATGGCAAAACTATACAATTAATGTGGCAAATTTCTGGCAAAACCATACAATTAATGTGGCATATTTCTGGCAAAACCATACAATTAATGTGGCATATTTCTGCCAAAACCATACAATTAATGTGGCATATTTCTGCCAAAACCATACAATTAATATGGCATATTTCTGCCAAAACCATACAATTAATGTGACATATTTCTGCCAAAACCATACAATTATTGTGGCATATTTCTGCCAACACCATACAATTAATGTGGCATATTTATGCCAACACCATACATTAATGTGGCATATTTCTGGCAAACCATACAATTAATGTGGCATATTTCTGCTAAAACCATACAATTAATGTGGCATATTTCTGGCAAAACCATACAATTAATGTGGCATCTTTCTGGCAAAACCATACAATTAATGTGGCATATTTCTGCTAAAACCATACAAATAATGTGGCATATTTCTGGCAAAACCATACAATTAATGTGGCATGTTTATGGCAAAACCATACAATTAATGTGGCATATTTCTGCCAAAACCATACATTAATGTGGCATATTTATGCCAAAACCATACTACTAATGTGGCATATTTCTGCCAAAACCATACAATTAATGTGGCATATTTATGCCAAAACCATACAATTAATGTAGCCTCTTTCTGGCAAAACCATACAATTAATTTGGCATATTTCTGCTAAAACCATACAAATAATGTGGCATATTTCTGGCAAAACCATACAATTAATGTGGCATATTTCTGGCAAAATCATACAATTAATGTGACATATTTCTGGCAAAACCATACAATTAATGTGGCATATTTCTGGCAAAACCATACAATTAATGTGGCATATTTCTGCCAAAACCATACAATTAATGTGGCATATTTCTGCCAAAACCATACAATTAATGTGACATATTTCTGCCAAAACCATACAATTAATGTGGCATATTTCTGCCAAAACCATAAATTAATGTGGCATATTTCTGCCAAAACCATACAATTAATGTGGCATATTTACGCCAACACCATACAATTAATGTGGCATATTTAGGCCAAAACCATACATTTAATGTGGCATATTTCGGCTTAAACTGCTTACGTTCACACAACATTAATACCCGGTTTGCTATGACAGACTACATGTGTGTGTGTGCGTGCGTGCGTGCGTGCGTGCGTGCGTGCGTGCGTGCACGAGTGAGTGTGCGTATGTTCACTGAGATGAGCTCATGACATCGTGGTTAGTAACATTGCCATCGCTATGGTAACTGAGTTAACATTCTTCTTTGTCGTCAGACTATGGTCAACTGCCTGACTATGACATTGATACGGAGCAAGAGTTTCCTGAAAGCAGGCCTCAGTCAGGTGGGTGGATGAATGCAATAATGTTAAGTTTGATACATTATTATTATTAAATCTGTGTGTATTTGTCAGGTCAGGTGTTGACTTGCTACTGGTACCAAGTAATCCAGTACTACCCGTTCCATGGTCGGGTCGTCAGCGACTAAACCGGCTCCCCCACCAGGCTGACCTGGTGAGGAGGGTGTGTGGACACCCAGCTGGACTAAAAATAAAACCTGTCAAAGGGCGGAGGAGCTCTCAGTGAGCCAACGGCCATCCACAATCTGTGTGACCACGGATCAGAATTTAGTCTCCGCACCCCACAGCGAGTCGTAGAAGGCGACTGTGTGGTTAGCATCAGGAAGGGCATCCGGCTGTAAAACTTCAATACTTCTTCCAATATGGCAAGCAAACCGCATAGGCAGGGTACAGCCTTAAGTACTCCGTGGACGTCCTCACCAGCCTACGTCAAGTCGAATGGTGGAGGAGGAGGCCGAGCCGCAGCACTGAATGACGGTTGCAGACCCGATGCACTGCGGGGAGGCCGGTCTGAAAGGAGAAGATCTCAGGATGTCTGTATGAGAGTGGCTTCGTGGAACATTGGGAGTATGTCAAGGAGGTCTGGAGAAGTGGTGGACGTGATGGTTGGGAGGAGAGTGGATGTTGCTTGTGTTCAGGAGACCTGATGGAGAGGAGGCAGTGTGAAGTGATTGGGCAGGAGTGGTGAGCGGTACAAGTTCGTCTGGCAGGGATGTGCTGATGGGAATGGTGGTGTCGGAGTGCTGGTCACGGAGAAGTGGGTAGACCGGGTGGTGAATGTCAAGAGGGTGAGCGAGCGGATCCTGGTTGTGAAATTGCTGGTAGGGAAGCGGCTGGTGAATGTCATCTCAACGTATGCCCCACAGGTCGGCAGGACACAAGATGAGAAGGATGCTTTCTGGGATATGTTGATCGAAATTGTGTCCAGGATACCAACAGGAGAAGCAGTTATCCTGGGCGGGGACCTTAATGGCCATGTGGGGTCAGCTGCGGACGGATACGAGGGTGTGCATGGAGAGATGGGCTTTGGGGCGAGGAATGTGGAGGGAGAAAGGATCCTAGAGTTTAGAGACTCGATGGAGATGGTGGTGTGCAACACGTTTTTCAAGAAGGAAGAGAGGCACCTAGTGTCGTATGAGTCCGGTGGTCGCAGAAGTCAGATCGACTTTCTGATGGTGAGGAAAGTGGACTGTAGACTGGTGAGGAACGTGAAGGTGATTGCTGGTGAGGAGTGTGTTTCACAGCACCATCTCGTTGTCGGAGACATGACCCTGGGCAGCGGTAGGCGCATTAAGAAGAAACATGTGCCAAGGCTCAGAGTGTGGAAACTTTCCGAAGAGAAAGCGAGGAATGAGTTCCGGGAGAAGGTAGCCCACTTGGCTGAGGAAGCAGCTGAAATGAAGGGCGTGGATGGGAGATGGAAAACGATGAAGAAGATATGGCTCAAGGCCACTGAGGAGATCTGCGGGTGGACAAAAGGTGCGTCTAGGCACAGGGAGACATGGTGGTGGAACGATGAGGTGAAAAGGGTGGTCGATGAGAAGAGGAGCTGCTTCAGAAGGTGGAAAAAGACAAAGGTGGAGGAGGACAGATTGGCGTACCTCGACGCGAAACGCAGGGGCTCGGAGATCGGTGTGGCTGGCACAAGATGCCAAAAGGCAGGAGTTTGTTGAGGAACTGGCAAGTGAGGAGGGAAAATGGCAGTTCTTCAGGATCGCGAAACAGATGATGAAAGAAAGGCGGGACGTGACCGGCACAAGCTGTGTGAAGGATGAGCTCGGAAACATCGTGACAGATAGTAAAGGAATGAAAGAGGTGTGGAAAAAGTACTTGGAGAAGCTGCTGAATGTCGAGAACACCTGGGATGGCGAGGTGGAATGTGACGTGGTGGAGGGGCCGAGCTGCCACATCACAGAGGAGGAAATATCGAAGGCTTTGAAGCACACTAAGACGGGGAAGGCAGCGGGTCCATCTGGTGTTGTTTCAGAAATGATGAAGGCAGCAGGCGACATGGGCATGGAATGGTTGACTAACCTATGCAACAACATCGTGGCAGAGGGCCGCATTCCCACCGACTGGAAAAACAGCATCCTAGTCCCTCTATTAAAAGGGAAGGGCGATCCCCTAGAGTGTGGTTCTTTGAGGGCCATCAAGCTCCTGGAGCAGGCCATGAAGGTCATGGAGAGGGTGCTAGAGGTGAGAATGAGAGAGCAGGTGCAGGTCAACGAGATGCAGTTTGGCTTTATGCCAGGGAAAGGGACGACAGATGCCATCTTCATCGTGCGACAAATGCAGGAGAAACACCTGGCCAAGAAGAAGAAACTATACCTAGCCTTTGTCGACCTGGAAAAGGCGTTTGACAGGGTACCAAGGAAGTTGATGAGATGGGCCATGAAAAAATCGGGTGTGGAGGAGTGGCTGGTGAAGGCAGTGATGACGTTGTACAGTGAGGCGAGCACCGTGGTGAGGACAGGGCATGGAGACAGCAGCAGCTTTGAGGTGAAGGTGGGGGTGCACCAGGGCTCAGCATTGAGCCCACTGCTGTTTGCCATTGTGATGGACATGGTGACGAAGGAGGCGAGAGGAGGACTGCCCTGGGAGCTGCTGTATGCAGATGATCTCATCCTTATGGCAATGACCAGGGAAGAACTAAGAAGGAAGCTGGTGGAGTGGCGCACGAGATTGGTGGCCAAAGGACTGAAGGTGGACGCCGGGAAGTCGAAGGTGATAGTCAGCATAGGTGACAGAGGAGTGATGTCAGAGTCTGGTGCATGGCCATGTGGAGTCTGTAGCAAGAGTGTAGCCACAAACTCGCTTCAGTGTACATCGTGTACGAAGTGGGTCCACAGGAGATGCAGTGGTGTGACGGGTAGCCTGCTGGCAGTGAGCGCAACGTTTGTGTGCAAGAGGTGTCGGGGAGAGGTACCGCCAGCAGAAGTGACGGAAGAGGGCTTGGAGGTGGATGGAGAGACATACAACAGAGTAGACAACTTCTGCTACCTGGGCGACATGCTAAATGCGAAGGGTGGGGTGGATGCAGCAGTAACAGCGAGAGTGAGGTGTGCCTGGCAGAAATTCAGGGAGTTAACACCCTTCTTGACTTCCAAAGCGCCCCCCCTGAAGATGAAGGGCCAGGTGTACACAGCTTGTGTCAGAAGTTGCCTGTTGTATGGGTGTGAGACGTGGGCCATGAGGACCGATCATGACACGAGGATGGAAAGGGTTGAGATGAGGATGGAGAGATTGATGTGCGGCGCATCACTCAGTGACAGACAGCCCAGTGCAGAGCTTAGAAGGAGAGTAGGAGTGGAGGCGATTGGGGATGTGATCAGAAGAAGCAGGCTGAGGTGGTACGGGCATGTAGAGCAAAAGGACGACGAGGACTGGGTGAAGGGCTGTACAAAGTTAGTGGTGGAGGGGACAGCTACCGTCGTCAGACCAAGGAAGACCTGGCAGAACTCCGTGTCTGCAGACTTGAATCTGATGGGTATCGACCATCGGGATGCACAGGACCATGTCAAGTGGAAGAGGGCATTTGGAAGAAAGGCGAACCCAGCAGAGCCTGGAAACACCGCCTCTAAACGACGATGATGATGTGTGAATTTTGAACTTTTAAATTAAACTTGCGAATCACAATATGCTGTGTCTGTGTGTGTTTAAATAGAATGCTACGTATATCTATGAACACTTTGCCAGTTAATTATTTTCAAACAGCATGCATTCAAAAACTTCCAATATAAAGCTATCTGACAAATACCCCTAGCGCACAAGAAATGCAGTAAATATTCCAGTGACACACGTTAAATAAGTATCCAGAAGATGACACCACTTCCTCGTGTTGTCAAAGCTAACAGATCGCATTGGCAGTGATGTCTATAACTTCAGTCATATGTGGGGGAGAGAAAAGTGCATACAAATATCTGTCTGGTATGTGCACGCTTATGTGTGTGTGTGAGTGCGTGCATGCGTGCGTGCATGTGTGTGCACGTTCGCATGTGTGTGTGTGTGTCTGCGCGTTTGTGTGGGTTGTGTTTACTTGTGTGTGCGTACGTACATACGTATGTGTGTATTTGTGCATGTGTGTGCATATGTGTATATTTGTGTATTTTTATGTGTATTTGTGTGAGCGTGTGTGCATTTGTTATGCATGCATGTATGTGTGCCTTTGTGCACGTGTAAATGCACCTGTGCGTGCATACTTCCATGCCTCTGCGTATTAGATGGTCATTTATGTTTTAATGATATATGGTGTAATTCTGTATGCAGTGGTGTAATTCTGTATGCAGTGGTGTAATTCTGTATGCAGTGGTGTGTGGGATCTATGTGTATTAGAAATAGTCAACATTTAACAATACTGACAAGATTGCTACCCAAAGTAATAAGTTCCATTTGGCAAATAGGCAGTGAAGTGAGAGTCCAACCATTTTGATTACTGTGAGTCCAAAACTTGTTATTAATGTGTTGCCTACCCTTTAAATGCAAAGAAGAGCCAACCTTCTTCTCAACCATTGGATATGAAGACATGGAGTCTATGTAAAGCCTTCCCTCCCTCCTGTATGTTGTTGGTGAAGATTGCCTGTTAGCAGCAATAGAGGCAGGGAGGAATTCCTGGAGCACCAGTCAAACTGAAGCACACCTCTCTGTTGTAGCACTCTTTAGCAATGTCGTTGATGACGATGACGACGATGAAGAATTTGAAAGCGTTTCACAAGTCACAGGTCCAGTAAGTAGTGAGATGAACCCAAGACATATAATAACTATGGCAGTCTTTTTTGTGGATTGTTTTGTTTTGGTATTGAGCTTGCATGTTGTTGTGAATATTGCTTGTATTATTTTATGCAAATTTTAGTTCCGATATTCATGTTAAACTTCAGTGTGTATCAGGCATGGGACAATTAACTTAAAGAGTTAATTAATTAAATTACAAGTAACTTGAAAATGTCCCAATTAAATTAAATTTACCTGACATATTTATTAGGTCAATTAAATTAAATTAAATTGACCCCTCATGTTTCTTAATTAAATTAAATTAACAATTAACTTTCATTCAATTAACAATTAACTTCAATGAACTTCAATTAACTTTCTGTTGTAAAAAACAGGCAAAAACATAGCAATTCATTGACTGACAGTGTTAACACATTTAATAGTGTTTTCTAAGAACAGACAAACATAATTATACATGGTCCACAAGAACTGTAACTTAGTAGATAGTAGAGGCCAGCTTCTGTCTCGAGAGACAACGCTTGTTGTAGCTGCATCAGGTAGATGACTTGGATTTCTGGCATGACGTCTCGCTTGCTTGGTTTCCTGGTTTATCTAGTATGCTTCTATGTAATTTACTGAACCATCAGATGACTCTGTCCTCAGCAAAAACCTGCCAGCGTAAAGGGTCAATACCGTAGTCTTTTAGATCTATCTTGACCACATCTTTGAATCTTAATTTGGGCCTGCCTACTGGACGTTTGCCCTCAGTCAACTATTAACCAGCATCTTTCATCACCGAATACTTTTCCAGCTACACCAAGCAGCTCCAGTTTCCAGATACCCGTTGTATTGCATGCACTTGGATGGGTGATAAAAGTAGTAAAAGTCAGTAACAAAACTCGGTACTCTGCCAGGTGGGCTCTCTGTCACACTCGGTACTCTGCCAGGTGGGCCCTCTGTCACACTCGGTACTTTGCCAGGTGGGCCCTCTGTCACACTCGGTACTTTGCCAGATGGGCCCTCTGTCACACTCGGTACTCTACCAGATGGGCCCTGTGTCACACTCGGTACTCTGCCAGGTGGGCCCTCTGTCACACTCGGTACTCTGCCAGATGGGCCCTCTGTCACACTCGGTACTCTGCCAGATGGGCCCTGTGTCACACTCGGTACTCTGCCAGGTGGGCCCTTTGTCACACTTGGTACTCTGCCAGATGGGCCCTGTGTCACACTCCCAGTGGAGCTTATTCACTGATTGACTCTGGCTGGAGAGTTAGACTATTCAAACAATTATCTATGCCTGTAACTGTCTTTGATGTCAATTGAGTGAACTTTGGTCACTGCGCCCAATGGTTTTAAAGCACTAACAGCAGACAGCCGGCCAGTGTTTATCACCAAAGGAACGCATAAAATAATGTGAAATAAAACAAAAACAAAGTGACTTGTAAGTTAATTGAGATTTTGTCAATTAAATAAAAATTAACCTCTTCCAGAAAAGTTAATTAATTAAACTAAACTAATTTGCGCATGTTGAGAAAGTTAATTAATTATATTAAATTAATTTAATTTAATTAACAAATCAGCAATTGAAATTAACCCATGCCTGATGTGTATCAGGTTTGATTTGAAATGATAAACTGCAGGGGCGTACACAGGGAGTTTTTTTGGTTACCCAAAAACCCGTCCAAATTTCTGCACTGCTGTATGATGAAAATTATGGCAATGTACGTGAATACGCGGAAGGATGACATAAGGGCTGGAACAGGGTTAGGGTTGTATCTTGGTTTTGAACAGCACTGTCCCCCCCTTGTTTGGATGCCATGAGTTCACAGCCGAGACAGTGGAGAAACTGAAATTACAGCACTGCAGCGGAGAAACATTTTCAAAGCATAACCAAGACAGTAAAAATAAAATGTTAGCATTTTTAGCCTCGTTTACTTCCTGGTGTTAGCTATGTGTAGGAACATGCAGACTTGTCTGTGGAATTGTTCTGTTCAGCCTATAGCAATTCACTGCTGGGCAAGGTCTCCTGGTGATGATGGTTTATTACAGAACACATTGATACATGCACAATGCATTCGATGGTACATAATACATACTTTGTTGTAGTTTCTATAAGGAAGGTGTTCCAAGGTGCAAGTATAATAGTTTAACAAAAAGAAAACAGATTGTGCAGTTAAAGAGAAAAAAACAGAAACACAAATCAAGGCAATAATATTTTAATGAATACGTTTAATAAATTGCAACAACGAATGTTAATTATATGTCTTCACCAATTTTTTAGGACAATCTTCAGCTTAGTGTTCCACTTTATGCCTACTATTAATATTGTTTTTATTTTCCATTTAGAGACGCCCAGTTTGGCAGGAAGACTCTGATGGTAGGTGGTCTTTTCTTTTTCTTTCCTATGTAAAAATATGTTAATAATAAACATCATAAAAAATGCTTCTAAGCTAGGATTCCATGTGTATGGAAATGCATATGGACGCAGTAAGCACCATGTGGAATACCTCTGAGTGACATCACATTTGGAAATTTCCTATCTGATTCCAGTGCGGATATATGATTCGAATCGCTACATGGAGCGATTCAATTTTCCACCTCCGCTTGTCAAAACTCATCCGCCTATGTACTTACGGAACTAATAATTTCTGCTGGGCACTATATTTATTGTTTGCCACATGCCACATCCGCACGTCATTTCCGTACATATGGAATCCTAGCTTTAATCTCTTCCGCAAGTGATCTTTTATACTGTTATATTTTGCCTGATCGGGACATTACAATAATGTTTTTATCGTTATTTGATAACAAAACTTAAATAAACAGACAACAGTGTATAGCTATGTCCGTGCAAGCATGACTACGCGCCAGATCTCCTTCAGGCTTTGCCAGCATTGATCACAGTTATATACATGAATTACATTACTATTGCTGTATGACATCTCATAAATCAAACATTCCCACATACAGCTGTCACTTTACAAACTTTGCCTTATGTTTTTGTCATAAAGAAACACCTTTGGGACCAGAATTTCAACAAAATATACGACAGAATGTCTGAACCTACCATGTGCTTGGCATCCATTTCCTGATGGCTTGATGGAATCTTTGCTAGGCAAGAAGTCACATGATGGACAGGTCAGTTAGAACTGAGCCTAAATCAGACATCATACTTAGTAGGCATCTCTTGCATTGTTTCAGTGGAGACATTCACCCCGAGGAAGGGAGAACACATGTTCTCGTCCCATAACGTACCCCTGAAGGGAAGACCAATGTACAGGTACAAGAACACACCTTAGTCCACATGCTTAAATGTAACGAAAATCACGTCTGTGAACATTTTGGATAGAATCTTGGCAACAGTGCTGTAAAATAGCTAAATATTGTTGTGAACATGAAAACAATTGTTGCCATTTTTTCTGTGTGGGTTCAGTATGATTTTGAGCTATTTTAAGGGGGAAAATTTAGTTTTACAAATAGGTTGACATTTGAATGGAGTTATAAAACATATAAATTGCTGTGTGATAATCATGATTCATCAGTGCACACTTGTAAATGCACATCTGGTGGTTTAGATCTATCTACATGTGACATGCCACAGCAAAATGGGTATTAAGTTGCAACATTTTGAAATGGAGTGTTGTACCTTTTCGGATTCCACAGATCATAAGCTTTAAAATTATACCTCATTTGTTGAAATATCTTCGGTAGTCTTTGATTCATTGCTAAATTTTGAACAAACTTAACAAAAGTCGTTTTCAGAAACATTGTAATTTTTACTCATATTCTTTATTGTTGTTTAATCTTGGGATTTGTAAATGCAGGTATTTTATAAAAAAAATTATTATTTGTTAAGGAAAATAAAGTTGACACTGAAAGATGAGATTAAAAGGAGTGCATCTTTGTTAAAATCACAAAATTGATGGGACATGACATGGACAGCTATTTTTGGCTCGTATGCAGATTAGGCCTGTGTGACTTACTATCTGGCTCACTGTGGCTGGTCACATGTGTTGATATGTCAGGGGTCGTATTTATGACATGGCCTACAGTGGAGTGATGCTCACTGGCGTTCATGTGCTGTTCGTACATAATACCTCCACTTGACCACACTTTGGTTCAACTATTACAGTTCAATTGACTGTGGAGAATATGTATCAGACTGTAATATAGAAATGTACAATGCCAATATATGGCCATCTGCTGTTCATGAATGATTTCTCCAAATGTTTGGGAAGAAATAGTAAATTTCATTTACCATGGTAATTATATAAAGCGGACCATATAAAATATGTTCAAGACAATTTATGGTCTCCTACTAGCTGAAGACTGAAAGCAAAGTTGTATGTACAGTGGAACCTCCCTATTAAGGTCACCCTTGTGAGCAGGCGATAGTGACCTGAATAGCGAGGTGACCTTATTAGCGGGACTAATTTCCTATAGTTTACTGTTATGGAAATAATTAGGACCTGTCCTGGTGACCTTAATTGCGAATTGGCTGTATTACTGGGGTGACAATAATTGTGAGGTGGCTGTATTACCAGGGTTCCCTTAATTGCGAGGTGGCTGTATTACCAGGGTGACCTTAATTACGAGGTGGCTGTGTTACCATGGTGACCTTAATTGCGAGGTGGTTGTATCACCAGGGTGACCTTAATTGTGAGGTGGCTGTATTACCAGGGTGACCTTAATTGTGAGGTGGCTGTATTATTGGGTGACCTTATTTGTGAGGTGGCTGTATTACCGATGTGATCATAAAGTGAGGTTCCTCTGTACATTGACTCTTTCAGTCCCGATCTCCCCGAGTCTGGGCTGATGCGGAAGAAAGGGGAAGGACTTGGGATACAGGCTGCGGTGTCGACTGACTTCTACACTTCCCCCAGCTCTGGCCGGGGGGCGGATTCCCGTTCCCGCAGTCAGGGACGACTCCATCAGACCTGGGCCCCAGCCTCAAGACAAAGCTCAGAGGTGAGTCGACTCAACTCAGTGGAGGGAAACATTCTGGACGACTAGGAGCAGAGATGGGACACACAGTGGGGAAGAGTTGTCACCATCATCGCGTGCTAGGGGGCACTGCTGATTAGACCAGTCTCTGTACCCCCCCTGGCAGATCGCCTGGCGCAACTCTGTTATACACAATAACGCTCAGTGGGGCGTGACATGACAGTGGTCAAATGGGTAATTTTATTGGGATTCCTGGAAATTGAGTGCGAGTCGGGCGGATGTCTGCAGTGTTCTAACGGATGGTACGGCAAAGTCATTTATGAGTTTGATTCAGCTAACTTCCATACGATGCGCAGGAGATCTGCCAGGGGTAGTGTACATAGTCACCACCCGTGGCTTGCGAGGATGGGTGGCACTAAAGACGTTCAATCTCTTGGGTTGTTTGTAATACATTGGATGAGATGGGAGTAGAAGGTATGTTCTTACCTAGAACAGTGTCCAGTCCTTTTGACTGTTCAGGGAGCTTTACATTTCACTACCTTGCAGACATGTTCACTTCAGCACAATCTAGACTTCTCTGGGAAGCATTCAGCCACAATACAGTTATTGCAGTAAGACTATTTGTATAAAGATATTCACCACTGTCCATAGACTGGTGCTCATTCACACAGCCGAGTTAACTAAGGCAATGGGGAGTGAACAAAATTGGCCAACGTTCAAAATGGCAGGAAGAGAATTTGAATGCAGTTTTAAATGAAGAGCAGCATATTGCATATACCTGGGTTCAAATCCTGTACTGCCGTTTTGAAACTTGGCCAAATTCGTTCACTCTAAGATGCCCCATTTCACTCTACTGTATGAATCATTGTATGAGTACCTGGCACAAACAATGATGGATATTTGTATATGAATAGTCTTTGCACATCAATTACAGCATGGCTGAATGCTTCCCAGAGAAGTTGAGGTGGTGTTCGATTGAACAGGTCTGCCAGGGAGTAAAGGGTAAAGTGCTTTAAGTAGTCCTGAGGACTGGATACTGTGTTATATAAGAATTTACCTTTACTTTTACTCAAATAATGTTTAGTGATGCCAAGTGTTTTTATGCGATATATTTAGTATGTATACTATTGAGTACTGTAAAGACCGATTATATATTGCATTTTAATTATTTAATTAGTTTTATTAGACCTTATTTGATTGATTTTAAAGCACATGATCAACTGTGTCAAAGGCTTTAGAAAGGTCTAGGTATATGTTTATTGGAGTTGCTGATTGGTCAAGTTGTTGGACAACTCTGTCTATTATTTCTAGAGTGGCAAGTTCCGTAGAATGGTTTTCCCTAAACCCGTATTGATTCTCATAGTATATATTCTCGATATACAGCGTTTTGTAAATAATATTATTACTATACATGGCGCGTTGTAAATAACAAATATTTATTTATTATTTTATTGTTCGTCACAGAATGACAACGAGGATGATGACTTGGCATCTCCCGGAGGCCTTCAGGGAGTCGGAGGCTGGCAGCGTTCGGTCGGGTACGAGACCGACGGCAGCAGCTACTACGGTACGGCGTGTGTGATTGCATGCATGCCAGAATGCATGCATGCGTACTAGTAATAACAATATAGTTGAACCTTGCTTATGGTCACCTCGTGATACAGTCACCTCACAATAAAGGTCACCACGTGATACAGTCACCTCACAATTAAGGTCACCTCGTGATACAGTCACCTCACAATTAAGATCACCTCATGATACAGTCACCTAACAATTAAGGTCACCTCGTGATACAGTCACCTCACAATTAAGGTCACCCCTGATACACAGTCACCTCACAATTAAGGTCACCTTGTGATACAGTCACCTCACAATTAAGGTCACCTCGTGATACAGTCACCTCACAATTAAGGTCGCACTAGGATATTCAACAATTATTTTTGTAACAGTAATGTTTAGGAAATGAGTCTTACTAATACGGTCACCTCGCTATTAAGGTCAGCTTTGCCCAGTCCCGAGAGCGATCTTATTAGTGAAGTTCCACTGTAATTTTACATAAATAATCAAAGTGAACCCTGTCCGGCTGTGTTTACAAAAATCGATTAATATGATAAAGAATAAATATAGTAATACTATAAAGTAAATAAGAATATCTCAGAATTTTAAGTAGTTGCGTACACCAGTTTAAATTGTGGCTTGGAGAGTGGAAACAAGTCTTCAGGTCATACACGATTATACTTTCTGTCCCCAGGTGGCGGGGGCGTGAGTCACGGCGCTAAGTCATCAAGAAGTCGAACATTCCAGGGAGGTGAGATATGTTTCTGTACTGTTGAGATATGTTTATATATCACGTATGTTTGGACTAGGGCGACTGCTGCTAGGATTCAACCAGCATCTGTAAGGTGTATTCAGCAGTGCATAAGATATTCGGGGGGGGGGAGAATGGCAGGAATATTGACCTTTCACTTGTTTTAAATGCCAACCTCCCATCTCCTGTCCTTTTCTTATGTTCTCGCACCTATTTTGAGGTAAAATCTCCAAGCTTCCACCAATAGTTTGGATAGACCAAACAAGCATTTCAAAGACAGTTATTTAGAGTTATTGACTTAATATTTGCTGCTCATCTGTAATGGTTTTTCACTGTCAGAGAAATATGGAAATGTTTGAACCACTCCCCAGAGGGTGCCACTGTAGCCTTAAGTTAACTTCATCGGCAAAACATATAAGTTTTGTGCCGTAATTGGCAACAACAGAAATTAAATGGTCAGCGGAATCAAGGTTGAGATCAAAAGATGTAATTTGGTGATAATAACTGCTTTGTATGTTGCCTCGTGAATAATGTTTAATAATCATATGTTTTGCAGCTTTCTGATGCTGCTTTGAGGAAGACCAATAGATGAGGACATTGAAGACAACCACTTCCAATGTGGCAGTGTCAACAGCCAGTAGTAGACATGTTTAAAGAGACACCCTACACAGAGTCCTAGACTACAGCGTACGGATGGGAATTTCTAACGAGACCAAACAAAACCAAAAGTTATCACACAACTTAATAATGTTGTTGTTTAGAAATAGCAGGATCAAAACACTGGAGTTGAACTCATCGAATGTCCAAGATGTGTTGTATCCACCTGTGTTATAAAACTAATGTGTAGAAGTGTAAAGATGTAACAAGAATATATTGCTGAGGTTAACCTGCACCGTAGGGTAACCTCTGCCCTAGGGTTGACTTGTACTTGGAATGGGGGCGGTGTTGACCTCATTTGATACCACCAGTGGTACTGATCATGCTGAGTGTCTGATTAGCCTGATTGTAAGGGATCATCTCGGAACGTTGCTGTCCGATATCGGACAAAATTACTTTAATTTGGCCTCAACCCCCACCCCCCAGATAAAAGTTTGTAAACATTGATATGATGATATCTGCCTCGGACACCCCTCCCCAAACGAATGTAATTTTGTTTGATATCGGACATCAATGTTCTGAGATGATCCCTAACATTATAGGTAGCATTTTATATTGCTATATTTTTTGTGAGTCGTCTCATTTGTGTAAACAGATAGTGAAATTCCACCACATCTGAAAAGTAATGTAATATATATCATCATTACAGTTGTATCTTGTGTTTGGTTTGCTGCTAAATGACGAGAAACAAATTGTATGATTTTTCTCAACGTGTGCAACCCCAAAACCATCGAGAATCTTACCCAGCGGGAAGCACTGGTTAACTGAGAATCGCCACACCGTGTCTACGTGAGGGTGGTGTTAAGTCATTAAAAATGTTGTCCTTGCATTTTACATTTTTTTTAGTTAATCATGTAGATCTACTTACTGAGCCCACATACATATACTTTGATCAAACAATACATTAACTTCCACATAACTTTCAGAATAAAAAATACGCTTCACAAATTTTTCACAAGACGTTGCTACTTAACTGAAGCTACAAAGTTACAGACAAATAGCCAATAATAAACCCGAGTCACATTAACAAGTTAAATGCAACTTCAACAATAAACTTAATAGACCCATTTCAGACCAATCGGAATTAATGGTTAGTGTCAATCTCGTTAATAGTTAGAGTTAAGGTTATACATAGTTAGGGTCAGCAGAAGCCTGCTCTAGACTGCAGTTACCCCACCTAGCGGGTCACGCAGAGAAAACGAGAAGATATAGCCTCAATTACCCGACGCCGTTAGAAGGCGCCACCGTTAGGTCACAGTTACCGATAGGAAATAAAGTCGCAGTTTTTAATAATAATTAATGTTGAACGAAAGAAAATATACATCGGAAATAAAGTAACTGGAACTAATTTCACTTCGAGGCTACCAATCATGTTTAGGGCTACTGTTATTTGGTGGAAAATAAAATAACGCTAAATTATTAAGACAGGAAATATATGTGTATGAAACATTTACGGAAGTGAATGACGTTACTAAATCCAGATCAAAGCAATGAAACAGAATGCCTCTATGGTGGCAATTGGTTCAATAGAAATATTACAAACAAGGGGATTAAAACGACGTTAGACCCCTACGTTTCTGGTTCCAAAATCTGGAAATCATAAATAATGTTATTGGGTAGACAATCACTGAACGTCTCGCCGTCTTATATATCGATTTCGTG
The DNA here is from genome assembly GCA_020002185.1 of Paraescarpia echinospica. Taxonomy (NCBI): domain Eukaryota; kingdom Metazoa; phylum Annelida; class Polychaeta; order Sabellida; family Siboglinidae; genus Paraescarpia; species Paraescarpia echinospica. The sequence goes on from CM034532.1 coordinate 55,626,758, forward strand.
ACGAATCAGAATTGGACCTGTTCAATTATTTTTCAAACACAATTAATTTTCACAATGGAACATCATTTTTTGTAATCACGATTAGTGGCGAGGTAATTTGTTAATCGTAATAAGTAAAGTATGACAAAATATGGCAAACAATGCTATAGTATATATCTGCATTTGTTATATTAAATTAAAACTAAAACGACGTATTAAAGCGACATTCTCTGTTCTGTTACCTGACCATTGATTAGTAGTATAAAACATACTATAAATGAGGAACAGACCTGTCCGGTTTAACTACCCCCGTTAATGTCTTGTAACCTAAGTCGCGCCTTAGCAAAACATTCTATAGCGTATATGCTGTAGGATATATCACCATATTCTGTATGATTTTTGCGGAACATTTTCTTTAGAATTGTGTTTGCTCTAAAATCATGTACAATGTCTTTAGAATTTTATAGAAAAGTATGTGACAATGAAAATTTTACAGTTTTCTACAGATTATTAATTCTAAAGAATTATACAGAAATTGGTGTATCCATGGAAATTCTAAAGAATTCTATAGACTATGTTGTATAATTCTATATAATGGTTTAATTCCACATCAATTTGTACATAATTTGTTATAGAATTATATAGATTTATATAGATTTTCTATATATTTCAATATAATATTATAATGTTTTGTTAAGGGGTACGCAAAACGCTCCTTGTCACCGTGTCACCGTGTCCCCGTGTTATCAGGCGCATGTCCACAACGAGTGACACGCGACAGTCCAGTGTCGACTCCCTTAATTAAAACCAAATTAAAATATTAACATCGCGTGAATGGATGCCCGCTCCGCCGGCGAGCACCTGTTAAGTGGCGGCTCTGACGCTTATTGTGGACAGGTGCAGCCGACTGACACGTGGCGTCATAACGACCCCGTCACCATGGCGACGGCCGCGTCGTCCCGCGAACAGATATCCTCAATTCTGACAGGCTACGTTTTTTGTTTATCTTGTTGTCACGGATCGCTGCGGGCGGTCGCGCTGCTGTCACGCTGTCACACGGTCGGTGTGCACGCCAGGAACACGTCACCGACGACAGACGAGCGGGCCGCAGCTGACAGGACGGTGCCAGTTAATAGTTTCTGTGTTGTGTTTTGTATTTGTGAACCGTGTGTTAAGTGGCACAGGCCTGTTCTACAAACGACGCGAACTTAGCTGCCTAGGCAATGCCTCATAAATTTTGTGATATTGGCAGAAATGTATACCTTTCAACGTTATCTTTTAACGTCCAGTTTAGTGTACTTGACAAGCGATCCCAAGCTATCAAAATGCACGCATTTACGAAACCGTATATTAGAACACAACAGACGATATCAGTAAAATTACCTCGTTTCTCAAAACGTTGCTTTACTGAAGTTAGCATCGATTTTAGCATTAAATCAAAAACCATTGAAGGTATTTCAACAAATGAGGTATAATTTTAAAGCTCGTGGTGTGTGGAATCCAAAAAGTACAAAACTCCATTTCACAGTGCTGCGACTTAACACCCGCATTGCTGTGGAATGTCACACTTGATGACGTTTACATCGCCGTGTAGGTTGGACGTTAGAAAGTAATAAAAACAACATTGACTAATATCTCAAAAGGGCGGGTTAGATGGGAACTAGACGAATACAGGATTAACTCTCTGTAAACTAGTGGATAAAAAATAATAGTATATTAATAGTATGTCTTTGTGGCTATCCACTTGCTTCTGGGGTTAATGCATTGCATGGCAATCGTGTTAATTTTGATAAATCGTGTTAAATATTGTCAAATGTTGTTAAATATTGTTTAATTTTAATAAATGTTGTTAAAACGTGTTAGATCTAGTTGATTTGTGCACATGTGCTTCATATTTCTGTCTGTGCGTGTGTGCGTTCGTGTGTGTAATATACAATTATATATATATATATATACACGTATACGCGCGTGTGCCGATGTGTTTGTCAGTGTGTACGTTTTCATGTGTTTTGTCTGCGTTGACTAATCATTCTAGACGAATGAATGACGCTATAAGTTAATTTCGTTCGTTCGTTCATTCGAACGAACTTTCGCTGTTACAAAAACTTTCTATCGTGAGTGAGATGAGACATTTGAAAGAACATGCTTAGGATTGTCAACTGCGACACTCCCGTGTGTCATCTTTTGTCCGCAGCCGTCATTTATAAAAATGAACTATTCTATAGAAGGTAAAAGTGTAACAACAAAATTTTCAAAACAACGTTAATAACAATGTGGATAACAACGTTAATAACAATGTGGATAACAACGTTAATAACAATGTGGATAACAACGTTAATAACAAAGTGGATAATAACAAATATAATGAAATGATCGATGTTGATTTATATCAGTAGGTTTGAACACGTTTTTGACATGTTTTGGGGAAAAAACGTTGTATACGACGGAGGTTAATTTACAATATCACACCGGCAGCTGATTAAACCCGATGAGCTTGCATGATATCATCTTTTCCAACACACAATGACCACGATATATCGCAGGTAAATAGTTCCACTCGTAAACATGTCACGCCTGGGTACATCCACAACGACCACTTGCTGCAAAGGACACGAAGAGTTATTGTTACATATTCAACAGCAATCTCCCTTGAAGGCAATCAGCGGAAAATCATCTCGCCTGTTTGGTCCAGTAACTACATCGGCAATTTCCGGAGATTGACCAGTAAAGCACATGCTGCGCCGCCTGTCGTCGGTAGCTGCATTGACTTCCGGTTTGTTGTATTTGTTGCGTGAACCGTCCAAAACTAATGCGCTGGCGCCGGCAGAGGTAATGAGGATTTTAAGTCCGGTCGCCATTTTCCCGTTGTCTGTTATCCCACGCGATTTTTACATAGATTATTACTTTTCGAAATAATTTGCCTATGTTGTTGCTCCAGTCATGCTTATTTGCGTAACTTTTTATTTATAGCAGACCGGCATGACGTGATATAGTAGGTTGCATTATCTGCGTTATCTACTGTACGACTGCTTGTTGTAAGGCGGCGTCACATTACATGGTGGCTGCCTGTTCTGTTACCCGGAATTAGACAGGGTGGTAATTATTCGCAGGAAGTTCGCCGAATCACTTGTACATCGCCCCACTTGTGGTTTGGTGCGTGGGAACCGGGAAGGTCACAGGTGTAAGGACGCATGCCTCTGCAATAAGTGCCAGTTACACGCAATATGGCGGCTATTTACTAGTATTAGAATGTTGTGTTTATAATTTGAAAGTTGCGCCTGCAAAATATTCAAATTGTGAATACAGCCCGCCAAATCGAACGCGATTGGCGGGTTGCACATTCAACACATTCAACACATTCAACAAATTCAACACACTCAAAACATTCAACACATTCAACACACTCAACACACTCAACACACTCAACACATTCAACACATTCAACACACTCAACACATTCAACACATTCAACACACTCAACACACTCACCACATTCAACACACTCAACACATTCAACACATTCATTAAAATAGTAAGAACAATGTGTCAATAAAATGTTAATACACGAGCAACGGACATCGCAACTTTAATTTGATAATTGCTGACTTATCTCAGAGTGAAGTGTTGCACAACGACTATGAAGACGGACAACAAAGACTGTCATCGCAAATCGATAACTTAACGGCTCCAAATAACAGCGTGACGACTTCGTCTAAAATGTAACAAGTCGTCATACTCTGGGGTAAGTTTAAGATCGTCAAGTGACGTAGGTTTGGCTGTTGCGATCACATATACGTTTAGGTGGACATTGTTATTTGATCGAAGAGAGAGAACCTAATCAACAACAAATAACCTGATCAACGACAGATAACCCGGCCAACGACAGATAACTTGATCAACGACAGATAACCTGACCAACGACAGATGACCTGACCAACGACAGATAACCTAACCAACGACAGATAACCTAACCAACGACAGAGAACCTGACCAACGACATTTAACCTGACCAACGACATAGAACCTGATCAACGACAGATAACCTGACCAACGACAGATAACCTAACCAACGACAGTTAACCTGACCAACGACAGATAACCTGATCAACGGCAGATAACCTGACCAACGACGGATAACCTGATCAACGACAGAGAGCCTGATCAATAACAGATAACCTGACCAACGACAGATAACCCGACCAACGACAGATAACCTGATCAACGATAGATAACCTGACCAACGACAGATAACCTGACCAAATAACTTGATTAACAACAGAGAACTTGACCAACGACAGATAATTTGATTAACAACAGAGAACCTGACCAATAATAAATAAGCTGACCAACGACAGAGAACCAACCCGACGACAGATGACATGATTACCAACATAGAACCTGACCAACGACAGAACGATAAATCACTCAGAAACGGAATACAATGCCATTGTTACCACTGTACGGCCAGCGGACGCCGCGAACTCGGGGGGTCTCCCCTCTCCGGGTGACATTTATTGGCTTTCTGCGAGCGTCTATTACGCGGTCGCGCCAACAAGTTACCATCGACGGGGACGCGACGCTGTGCAGGTGGTTGTGACGACCTGACACGGGGTGTCATATTCATAACCGCCATTGTTCCGACGTCACGTCGAGTTTGCGTGCGCCGTATTTAATCGACGCGCAGTTAATCACCGTCAGCAACGCCCGCTCCTAATCACCCGCAGCAAATAACCCGTGCGACGACCGCGGATGACTGATTACCGGCGACGCCATTGTGTGACGTGGCCGCGCGTGACGTGTCACGTGACGAGGCGATTATCGCTCGACTTTCTGTTTGTTTTACGGGCAGCTTCGGGCGGGTGGAGAGGGCGTCGTCGATTGTGTTGTCAATGCATTCAACCGACGCCGCGGCCGTTGCACTGTGCGTGCGCTCGCATCTCGCGTAGACGTATTACGCGTGTATTTATCTTTAATTAATATTTCTCGGTGCAGTGGTTTGGCCCATCTGGAATAGCATCGGTCAGGATTAAGATCTGATTGTTCGACAGACATGTACTCAGGCCTATAGTTCCAGGCGGTTTTGTGATAAACAAAGCACCCACGCGACAATAGCGCCCTTCTTATCATCGTCGACGACGACTGATTGGTGATGACGGTGATAAAGTAATTGAGATCATTACAGTAGGGATGATAACGAAACACTATCACAACTATCGCAGTTTATTAAATATAAAAACACAGCTAATTATAATGCAAGTGGGTTATTTTCTAAATGAGAGTATTGAAATTAAATATTACATATTGTAACTGGTTAGAGGTTAACAGGTGGAATTAGCGTGGCTCCGTGTTATTTTATTTAATTTTGTCTCGGTGTGCTAACTTAGTAATATTTCCTTTTTTATCTGCAACGAAGGAGTCTACGAATGGAAATGTGTGATTTAATCATTATAAGAAACGTGTTTGTGCACTAAGAAATCAAATAATTGTTCCTATTTGTGATGGATAATGCGTTTTATTAAAAATATATCACATTTTGTCAACACGCGCGTACTACAGCCTGTAGGTATGCAGTACTCATAGATACGGGTTTACGCGAAATACTGTTTTAACAAACGGCACATAGTTTTCTTGGATTCGTGATTGGGAAAGTTAAGGTCAAATGCAACATGTTGCAAAACAGTATGTCTTATTTGTGATATATATGCCTTGACCAGACATACGTCGTTTCCCACTTGAACACTGTACAATAGCAACACTGGCTGATATAATAACTTTATTGTATGTATTCGTGGTGTGTTTGATGTGGCTCTATGTTTTAACACCAAGTTACATTTTTAATTGACATGCATTTTATGTCATTCATGGCAATTGAGTATCTATATCTGAAACTGGGGTAATTTCAATGTTACGTTTGGGTGATAAACAAATACGCCCGTAATTCACGTGGACGCGATGAACCAACGTCCATTTGGCGCCTGGAAGGGAGTGCCACATTTCCAGCAACAGCGCCGCTGCGTGACAATGCTTTTTAGCGTCGCGGAAATCTGATGCCGACCCCCGTTTACCGAATGTCGCCTCCCGTTTCACCGGTAAACAAAGACGCGTGTGCCCGGCCCGCCCGTGCAATAACGCACCTGTAACGTCGACTGAGAACTAGTCACGTTCCAGATGTAATCGCACAGCAATTTGAGTTAATTTGTCCCAGCAATTAGGACGATTACATTTCGAGTGTTTTGTTCGAGTGCGATTGTCTGGCCGAGTGTTGCGTCATTACGCGTGGCGCGCACTCGACCGGGGAGATCGCGGATCGCTCCCTCGGCCCTTGTCCGAGGGCGGTCGACCGTGTCGGCGACGCGTTGTTGCGATTACCGAGCTGTCCTGCGTGGAGGGACGCATCTGCAGTGTCAGTGGATGGACGAATTGAGCAGTGTTGGAAAAGAAGTTTCAGATGGCAATGTGGACAGGGAATTGGCGTATCAAGAGTCCTTTTACAGTGTTTAACCTGGGCAAACAGAAAACAAAAGCGTGCGTGTGGTGCTTGTGTATATGCATGCATGCAAATCGAAATTATACAACTAAATTCCAAAAATTGACGGTCGAATCGTCGGTCGAACATGTATTTTATATCGTCTCTAATTCTAATATTGTGTCGTTCTCGGGCAAATTTTCGCAAATCTTCTCGAGTTTTCAATTTCTGTCACGGTCCTTTCCCTTTGCTCCGTGTGCGTCGATCTCTCCATCTGTAGTACTGTCCGTGCCTTTTCTTTATACACGCATGTGCATATCCCCTATCTCGTTGTATGCGTGTTTGTCACCTCACTCTTCCATCTCCCCAATCATCCATCTCTCCACTCCTCCATCTCGCCACTCCTCCATCTCCCTACTCCTCCATCTCACCCACCCCTCCATCTCCCTACTCCTCCACCTCCCCACTCTTCCACCCCTCCACTCCTCCACCTCTCCACTCCTCCAGCTCTCCACTCCTCCACCTCCCCACACCTCCAACCCTCCACTCCTCCACCTCCCCACTCCTCCAGCCCTCCACTCCTCCATCTCCCCACACCTCCATCCCTCCACTCCTCATCTCTCTTCGCGAGCTACATTGACCGAAACGAGTGAATTATTGGCACCGCGTTCGACTGGTATGTTGCTACCAGTGAAGGTCGAAGTTCAAATCCCTATTTGTACGGATGAATCCGCCGAGGGTCATGCACTTGAACCACTGCGTCACGAGGATGATGTGATCGAGGAATCACGTATTTTTACTGAAAATGTGTGACACGTCAATTTATATTCTGCTATTTTAAATTCTCTTTCCCGTCCGGTTACATGGTTTAGTTATTTCCGTAAATGTGTACGTTATTAATTCAACCGACATAGGCGTCGCAACTTGCCAGTTCTCTCCCAGTGGGTTTGTTTGGCGTCAATTTATTTCGCCTTATTTGATAAAAGTGACGCCGTTTGTTCCCTGCGGATTTCCGAGTTCCCGGCATGATTTCACGGGCGCGAGCTTAATGCTCCGGAAACAAATTCAAATTGCACGCGTGGCTGCACTTCGCCTCGACTGCGGTGTCGTCAGTAGGCGTATTCTCTCAAGCCGCTGGTTAACGCACGCTCTTCAGCGGGAAGGTTTTAATGCGAGTCCAGTCTTGATTAGATGGTAATGGGCATGCTCCTGTCACCGCCATCGAGGCGTGAGTCGTGTCATCAAGCGTAAAGAGGGGGCGAACTCGTGAGTATTCTCGCATGCATGTGTGGACATTCCCAGCAATATGCGACACGTTTATTCCGTGTTGATGAGAGGACGACGCTATATTCCGCTCAGTGCGTCACATATATTTTTCTACATGTCGTTTGGCGACGTTATGACGTAAAATCGTGGGCGAGAACAAACTCGAGTTGTTTGCCGAGAAAACTAACAGAAACCGATTGTCTGCAGCAACAAAGGACGGGATAGGAAACATTGTGTTGTCGATCAACTGCAGTGTTCGGCTGTCAACAAATCCAACGCAAAATCAATCTGGGTATATTGCCAGTTGACAGGCCTCGGTTCTAACGACACTGTCTCCATTTTGTTGGCGTTTGCATGACATTTCTTTATATTTCCACCCTTCTCCCGTCTGCCGAATACATACATTCGTTTCTGATATGGTACAGTTTGTGCCGTTCAATATCAGTACCATAATTTACATGTTTTCGTTAGTCTCTTTCTTGCTCTATCTTTATATTTTTCTGTTTTCCACAAACCCACTAGAAGGAAGCAGTATGTTCCTATATTTTTATTTATTAATTAATATGATGTTCTCAAGACTATGATAACTATGTTGAAGGTAGATTGCCCGCCAAAGTGTGCTTAGTAAACCCGTAACAACGTTAGCAATTTGGAAGATACGCCCTCGAAGATTGTTCAAATGGTAAACGTGACATCCAGTTTCAAAACCATATTTATTGGCAATAATGCCGAGGCGGGCCGAGTAAACCGCAACGCCCTCTGATGTTCAACTATTTTTAATTTTCCCTGTTCAACACAGCAGACTTCCTGTTACTAGTTATTACACTGACTAATTCCGGTTGGAACAGACTGCCTCCATATAATGTAACCGTTATTCTTCACCTTTTTGGTCGTGTTATTTCACTTTGGAGTAGAGCCATAATGCTATGTAACATAATTATTATTTTCGTTTTTATTCAGTTTCGCTTTGTGAAACAAAGCATTATTTACGGCAGCTTCACCGGCTTACAAGAACCGCACGCCGCAATGTTATTTAACAAACAATTGCTGTTTTGTGTTTCTACTGCCGTGTTTTGTTCTTCAAAATCCGATTACGCTAATCGTTTCACATTTTGAGCGATCCGTTCTGAAGTTTGTCACGCGACGTCATATCCGGTGTATCATTAACTTGTCGATTAACGGTAGATACGGGCGACGCTATCGTGACTGACAACAATGGACGCGGAGAGTGATGAGTGTTACGGAAGAATGAGTCGTGATAATTGGCAGTTTACCGCCTGCTCTTTAATAATCCCATCGCATCGTATTAGCAGATTAGTTTTGCAGGCACGGCTTCTGCCAACACAATGAGTGAGTGTGTGTGTGTGTGTGTGTGTGTGTGTGTGTGTGTGTGTGTGTGTGTGTGAGTGTGTAGTGTGTGTGTGTGTGTGTGTGTGTGTGTGTGTGTGTGTGTGTGTGTGTGTGTGGTGTGGTATGTGTGTGTGTATGTGTGTGTGTGTGTGTGTGTGTGTGTGTGTGTGTGTGTGTGTGAAGGGTGTGGTGTGGTGTGTGGTGTTTTGCGTGTATTGTATGTGGTGTGGTGTGTGGTGTGTGTATGTGTGTGTGTGTGTGTGTGTGTGTGTGTGTGTGTGTGTGTGTGTGTGTGGTGTGTGTGTGTGTGTGTGTGTGTGTGTGTGTGTGTGTGTGTGTGTGTGTGTGTGTGTGTGTGTGTGTGTGTGTGTGTGTGTGTGTGTGTGTGTGTGTGTGTGTGTGTTTGTGGTGGGTGTGGGTGTGGTGTGTGTGTGTGTGTATACATATATATATATATATGTATGTATATATATTTGTGTGTGAGTGTGTGCGTGCATGCGTGTGAGCGAGCGTGCGTGCGTGCATGCCAAAATGTTGCCCTGACTTGCATGCGTACAAGACTGAGACCCCGCGCATAGTCCAAAATCACTCTTTGCAGCTCAAACACTGTAGCTCCAGCGCTCCAGCGTGTTCCGGCAACCAGAATATGCGTGAGTTTAACGGCAACCAACGTACACATATTACATGGATAAATGATACGTCCTCGTCTGATGCCTTATTCACCACCTTCTTATGTAACCTGATTAAAGGATTCTCAAACAGCAGCCATTAACCGTGAACAGACTGACAGCCCGCTAAACCCAAGCATGTTACCACCAAAGAAGAATGTTGTCTTTTTTGTCAGTGTTGTCTGCTCTTGTCGTTTACAGACGATAATAATTATGCAAATACGTTATTACTGGATAGTGGACGTCCGCGTAGGTCTGGGTGTTGGACGCTGTATTATAGACGATGATGGATGAATGTTATTGTAATAATAGGTTTGTGTTACGAATTTCCCATGAACTAATATTTCATAAATTTAACAACCAAGAGACGCGATTCTTTGATCATCAGTTTTGTTACGAAAAATAAACATTCCCAGGCCCGTTGTCAATGCAGCACAAAGCAACTATATATATTATATGGGTGTAGAAAATCTCCCGCACAGCGCACGCATGCATGGTCCACACCGGACAGTTCGATGCCTGTTTTAATTTTTTTTTATTGGGCTATAATCGGCAGCACGCCTTTGTTCCAGAAAAATGGACGATGTTCCCGTTATGGAACAATTTCATTGTATAAAGTAAACGTATACATTCTTAGATAGCGCGGTATTCAGTCCTCAGGACTGCTGAAAGAGCTTCACATTTTACTCCCTGACAGACCTGTTCACCCGAATGCCTGGAAAACATTCAGCCACGCTGCAATTAATACGCGAAGATTATTCGAACACATAATATCCATCGCTGTCTATAACCGGGTAATCAGTCACACAGCTGAGTGAATTGGAGCAACGTGGAGAGAACGAACGTACAGATAGATGTTGTGTATATGGTGATCTTGTTTTGCAGTGATCCATGCAGTCGGCGATCTATTCGCAGCCGATCATTTGCGACCCCACTGCAGGGTTGGTTGCTGTGACAGGGACAGTTCACCTACGAATCATGCATGTGCATTCCACGTGCACACGCAGGCCCTGTACTAGACGGACTGGACCGTGCGTTGCACGTGCAGTCCCTACACCCTGCAAGAAATTTCGACTTAAAGTGAGATATAGTGTTATAGCTATGCAATGCTGCGTTAATAAAAGTTCGGCGAGTTCTTTGGATTGCGACAAAAACTGTAATTACGTTAACATATTTTCACAGTTCTTGTAGTTTCTTCAAAGTATTTGTTTATTGGCATATATACGTAGGCTATTATTCGCGTAAGTGCTATTCGTATTGTGCCGTTTTCAACCATTTGTGATATGTGCTAAGCACGGGGAGCATACACTATGTATTAATGTGAGACTTTGATTACATAATATTTTCAATGTGGTTTTCGTTATCGGAATAAAATAAAATCACTGACGTAAATTAAGAAAAGCGTTTGTTGGTACATCAAATTGCACTTTCAAAACTATATTGTAAAATGTACGTGAGCATCGCTACAGATAACGTACATTCATGACATCAACGCATAACGTACAGTCATGACTCATGACATCAACACATAACGTACATTCACGACTCATGACATCAACACATAACGTACAGTCATGACCAGTGACATCAACACATAACGTACATTCATGATTAGTGACATCAACACACCACTCGTCGATTTCACATTTCCTTTAATTTCCATAAATACAAATATATACAATCGTTTCATATATAAAAACATGCATATCACTCGTGATCCAAATACAAAATTGTGGTCTTCTGCTTTGACCGGCTGCTTAACGGAAGACACCAGTGCATAGATAAGCTGTAGTTGATGACAATTCACAGACATGGCTCTTGCCGCCACAGATTGTGTCTTCCAACATTTGCATTCACGTCTTTACTAATTTCATGAACGTAGACACGTGCGTTACATTCCTTCGTATTAGGTAACATTATATTTTGCCGGACGACACCTTGCCGGACGACACCTTCTGGCGCCGTGACATCGCATCAGCAAGAGCCACGTCATGTCAACTGGCATGGTGAAGATTAACTAAAACTAGCAGTGTACCTAGTCACAAAGTGGACGTCAGATGAAATGACCAATAGTCGGTAACAAACCGTTGACATGTAGATATGATGCTAGGTGAGCTCAACAGCAGCACCGCGATATTGAACATTGCCAAACAAATTCAAGAAATCAATTCAGAAGTAAACGTTTCAAAGACTGGTTATACGCGCGCTTAGTGTCCCGTAAAAATGAACACAGCGCCGAGGTATAGCTCGCCAGGTTCAACGAGTGCTATTATGCCGATTTTGTTCAAGCGGTATTAGATAACAATCGTATTCATATAGCAGTTGTACACATAAATTAAGACTACTATGCACATAAGCAAATTTAGACGATTTAACGTTACCAGCGTATAGTCGTCGTTGCGTGCGCTCGTTAAAGATACACGATGATTCGTGAAGGTTCACAGTCGATAGAAACGTCATGAAACAAGTTTCCTACTGAAAAGTGTCTCCGAAAGAAATATTTAAAACTTGGTTACGATGTTTTTTCAACAAAGTAGAAGAGCATGGTGTATTTTAAATACGAATATTTAGCGCAATAATTATATTATGTTTCGGATGCGTAATTTCGACGTTGATACTACTTTTCCTTTGTGACATAATATAAAGATTGATACTGATATTGATAGTGTGACACGAAGATGCCTGTTGCTACTGTCGTTGACCAAGATAATATTTTACAGCGCTGAGAAAAAAATCTATTAGGAAGTTGGTTCCATATATATAAAACTTTTTGTGGCAGTGTTTCGCTGTCACATCTGTGTCACCGTGCCAAACAACGCGACCAGTCCGTGGCTGTATCAGCTAACTCGAAGCACCCGAAGCGTCCCTTCGACCAACCCAATACGGACAAACTGTCCGGGTCAACCAGCGACATCGTATGGCAAAGGAGTGAACATTATCGCAGCGTCGACTAATTAGAACATAATGCTGCGATTGTTTTTTGCCGCATCAAAACGTCGAGATATTACATTACAAATTACTTGACCGATCGAAGAACATATTCACATTTAGTGCATATTATTAACAATGAGAATGCACTATAATTTTAATAAGGTTTATGTTTTTCTTTGTACTTTTCCTCGCGTCCTTGTACCTGCACTTCCCGTGCGTTCATTGTTACCGAACACATGCGCCCTTGGCGGTCAGTACACGAGTTCGGCGCCCCACGGCCGGTATGGTTTCACGGACGCCGGAGCGAGGCCCGACGTTGGCGCGAGGTTGTAATGCCCGCCAGACGGCGACAACATCGGCATGGAGTTCATATTGAGCGAGATGGGGTACTGCGTGTGTATCTGCGTGTGTATCTGCGGTAGTCCGGGCAACGTGACCGACGTTGCCATAGGCGACGCCGACGACACAGTCGAGTTGACGCACGACACCTGCGGTGGCGCAGCCGCGGTGCTACTTCCGGTCGACGGAATGCGCATGTTTGGCGACGACATCATGTTTCTGCTGCTGCTGTCCACGTGAGTGTGATGGTGGTGCGCCACCATGCGGCCGCTATCTGCATAACCAGACAGTCCGTTGGCGTGTGACGTAATAGCAAGTTGGTCGCCCTGGCTTCCGGGCAAGATGGACGAACCGTGCCCGACTAACGTTCCGACGGCGCCGCCAGGGGCACTGCAGTACTGCGAGTTCAAGTTGTGGTGTGACGTCATCGTCACGTGATTCCACGACGTGTTCTGAAAGCCGGCTTTAGTGGCGACCTCTCGTTGCGCCGAATAACACTGCAGGTGACTAAGAAGGCGCAGGCGCAGAGGATCCTGGATGTCCATGCCTTCGACCGTGACGAGGTAACGCGCAACTTCCGCTGCGCATTCCCGAAAGCCAACACTTCGGTAGTCCATCGCGAGTGCAGCCGTGTCGAGGTTATATCCATTGAGGCCAGCTGCAGGAAAGACGTAGACGGTTAGTAAATAATTATGTAGGTCTACCAGCAAGTAAGTGTGCGGCTTCACCGTGCTGATGGTGACATCCAGTAACAAAGACATCATCGGGGATATTGTCATCGTCGTCATCATATTGGCCACTATTATTATCGCATTTAATGCATGTAATCGAATTGAGTTATTTTAGTTGCCAGGAACTACATGTGATCAGCAGACAGTTGTGGTACCGTATTGTGGTGTAGGCGAACTTGGTAGTTACGTTTAACGAAAGACCAGTAGGCCAGTTAATATTCGGCAAGAAATTCCAGATTGTTGGTTAAACGCATTTGCGACAATACATAGACGAATTATACAGAGCTGCACGATTTTGAACAAATAGGTTTAACACATTGATGATGGAACTGTGAAACAACGAAGAATTCAGATTGATAACTAGACATATAACAACGTAACAATTTAGTTTTCCAAATCAGCGATAGATGAAACAGCCACATAAATCGGCAGCGGTGAACGAAACGGCCATAAATCAAGTATACAAGGCGAGCGTTGCTTTTTCGATCTCGCCGCCTTCCAACGCTTAAACGTACATCGAAAACGCCAAACAGATGAGGAGAAAATGAGCCACAGCTGCTGTCGGTATATTAAACCAGTTACTTCTCAGCGGATAGACCCTTCAGATGTGAATTATTGCCCAGTTTCTTCCGCTGCCAAAGTATTTACAAAATGTTACAAAAAGGGCACCGTTTTGGCTAGGATTCTCCAACATAACACAGAGCCAACGTTTTGACAACTAAATACAACAGTAAATTAAGGCGTATGCATAAATGAGTGCGTGTGTGTATAGGTGAATAGGCCGTTATGTCAAACAAACTCCATACGAAATGATAACTAGGCACAGTATTTTGTAACACGTTAAAGATAGACCATTCATTAACTAAACACGATGCCACCAGAGAGCTAATAGACATACGTGCAAAACTGTTGAAGTTCAAAGAGTATAACCCTTAATTTCAACAAGCGACATATCTAGGTAATCCATTTCAACTGATGTGCTATGTCGTTGACGCTTTCCAAGGACAGCTCAACAAACGAGAACCAAGCAACATCTACAAAAGTCCGATGTCGCAACTTTTCGAACATATTTCTAATACAGATCCGCCGAGGTTTTTTTTATATATTGTTATTAACCAATAGTATCAGAAAATGACTGCAGCTTCGTAGCATTCACCGAAGTGTGTACATTTAATATATGATCGATTTTACACCACGAGAAGAACACGTCAACACCATTGCACAGTACCAAAGCGGACATACATCTGTCTCGTCATGCAGGAGTCTTGACAAATCTTGCTGCGATTGTTTTTGCGATACCTGCGAGCGACGACTGGGAGCAACTGACGCCGGCGCATCGGCAGGAAGCGATGGCGAGGATGGAGGTGATGAATGAACGAGGAAGCGTGAGAAAGGCCGGGGAGCCGCAAAAGCGCGATAAAACAACGTTGACAGGCTGCGCAAGGAGGCAGCAGCTGTTCCCGCCTCCCGCGGATATGGTTTCCCCGTCTGGTACAGTGGCCCGGGCTGCCGCTCGCTATACGTACCGGACGGGACAAACGTCGTTTGCGCGCGCTCGTTTGTGAATAACAATTAACTGAACTCGGATGTTTAATTCGCGCGACAGACACAGGCAACTAATAACACCGGCGTGCTAAGCAACATTTTGTATCTGTTCCTTTGTTTGTTTGTAATTATTAGATTTTTTATAATCTTTATCATTACCAATATTATTATCAATATTATGATATTTTTACGAAAATGGCTCAATTTAAGACTTGTTTCCGTCATGCACGCGATGATTCCATTTACTCTTTAGAGTCTAGACCGATGCACAGTTAACACACTGTTCGTATTTTATAAACATGTATCATTATTTTATTATACTAATGTACGAAAAATGTCAACGTCTGTGACACCACATATCGCTTCAGTTTCCACAAGGACTGGAGGTTAATCTACCAAATTAAACACCATTATTTTGTATTTTTTAGACGCAATATATGGCGTATATAAGCTTTATATTAAGCGTAATTTGTTCGCCGTGTTTCTAGCTCTAGTATTATAGATGATCGGGTCTTCAGAGTGGTATACAGTAGGCCTACAACTTCTTGTTTATCGCCGGTTTTTGTTAACTGCAAATTATTTGTAATGCGAAGAAAAATAACAGTCTGCGCATAGTCGAAACGTTACAGCTATCCATTGTCAAACTTCAAAGGGTGTATTTCTCGAAGATTTATGTCCGTTGTGAAGACTACTATGTTTACCTTTCTCAAGAATTTGCTGTGTGTGATGTGACGTCATGAAAGGAATGAAAAATTACTTCCGCTACGAAAGTTATTTGCAGTTGTGTCAATTTCGCTTAGAGCTGTTAGCGGAATAATATATCACAACATGTTATTTTTGGATATAGTAGTAATTCCTAGACCCTTGTTGTTTCATTCCATTATACGAAACCGGCATTTTACCTTCTTCTTTAGACCGCGTAACAAAGTTTATGAAATTTCGACGTTTAAGCTGTTTAATTTGTCTTTCTCTCATTCTTGTACTCCGGCTTCGTCTCTAACACTCACACCCTCTCCCTCTCCTTTTCCCTCTCCCTCTATCTCCCTCCCCCCTCTCTCTCACACACAGAATCAGCCAACCGTACTGATTATCCGAGCACGAATACATTACACGTGCGACAGGGGACTAATCTGCACCGCGGAGCTCGTCCATAAAACATTACCACCAGCCCAAGTATAAGACAAACACAAAGTCGACGGGCGAATCTGGAAGGGGGCAAAATAACATTCGCCCTGGACCACCCTGCGCTCAGCACCCTTCCCTCTCGGTGCGCGGTAGCGGGCCACCCGGGTGGGGTAATGAGCGGCAGGCGGGCAGCGACGGGGTCTCCCGTCGGGTATTACCCGACTAGCATCTGCTTGGAAACCTGTCACCAAGCCGGGCCATGTGCTAGCAATCACCCGCGGAACGCAGTCCGCTGAGGCCAACTTTCCCACAGCGATAAGCCGGGCAAAGGGTGGGGTGTCGGAGTGGGATAGGGGTTGGGATGTCGGGATCGGGGTGAGGGAACGGGGTGCTGTGACGGTTGCGTTGACAGCCGTTGTTATTATGTCAAACGAGGGTATTGTCAATGGCCGCTCCGACCGCGATATCCTCTGCGAAAGCCGAGGGGAATGCGCAGATAACTATACCAGGCAGTGGCAGCATACATAGTTTATTTATTCAAATTAATAATAATAATAATAATTAGCTCCAAGTTGTACCAAGACAAACTGGGTGGATACAGCGTTGTTGCGTGTATGTGTCCATTAAATAAGAGGCCTATTAGTTGGCGTTTAATTTATGATGAGGGTATTTTTCAAAGAAAAAATAATTACACTTTGCCAACGTTGAAACACTGCAAGCAACGGGTCTGCGAGGGCGCCCGCCTTGTCATCCGTCGAGAAACAATAGGCCAAGTGTGATAGATGCGCACCGGTCTCATGGGAACTGCACGAGACAGAACGGTACGAACGCAACTTGTATAATAACTCTATATATATCTGCCGCATGGGCGAACACCGTGAAAGAACAGCAACTCGGCGTCTGACTTGAACTGCGCCAGGGCACGGGACACAAAAGACAGCTGTGTTGTCCCCTGTTAGCGACAATTCGCACAATAGGCGCGCCACACAGACGGTTTTGTGTCCGGAGTGACAAATGTGCGACAAATGCACGATCCGTCGACGACAGAGGAGATTTGAGAAAACGAGCGAACAAGGGACATGAAAACAGACGACGCTATTGTACTGGACGTGGGAAAGTCGCACGATACTGAAGCGTCCAGTAAGACAATAGGCGATGATTCCAAGATGTGACGAGCGGCGTTAATTTACAATAATATGATCGCCCAAACGTTGATGTCTTTGTTGCTATCTACATTTACCGTTACGATACCATGCTCTAAAACGGTTGTTTATGGTCATTGTTGTTTACGAAAATGGGGCTAAATCATTCCACGCCGAGAATAAAGTTCATGTTATGTTGTTGTTAAAAGTGGGCATTTGAGGAAGTGTTGCGCTTGTTTCGTAGATCACGTGACGATCACGTGAGAAAGAGTAACTGTTTACCTTTAGAATGCAACACCTTCAAGTGGTCCACTGTCATCTGTAGTATCTCTGCCTTCTCCAGCTTCGCCGAACCCTGCAACGAAACTGAACGGTTAGTGTGTAGCAGATGACGCATTTGTGTTTGAGAGATGACCGGGTGTTAGTGTTTGAGAGATGACGTATTTAGTATTATAGACTTCACACAGTGGTACGTCAGCATTTGAGTGATGATGATAATTATGTATTATTGTTTGAGAAATGGTGATGATGACACTGTATCATTGTTTGATAGACGATGGTGATAACGTATTATTGTTTGAGAGATGGTGATGATAACGTATTATTCTTTGAGAGATGATGATAATGATGTATTATTGTTTGAGAAACGATGTATTATTGTTTAAGAGATGAAGACGGTGGTGTATTAATACTTTTTAGAGATGATATACTATTGTTTGATGGATGTCGATCATGACATATTGTTGTTTGAGAGAGATTTCTTGGTTTCATTTCCCCAAAAAAATAACAACCGTAGGTGCTTGCGTCTGGGCGTTGGGAATGGAGGCTGGAGAGAAGAGCACCAACATTGTTGTCTCACCTGTTTCTCAAACGCCGCTGGCACGAGTCGACGTAGCTCAGACAGACTGCTATTGATACGGTCCCGCCGTCTTTTCTCGATAATCTGCAAGAGCAATTAAAATTTTAATAATTAATTTGTGGACAGTTCAACGAGTAAATGAGTAAAACTTTTGGTTCAAAAGAGTTATAATTAAATTAAACGGGTGAAATGAACCAGTCGGTTACGCACAAATGGTGTTAAACACACACGCACGCACGCACACACACACACACACACACACGCGTGTACATTAACATAGAAATAGAGAAGGCGTTGATATCACAAAGTGATACGCTATGTGTAAGGGTTCACTGACCAAAGAAATGTCAATCGTTGTCAACGTAACCGTTTGAATAGCCAATGGACACAATTTGCGGACTGCTTAGGTCGACCACTAGACGCTACACGTCGTTTAACCGTTGACGGCCGTGCGGTCGAACGCGCACGGCAAAGAGTCGATAGCTTATCGTATCTGTTATCGTTACGAGTCGATTCTCTAATTGAATTATCAACGGGAATGGTCTAACGGGGAGACAGTCTCCATGTCGTGTCCCCGGGGAAACAGAGCCGGGAAAGACATAACTCGAGCAACCTGCGTCAGCCTCAGTGTCTGTGCGGCAGGGAGTCACTCAGTGTAACCTGCATTCTTTAGAAGTTTAGTCAACACAAGATATCGCGTGGAATTTCCGTCTGTTAATGTAAACATAATAAAAATCACTCTATATAGTATATAGTTATCCTTATATAGAATTGTGTACGTTCAGGTCAAAATGCCTTGCGGAAGCAAGCAAGACTAGTCCATAGTCTGGTGAAACGTAACACTTCACATTCAAATATTCGTCGACAGAAATCGATCAATCATGATGATATTATTACCGCCGAAGACGACGGCGTATGCGTTGACCAGCACGTGGTCCGTCTCGGAGGTCAGTCGCTCGGACAAAGACAACGCCGACGCTATCCGAGAAACTGTCGAGGTATATAGGGTAATCACAGCTATAATTATGCGCAGTAGCTGTTATATTAGATCGAGTATTGCTGCTTACCCCTCGTCGGCGCTTTCTATCGGGAACTTGACAGCTCTGAGATGGCGATCTGCAATAGCACAATGACATAATTAATTATTAGTTTCCAGAATAGCAAGAATAACAAGGACAAAGAGGGTAGACAGAAGAAGGAGGAACGACCTGATAACAAATGTTGGAATGCAATGCAGTGTAACAGGAAGATTATTGAGAAGCCGGATGAGATGGGCAGGTCATGTGGCAAGGATGGATGCAAGAAAATAGCAACGAGAGCAGAGGCGGAACAACATAAAGGACACAGGGAAAATTGGAAGGCCACAGCTGAGATGGGAGGACATGCGTGAGGAGGGACATGAGAAGATCGCGGGAGGATGAAAGATGGAGAGTGGGAACAATGGATAACAAACTTTCGAAAGGAGAAATACAGTGAGTGGTTCTCCCTCCCCCTCCCCCTCCCCCTCCCGTGACACATTTTGTTTGTGGAGACACGGACGAAATAAAGAATACGAAAGCGAACTATAATATCTATATACAACTATCCATTGAAGTCACGGGTAGAAACATTTAAACCGACCATGTCTCTTCCTCTGTATGACAGTCTTAATACAACAATAAGCATGTCGTAGGTACCCTGCCCGTTTAACATGCCCGAAACAGAGTTCGCCATTTGAATGTCGCGCCGGTGAAGCGCACGCGCACACGCATACGCACACGCACACCACACGCACACACACACCTCCCCGTTAATCCACGCAGAATCTGATTTATTCAATTAGAAACCTGACACTTGTCCATAGCCAAAGTTCAACGGATTCGTTCGTTTTTTATTCGTGACACAAGAAGCCACAATCTGCTTCTCCACGATAAGGGAAACAGGTCGTCGGAACACGCCGGGCTGTCCTCCTCCGCCACCGCGGGGCCCGTGTCGTCATCGGGTCAGAGATCACGCGTAGAACTAAATAATAGGCGACACGTGGCGCCTGACAGGCGACACGCGGGCGACAGAACGGCGACACGTGTCGAGCAGACGCCAGAACGGGTGCCTACGTGGCTGTACAGCTAACTGGGCTGCCTGGGCAGTATTGAGTTTTGCGTTTGTATGCCTGCCAGTATGTTTCTGAAGTCCGGGAGATTCATCAGCGAGCGGTTCAGCGCGTTTCCCGTGTCGCGCTGTCTCGGTTCATGACATCGGAAGACGGAGGGTGGTGGTGCTGTTGATATCGTCTCCCGTGATGTCTCGAAGACGGATACGGGGTGTTGAAGATTTTCAGAGAAAATCCGGGAGAGTTGCCTGTATTCCGAGAGACCGGGAGATAAACCCAAAATCCGGGAGAATCCTGCCCGGTGTGATCACATGCCCGGTGTGATCACATACCCGATGTGCCCACATGCCCGGTGTGATGACATGGCCGATGTGATGACATGCCCAATATGACCACATGCCCGATGTGATCACATGCCCGGTGTGACCATATGCCCGGTGTTCCTACCCGACCCAATCACCCCCAGTCCAGCATCATCTATGAATACATACCACACGTTTTCCAAAGCAAGAGACTCGTCGTTCGTTTCCAGTTGATGCGTGTAGGTTTTACATCTTACCTAATACGAGCGACCGGAATCCTTGTCGGGCGAGCTAATTTGCTGGGTATTGTTTCTAGCTATAAGACCACGCCCCTATATACGGGGGGCGTTGAACTATGTCTAACTTGTCCTGTAATGGTTTCCGTCTCTTTTATACTGTGCATTTTTTTAAATTATTTTAAACATGTTTTATTAAAACAATATACTACAATACCTTGGGTACCAAGACTCGCAGTTTGTTAGGAGTCTATCAGAAGTAGCAAACCGAAACATTCCCGCCGATTAGCGATAGCCATATGATCTACGTCCAGACAACTACATCTGTATATGCGTGACGACGATGTCCAGTCACGGCAATGTCCAGTACCATCTGTCAAATCTCCGGTGAGTAACTAATGGAAGTGACTGGTCAATTGTATTGAGGGCTATCAACGTGACCTGCATAAACAGTGTGCTCAACTATGCACTATTCCATGATTTAGAAGACGTCATAGACATTTCTTTGGGTAATATTGTGAAAGCGGCACTGATTTAGGTAGTGCTTAGTAACCAATAATTGGTGTATACGATCAAAACACTCACCCGTCCTTGAGATCATCAAATCCATCTTCTGATTCGCTGTCACTCAAACACCTCTTCATGTTTGTCATACTAAACGCGTTAATCCTTTTCAACAGTTCACGGCGTAACCAAGTGTCGCTCAATCGCCTTCGCTCCTAGTGTCTCGTATTCCAGTACAAACCACAGCGAATACGCAATACAACTAGGCTTACAAGATGAAGTCAAACCAGACGCGACGTTTAGTTAACGGGAGCAGATAGCCAAACAACACGCCCTACTCCACGCCCCGCATGCTACTAACAGTCAATTTCCCACGGTCTCCGGGTCTTAAGTTCCGCGATGAACGCGCGTCACACACGCTCCTGTTTGATTGACGCATGCTGCCAGAAAGCAACTTTGTGGTGATCGGAGCCGTCTGATTGGACAACAGCGAGTCGCCCCGGAACGAGCATGGTTAACTGCACGCGCTGCATAGCGCACCTGGAAATTATCGGTTTTCATTGTGTGCGTCGTTTCGCGGAAACGGAAAATTTAGTTATTGAATTTACCAAGCCTGCTTTCTTGCTAGGGTAGATCGAATATTGCGTAAGAACGACACGCTCATTAAAATTTAGCAGTAATATACTACGATACTTGTCGTGTGTGAATGGAAATAATGAAGTGCAAAATCACTATTACTGTAAAAATCAGTCCGCTCATAAGTATGCGTCAATCGGCCTATAATAGGGCTATGTTTTTACAGTATATATCAATTCGGAATGAGTATATTATATGTTTAAGGTGACATATCAAAGACAATAAACATTGCACATAAAGTGAAATAATGAGTAATAATAATAATAGTAATAATAATAAATAATAATAACAATAATAATTAGGCATAGCTAGTATATGAAATGATATATTATAGAAACTCACTGCGTTGTTTACTGAAATGAGGGAATTCGTAAATACAAATACTTATGTTCTTATAATTACATGCACCATCTTTGGTAAATAGGCCTACACACATACCTGCTACTACTGCCCCGTGCAAGGCTGGACCGTGTTTCTAAAGATCACTAGGTGGTCCATTTCAAAGAAAAAACAGTCGCAGTGCAGCGAACATTAAAAGTAATTATACAATTTCGACAAATATTTGAAATATGTAAGTGAAGTTTATAACGACACTTGTTAGTTGAACGAAGCACTAAGAATCTTATTATAACAGCTATTTGGCAGATTGGTAAATGTCATAATAATTATTAAATAGTTCTCTTTATGATGTATTACCAGAATACTATATTGACTGGGTAAAATAAGTTACTTGTTTGGAGCAATATATCGTTTATCTTGTGTCGAAGTGACGGCTTATCCAACCATTATACTTATAATTATAACTAGATAAAGACATGCATTATCTCAAAGATATAAATAATAAATTAATTAACTTAGTTTTGTAAAACAAATCTTGGCTTATCTGATGTGCTGAACCATAACAAATAGTTCTCTTGTTCCACTCGTGATGCGGGAGTAGATGATGCTCATCAACTAAATAATAATAATAACAATTTCGTTCATTATTGGCGTATATATATATATACATATATATATATATATATACATATATATATATATATATATATATATATACATATATATACGTGGTACACGTGTAAGCATTTGTCAATAAGTGTCATCTACTTATATAGACTTGTTACTGGAAATTTTTACTTATATGTAATAAACAAGACGAACCGTGTTATTTATTGAATGTAAGCGTAAACATATGCGGCGGGTGTTGCACGGATTCTTTCTCTGAACAATGAATAATTGCACGTGTCGTGGTTTGTTGTATTCCCAACGTGCAATTTCCCACGCAGGCACGAGTGCACAAGTAAAGTAAAAGGTGAGTTCTTATATAGCGCAGTGTCCAGTCCTCAGGACTGCCCAAAGCGCTTTACATTTTACTCCCTGGCAGACCTGTTCAATCGAACACCATCTCGAGTTCTCTGGGAAGCATTCAGCTATGCTGTAATTAATGTGCGAAGACTATTCGTAACCAAATATCCACCACTGTCTCTAGCCAGGTGCTCATTCATACAGCTGAGTGAACTGGAGGAACGTAAAATGAACGAACTTGCCCAAGGTTCGACACGGCAGCGCAGGTTTCGAACCCGGGTTCTCTCGATTGAGAGTCCGATGCTTTAGCCACTGCGCCGCTGCGCACGCCAACCACATAAGCATGAGCCGCCTCCCCGCCGGTGGGGCGACATGAGAACGACGGCCACCTTACGTCGTCTACCAACAGGTGGCAAAGAAGACAGATTGTAGGCATTTCCCTTCCGATGACATTTACAGAGAGGGTTCATCGGAGCTCCCTACTTTGCCCCAACTCCCGCAGAGGTGTTTCCGAACTCCTAAAATTTACGCGCGATCTTTTTTTGTTTGTCGGCAAATTCTCGACGTAAATCTGCTTCGCAAATAAATGGCGTTCTCGGTCCAGCTACAGATATGTCAGTTGTCGCTGTTTGGCACGCAGTTGACCTCTTTACCATGATTTTTCTTGTAAGAACACTACATTAACAAGAGGAACATATAATCGCGGTTTAACGGATTAGTACACAAATGAGTAATCAATTGTCACGTTTTTGTCATAATTGTGAAATAAGAACCCGCATAATTACAACTACAAAAATGTTCAGCATTGTGCATTGCACGTATTTTACAACAGAGTTAGAACAAATGAAAACGCATTTATCAATAATAATTATTATCAATGAATTTGCACTCTAGAATAATTTTTTTTACAAGTAGGTCCTACCACTCCAAGATTCGTATACCTTTGCATTTGAAATCGCTTTCGTAAATCTGCTTTGGTTTGTTCATATATCCAAATAGGTGCACGCGCAAGGCAAACAAGACTATCCGTCTAATGGAGGGTGCTCGGCGCTTTGTCCGCCGCCGCCGGCCACCTGTCAGCGACAGGCGCCGGCCATTCGTCTAGCGCCAAATCCGCTGTCATTACACAGTGCTCGTTCCGGGGCTCTTGGTGCGCCGCGAGCGCTCGCCTCAGGTTGTGTGGAACGCGCGGCGTGCGCGTGCAGATCGTGGGAACGGCGCCCGGAGACGATAATTCACTAAGCGACGACGCCCGAGGATTGTTTAATGACCAAGTGACAGCCAGCAACGTCAGACTGGCCGTGCTTGTGTGTTTGCGTGCGCGTGTGTGCGTGCGTGTGTGCGTGCGTGTGTGCACGCTTGAAAACGCATAGTACAATATATGTTCCTAAGATACTGCTGGATTCGCCGGTGAATTAACCACAATCGTCGTCGTCGTCATCGTTGTCTGCCACTGCCATATCTCGGCTAGAGGTTCGCTTCCAGGGAAACTAGTTTCTGGGCCGCCGAAAACGAACATTTTCGGTGCTATTATAACAAATACTGTTCTCTATCTGTTTGTGAATCCATATCGTCGATAGTTTTGTATGTTTGAGCTGAAATGTTGTATGTGATCTAGCGGGCCCACCATTGGAGTAGTTCGTAGTTCGTAGATTTATATTTTTTTCTCGAAATTCTTACGGGAGGATCTTGAGGGTCACCAATTTAAGAATGACATTTATCTCCATCCGTTTTGCATGTATGTGGCTGAACGTTTTCGTACTATCTAGCGGCCCTTTGTGGAGGTTCGTGGATTTTGATTTTTTCGAAACTCGTTCAGGGCGATGGGGATCTCGGTGGGGACAGTCACATATATGATTGCATATTCCCCGGGCAACGCCAGGTAACTCGGCTAATTATTCAATAAATACGCATAACGAACACTATTATCACGTGGTCATTATTACAGGTATACTACCAAATACGACCAACTTACATATATTCAACTATTTTCTCCTGTTTTGTTTAACGAAAGTAAGCCCTATACATGGATGTATAGGTTATTGCGTGCAGAAAATATTTATATTTTAAATTGCCTATATTTTAAATTTAAAGTCAACAGTACAACCTCATTCTGAATAGCAATGGACTTAAAATGTAACTCTGAGATTAGGAAGATGGAGAGACGGAGAGACGGAGAGACGGAGAGACGGAGAGACGGAGAGACGGAGAAACGGAGAAACAGAGGGGCGGACAAAACGGGGAGACCGGGAGACCGGAAGACCGAGAGACGGAGAGGCGGAGAGACGGAGAAACGGGGAAACAGAGAGACGGAGAGACGGGGAGACGGAGAGATGGAGAGGAAGAGAGACGGAGACACAGAGAGGGAGAGAAACGGGCAGATGGAAAGACGGGGGAGCCGGGGAGACGGGAAAGAGAGGTCGGGATGGATGGGATCTTCTTCCGCTTGCGTGTCAGATGATACTTACGGATATATCATATACGGTGTATTTATAATGCATTCGTTGTTAACTTGCTTGTAATAACTATAGCTGATGTTGCAAATATATTTAATGTATGTTGTCTCGACCTTTGACATTTATCTCAATTTAACAATTACTACAACATTAAATTAAGTCAGATATGCTTCTCGATAAATTATTAATTTCACACTCCAAATCTGGATCGCGGCTGCCATCTGTCAAGGGAATTTTGACTGCCCAAAGGGACATACTTACAAATAATAATTGTAACAAGTATAGCGACGTGATCGGTTTTATACGAACAGTTATAGAAAACATTTCCAAAGGAGGGGGCATAGTTCAGTGGTCTCCCCTATATGCGTCACCATCGTCAAGTCAGTTTGCGGGTGAACGTGCGTGTGGATAATACTCTAGGTGATGCTTTCGAGTTTGAGTAATACTTATAATATAACTGGAGAAGGGCTCTGTGTTGTTTTTGCGAGTTTTATTTATTGATTCTATCTTCCCTTTCCCCTCTTGGATCCCTCGGTCGACGCCAGAGTGTCAGCGGGAATACGACCCTTGCGACGCAGTAAGTATAATGGTGATGTATCAGTGTTGCATTGGTGTCTCGTTGTTTATGCAATTTCTTTGTGAAGCGGTTTTAAGAATTGGAACGGCTTGACACAAGACGTGGCGCTTTCCGTCTTCCGTGCATATAGATCTTAATACTAGTAGAACGTTATGTAGCTTAATTTGTGAAAACAATAACGACGACAATAGTCATAACATTATGGTGCAGCAGCAGCTGCTGCTGCTGCTGCTGCTGCTGCTGCTGCTGCTGCTGAAATTTAACATTGCTATTATGTACTATAAAATCGACAAATAAGGATTTCGGTAACCATTTTAATTATACAGGAGATCTTCACGTATCAGTTAGCGTAGGAAAGAATGCACATTCCGCTGATGGGTCGTATTTTTAAAGTAATATAGTAACGTTTAAGAACACAGTTGAGAAACATATTATAGTACATTATTATTGTATTTGCTTTGCGGGAAAACGTCTTCCAGTATGATTCATATCAACACCAAGATAAACGTATTCAAAACAAATATCAAAGGCTACTCCAGTGAATGAGAACTTGGCAATACTACGGGTTTTACATCTGGAGAAAGATCAGTAAGGTAGTCATTAATGCATTAATTTTTTGTGATCATAATATTAAATAAATTCTCCATTTAAGCTATTCTGTAGCTGAATTGCTGACTCTGCCGTTATGATTTATCATCAACATGCACGTAACTTCAGAAAACAAACATTATTACTATGAAGTTTGTCACTGATGAAATCAGAAACCAAACTCAATTTAACCACGCACTGTAAGATTTCTTAACAACATCTTCTATGCACTGCTTTAAGAAAGATCGCAAATAATATAGTTGAGATTATTCCCCCTGAATTACCCTCCCCCCGATTGTAAGCGAACCAGTCATACAAACAATTGTCATTGATTTGAATAATTCGGAATGGAGCATGGTCTTGTCAGCCATTGTGCGAGGGATGTCTTGGGAATACACAGTATTCGTATACGCATGACGTCACTGTTGACAACGCTCCAACGACGATGTTATCATGGCTTAATTTGGATGTGTTCCCTTGATAATAATAATAATAATAATGATAACAACGTAAGTTCTTTTGAGCCTAAATCCTTGTAAGCCAAGCTCAGCGGCGCATCAATACAAAAGGATTAGTAAATTTCAGATTGTTAACATCCATGTGTTTTGTTGATTTTCGATTGCGGCTACGAAATTACTATGTTAAAATACAGGTCTTATCAAACCGGAAATCTCTAAAAGGTCACGTGATATGAACATGGGAAAGAGGCGAATACCATGATGTCGCTGTTGACAACGCTGCAACGACGTTTTCGGCGTATAAACAGTTCGACAACGACCGCTCGGCAACGGTAGCAGTCGTTCCCACGGCCGCGTGTTTATGTATATTTACGCGCGGGCCTGGTCTGGTGTGGCACGTGGCCATCGTAACGTCAGGACGGTAAGTGGTCGATTCGCGTGGCATGGGTGACGACGTATGCGATGTCATGGCGTATATGTACATGAACGTTTACGTTAGGTCGCATACATCGATGATGGTAAATTATGGCTCCTTTTTGCAAAATGTATATTCTATTGATTCTCTAAATCAAATCAAATATATTTTGCAACAACAACAACATAGCAGTTTACATACACAAAACAACCATTAAAAAAATAAAGTTGTGTTGCATGGTGGTCACATGACATGTTACATGCCGTCTTCCTGTGACCCCATACACATAAATTTCGAAATATATATACATGTACGTATACAGTGCTTATCACGAGTGTATGATGTCTTCTGTACGACAACAGGGGATGCGATGGAGAAAAAAAACGAATTATTGTAAGAAATTACTGTTAGAAAACAATTCTGAAGAATTTGTGCGGATCCAAACATAGATATAAAAAGTTAGCAACTATTTAATTGCACTCTGCACATCTGGGATTTAGGCAATGTAAGTGGCTAAGATAGCTGTCTAAATATTGATTAGATAATAAGATTATTAACAATTTGAATTTTTGTCTGGATTTTATGTATTGTATCTTATAATCGAGATTATTCCACTTTTTTTATATAAAATTATGTTTAGGTAACTTAGATGAAAAATGTGTTCTGGGTTTCTCTGTAAATAAGAGGTTACGTTTTCTAGTAATTCTGGTGTAGTGGGTAGATTCTTTTTTGGTATATAATGTTTGAAGAATTTAGGCGGTGTATTATGGTGATAATCAAATATAAATAGTGAGACATGCAACCTGCGAATATAAGCGATTTTAAGTATATTTTCAGATTTAAAAATAGATTAGTGTGACTTCTATATATTTTTGTTAATTATTCGCATAGCGCGTTTTTGTAAAAAAAATTATGTCTTTCTTATAGTATTTCAATTGCCCCATGCTTGCACACCGTAAGTTAAGTGACTTTGAATTAAGGTATAATAGAGACTTTTTAAAGCATTGTGTGGCAAAAAAATGTTTCATTCTATTTATTGCAAAAATTGCTCTAGATATTTTAGAAATGATTATGTTGATATGTTTTCCATGTTAAATGTTGATCAATATGTATTCCTAAAAACTTGACAGATTCTTTTTTGTTATCCTTTCTAACATTATTAATAAGCTCACTGTTTATTTACCTGGTATTTGCTATTCGGTGGACTAAATATGCAAAAGTTTGTCTTTTTATTATTTAATGACAATTTAATATGAGGACCTTATTGGTATACAGTTGTGTCATCTGCAAAAGATAATAAATTCAGAAACGTAGAGTTAGTTATATCATTGATATAAATTAGAAATAAAATTGGTCCAAGTATAGATCCTTGGGGTATTCCACTTATGTTTTTTGGAGATGATTGACATTTGTGTATCTCAGTGTATTGTTTTCGATTTGATAAATAACTTGTAAACCATTTATTACTTATTCCTCGAATTCCATAAAAAATATTGGGTGAATAGTAGAATGTTTTGCACCAAACCAATACTGGTGTTTATACAACATTTTATATTTTCTAAGAACATTATTAGTCAATTGCATACACTTTTTTTCCATTATTTTAGAAATCGCGGGTAGAATACTTATAGGTATATTATTGTCGAACAGTAAATTATTTTGCACTGTATATTTTACTGTCCAATATATGTGTGTGTGTGTGTGTGTGTGTGTGTGTGTGTGTGTGTGTGTGTGTGTGTGTGTGTGTGTGTGTGTGTGTGTGTGTGTGTGTGTATGATGGTGACTTTCATTGATGTTGGGTCAAATAAAACTATCTTTATTATTCGGTCATTCACGTGAATTACGCGTATTTTGTCTACATTCAGGTATTTTAAAAACTATTTGGAAGAACGTTTTAACATAAGCAAATAATGGCTATCAACGAGGGTCTCAAGAAATGGAAAAGATCTGCTTAGTTAGAATAACCACAGAAAGAAAAGGTAAGTTCTTATACAGCGCAGTAACCAGCTCTCAGGACTGCTCAAAGCGCTTTACACTTTACTCCCTGGCAGATCTGTTTAATCGAACACCACATCGACTGCTCTAGGAAGCAGTCAGCCACGCTACAATTAATGCGCGTAGATTATTCTTACACATAAATATCCACACCCAAGGTTCGACACCGCAGCACAGGATTCGAAACTGGGTTCGCTCGATTGAGAGTCTGGTGCTTCATTAACTGTGCTATCGCGCTGCAGTCTACGGGAACAGTGGTCGGGTGGGTCTGTCAGACCTCTCCCCACCTGCGTGTCTGAGGTTCGGGCGTATGGCGGTCGCGTGTGTGTTGACGGGAAGAACACGCGCTGCGTGGTTAGAGGAATGGAACCTCTGTGAGATGGGTCGGAGAAGACCATAACATGCCAAGTGTCATGCAGTTACCAATGAAATACGAGTCCAAAGTTCCCGCGAAATTCCGTGGCAATGCCGATTTGTGTTATTTGAGAAGGAGTGATTGGTCACTGCGGGTCACCGTTTACATTGAACTGACATTGCTTTTTCCACGTCGCATCATACTAAAATACTAGGAAAATTTACTTAGTACGACAGCAGTCGGATAATAATGAGAACCTTCCCTTGCATTCATCGGACTGTTCTGCCTATGGTCGCTAATCAAGCGATGATGTCATAATCTAAGACAGGATGTAACCATGGAATCGGCCCCATTTTGTCGGCAAACTTCTTATGGCATGTCTGTGACACCCAAACACATGTTATTTATAGAAAAATCAGCACTGCTTCACATAGAATGCGCACAGTTTGCCCAGCACACATCACATCCACGAACTTAGAGAACGTCGTTTTCCGATTGCGGTGGTGCGTGATCGCGTTTGTAAGTATTTTACTTTTTGCATATTACGACACATTTAAAATAATTTGGTTAATATTTGCAATAATGGTGAGCACACATTTTCACAGTGGAAGCGTTTTAGTATATCGTGTTTAAGAATATGCAATATATCACTGAAAAGCATTTGTAGATGCACGGACTTGGGGAGCTCTAGTATGTACATTTAATATATTTCACTGTCGTATCGGTGAATTTGTTTTATCAACTTTTGTATACTACGTTGGTGTTAATATCGCACAGTAGTAGCGCATTTTAAACACAATGTCTAAAACACCACAACTATAGGCACACTTGCAGTGTGTATTGCACTCTTGTGGTTATACCATCCTTCTCTCCAAATTCCATTTAGCCCATCGCGATTCAGGCATGCAAATTGGGTCGTTAACTCGTGTAAAGGTCCGTTTACACGAGCGATTTTGATCAGTCTTACACAGTTTCGCTCGTGTCTCGATTATGGGAGTGCAACATATTTGACCTTTGGCGAAATGTGTTTGAAATTAAAAGGACGCAGTCTGTTCTTGGTTTTTCATTTATTAATTAATATTAAATTATTAAGACTACAGTAACTAGGCTATCCGCCAAATTGTGTTTAGTCAGCCCGTAACAATGTTCGCAGTTTAGAAGATACGTCTTCGGAGTATGTTGAATCGTAAACAAGACATCCAGTTTCAAAACAAGCTCCAATGGCCGTAGAGCCGAGCCGGGCTGGGTTATACGCCATACCATTTGATGTTTAACATTTTCACATTTCCAACTTTCAACACGGCAGCCTTCCTGTTACAAATTACTGCGCTGGGTAGATGAATAGACTGCCTCGCTTTAAGACAGTGCTGGACAAATCAAATACCTGGTGCAGTATTAAAGGTACCTCTTCAATTGGAATGTTTTAGTTCGTTTCATTTCAAATTAATTTTGTGAAAACTCAAAACTGCCTAGTGTGCCCTACGACATGCTAATTCGTTTGCGCAACGTTCTGTATGGAGTTTTAGTAAAATGATCAGACAAACTATATATTATTTATTTCCTGCCTTCAAATTCATTCAAACGATTCTCAAAAATGTAATTTTTGAAATTGAATGCGCGATGCGATTATTTACATGTTTCTGGGTCGATGTACTCGACTTTTCTTGCTCTCCAATAAACAAAGTCAGTGCTTTCAACAAATTCAAACAAATGTATGCATTTTGTTTTTTAAACCGCCATAGGGTATTATTTAAACTTTACACACTTTACATATCTGGCATGAAAGAACTTTTGTTCTTTGTTCAATTGCTCGATTGGAAATAAAGAATTGAACTGAATTGAATTGAACCAGTTTGGGTGTAGCTTTAAATGTCCGCTGCGCGTCGACTGACACCGTCGATATATACGGCAGGCGAGGTGCGACAGTATAATTATAGTGTAGGGCAGTGGTTGGTAAATAGAAGACGATGGTCGATGCGAACCTTACGACTGCGTTGACAGATGTCGAGAAGGCGGGAGTCTGTGCCCTCAGGGTGTGTGGGAAAGCGGCCAAGGAGCTGCTTAACCTTCAACCCCGGCCCGTCGCCGGAGACGTGTGAGTGATGGATGGGCTGGGCGGTCGGCGACTCCATAACGGCTCCGCCTTACCAAACGTGAACCTCGGTTTCCGACTAAAAACGAGCGAACACGTGCGAGCTGGGGCTGAGACCAACGGACCCGCTGATCGCTGCGACAGGTCCGTGATCTACGGGCGCATGAAACGGTGTTTTTAGTCGTGGAAAAAACAGTAACACACAGACTGAGATACTTGGACGGGCGTAGACACGGACAGAGACACGTATAAAGGGTTTTACCGACATATACAGTATACATGGATAGAGACACGGACACAGAAACACGTGACGGACGGACGGGCTGGCAGGCGGGCAAACGAACGAACGAACGAACGAACAGACCAACACAGACGTGCTCGTCCATTCGTTCGTATCGTCCGTCGTTGCCGCTACACAACAACGTCGGGTCACCCACTACAATTTAGTACGACGTTGTTGACCCTTGCCGCTGCTGCCTGCCCCGGGTGACAACCGGGCACACGTGCGAGGGAGACAGCCCGGGCCCGGGGCACGTTCCCACCGCAGCCGTGCGGCGTGTGCCCGAACGACGCCGGGTAACGAGATCCCCGTGCGAGCGCCGCTCACCACTTGCAAACATCAATTACCAAACTGAGACGTCGGCGACTGCGGAATACTATCGCCGACCGTCGCCGACAGCCGCCGATAAAACCAAAATAATTACGAATTCATAATACAACTGAAGCGTGAACTTTCAAAGGATGATACTACTCAATACGGCTACGTAAGAGTATTATATAGTGCCGGATTTAAGGCAGGACAGAAGGGGAAGTTGCCCAGGGGCTTCCACAATATAACTGTATAGAGGCTCCCACAAAACGCTTTCTAGGTAATGTCTTTTGATGCAGATTGCCCGGGGTTCTATACTAGGGGTAGGCAACTTGCGGTCCACGTGCCCACTTCGGCCCGCGAAGTTATGTCATGCGGTCCGCGGACTATTAGCGAGATTGTACATTATGCGGCCCGCGGAATGACACATTTGGCACATTTGCATGGTGCACCTTCCGTGGGAGGAAGAACAAAAGGAGTTGTTTCGCTGATTGGAAAGGTTCGACACGATGCTGGTGCCACTGCGACTCTCTTCAGGCCCACTGCATCGTCTAGCTCACACGAAAGCCTGTGTAGCAAATCAAAGAAAATGCAAAAGGTACTGGGCACCGTCGTGAAGACCGTGGACTAAGTTCGCGCTCGTAGCCTAAACCTTCAGCAGTGCAAGCGCCTTCTGGCAGAGACGAATTCGCACAAATCGTGGTCTCCTATACTACTGCGAAGTGCGCTGGCTAAGTCGAGGTACCATGCAGGGTTGCGTGCACGAACTAAGACATAGAATTTGCTTGTTCGTGGAGCAGACGTTTTCAGACTTAAGGCCTAAACCGGACATCGCTGACCCACAGGTACATCAGCGAGTTTTCATTTCTTATCGACAACGTGGTGCTGTACGGGGCTGAGACCTGGGCAACAACGAAAGGACAAGAAGCAAGGATAGAGATGAATGAGATGAGAATGCTGAGGTGGATGTGTGGAGTAACAAAGAAAGATAAGTTCCGAAACGAATATATTAGAGGAGCAACGAGAGTGACACAAGCTTCCAAAAAGATAAGAGAGACACGACTGAAATGGTATGGGCATGTGATGAGAAGGGAAGAGGAGCACATAGTGAAAAGAGAGCTAAATGCAGAGTTACCAGGAAGAATCCGTTTTCCATGTGTACACAAAGTTTAACATTGTACGTAACATTCGAGAACATTAAAAACATACAGAAAAATACATTTGTAGCATAAGTTCGATTTTAAACCCGTCTGTGTAGCGATTCCCGCGGAAAATAAAAATTTAATGAGCTAGGCGATCACGTGGTATCTTAACATC